>QRFJ01001151.1:45678-330676 GCA_006176705.1 Cocos nucifera | reverse complement strand
ATGGGAATTGAATCCTTTTTCAATGCCTTTGGGTTGGGCGCGAGGTCTTATTTATAGACTATGCATGATCCAACTCCTCTTCTTTCAACCAATTATAATCCTTTGAAATCAGATTAAATCTGATTGGTGAAATAGAGTCCCTTGGATTTCTCCTTAGATGGCGCCTAAGACAGTCAAAGTTGGTTCTTAGGAGGAGTCTATATGAATCCAAAAAGGAGATGGAGTCCCTATCCAATAGGGATCTGGGCCCTCCTGCTTGGGCACACCCAAGGTGGGCTGCACCCTCCTCCTTCCAGGTTCTTACAGGGGACAAGCACCAGCTCTTCAATAGATGCTAACAATGGACAGAAGTCAAAGTGTAATGTCAACATTTACCAGTCAAAGGTCAACTTTTGACCAAAGTCAAAGGAAGAAATGACAGGTGACCAAAAATGGAAGAATTTCTTATAAATAAGACAACTTTTTTGATCTGGAAAACTCCATCAACAAGTGAAGGCCTCTGATCGAGCAAAACTCTTTGGCTCAGTCAGGAAAACTATTTATGATAGTAAAAGAAGAACGTTAGGTTCAATCGAGTGCTAGCACGATTTTCTTGAAATCTAATTGAATCTCATTCAAATCAATTAATTGGATCAGTTAATTATGATCATCAGATTCAAACTTATTTTGTGATCCAATTAGTTCAGTTCTGTATGATAATGAGATGTGTATGATCTCTATCATCGACATCATCAAACTCTTTCGATGGAGAACTTTTGATTCAAACAGTTAGAATGATCGATCATCTAAATCATTCTAATACTCCAAAATCCATCATGACACCTAGCAGTATATGATGGCAACCATCAGAGCTGAATGCAAACTCTTGTGTAGCTACTGTGTGATTAAGTTCTTCTATCTTGAGGCGATCAGATTTAGGTTAAGGTAAACTCCGTCAAACCCTAGTTTCTATCATATGATATAATAATCGATTCAGGTTCGATGTGAAAAGCTAAATAGAAACTCTTTCTATTATTTCACTCTCCATGGCCATTGGCTTCTGGACTTGATTCCATGATCATCATAGGACTGCTCCTCTACCACCAGGTAGATAGATTCCATCTTGATGCTATCAGTTTCTACATGAACATGCTATAGCCAACATACACCTCAGGATCATATGGCTAGAGATCGAGTAATGATGTAGTAAATATAACACCCTCAAGATGAACTTCGATGCACTCAATCAAAGAACAGACACACTACTCAGCATCGAGTAGTCATTGAGGAAGGTAGACTTTCTAATGACTACTCAGGTGGTCACACTCGTCCCTCTTCTCTAACGAGTACTTTACTCTCGCTCTGGTGTCTCCACACCTAGACTTAAGACTCATCTACTAAAGAGAAGGATTGTACACAACCTACAATCAATCACTATCCTCGTGATGATCCTATGTCGAGCATTTATGAGTTAATAATGATTATTCATGTCTTAAATTTTTAACTTTGAAAATATGAATATCATTACCATTAACTCAAAGGATGTATCACAGGCATAAATACACATATGTGATAGAAAATAATCTATTTTATTGATTATAGTCAAAATTATAATTTTGCCCTAGAAGTGTATTACAAGTGTCAGCAATTCTGATTCTTTAGGACATATATCTAAACAATCTCCCACTTATCCTAAAGCCAATTGGCTACAAGTCTAAATCCCATCTTCTCAAGATGGGCTTCGATCTTTTGCTGGCCCAACGACTTTGTAAGTGGATCTGCCACATTATCTACGGAGTCGACTCTCTTGACCTCGACGTAACCCTTCTCGAGGTAATCGTGGATGAGGTGGTATCGCCGCTCAATGTGCTTGGATTTTTGGTGAGACCTCGGCTCCTTAGCAAGGGCTATGGTGCCATTATTGTCATAGTATAGAGGAATGGCATCTGATGGTATTACTCTAATTTCTGCAGCAAACTTCTTATACCAGAATGCTTTTTTCGCAGCCTCTGATGTAACGATATATTCTACTTCCATGATGGAATCTGCTATCATGATTTGCTTGGAACTCTTCCAGCTGACAGTACCACTATTGCACATAAATAGACTCCTAGATGTCGACTTTCGATCATCTATATTGGAAATGAAATTCGAGTCTATGTATCCTTGGACTTAAAGTTCTCCATTACCAAAGACCAACATCATATCCTTAGTTCTTCTTAAGTACTTAAGAATACATTTTACAGAAGTCCAGTGTTCTTCACCGGGATTTGACTGATATTTACTTGTGACACTCACAGCATGGGCTATATCAGATCGTGTACATAGCATGGCATACATAAGGCTCCCTATTGCAGAAACATAAGGGATCTTGCTCATGCATTCTATTTCCTCAGGTGTGCTAGGGCACATCTTCTTGGAAAGATGAATACCATGTCTGAAGGGTATTAATCCTCTTTTAGAATTTTTCATACTAAACCTCTTTAGTACTTTCTCTATGTATATCTTCTGTGAAAGTCCTAGCATCCTATTCGGTCTATCCCTATAGACCTTAATTCCTAGAATAAAGGATGCTTCACCTAGGTTTTTCATGAAGAATTTCTTGGACAACCATATTTTGACTGTCGTCAACATGAAAATATCATTCTCAATAAGGAGGATGTCATCCATGTACAATACGAGAAAGACAACAACGCTCCCACTGATCCTTTTGAAGACACACGATTTCTCTTCATTTTTGATGAAATCAAATATTTTGATCACATCATTGAAATGAATGTTCTATCTCCGAGATGCTTGCTTAAGTCCATATATGGATCTTTGCAACTTGCAAACCTTATGATCAGTATCACTAGATGTAAAATCTAGCGGTTGTTCCATATAAATATCTTCCTCAAGATATCCATTCAAGAACGTCGTTTTCACGTCCATTTGCCATATTTCATAATCGAAATAGGCTACAACAGCAAGCAATATATGGATGAATTTTAGCATAGCCACTGAGAAAAAGATATCCTGATAGTCAATGCCTTCACGTTGACTATAACCTTTTGCCACTTGTCTAGCCTTGAATGTCTCCACATTTTCATCTACACCAATCTTTCTCTTAAAGATCCATTTACACCCAATAGGTACTATACCTTCTAGTGGATCTACCAAGGTCCAGACTTAGTTTGAGTGCATCGAGTTAATTTCTAACTGCATTGCCTCTAGCCATTTCTCAGAGTCCATATCTGATATCGCCTCGTTGTAGATTTTGGGATCATCACCATGAGCACCATTATCTATAAGGAACATTTTCTCTACTTCCTCTGAAATAATACCTAAGTATCTTTCAGGAGGATGAAAAATTCTTTCCGATCTAAGAGGTGGAGGAGGTAGTGTTCTTATTGGCTCAACATGATTTGAATTCCAATTGCGTCCTTAGCTCGTTTACTTGTGAGACTTTCTCATCAAACTTATCTGCTTCTAATGCCACATCTTGAATAAACTATTTTTCAAGAAAGATGGCATGTTGGACTCACAATTCACATGTGGTCTTTCTAGAATGTAGAAATAGTATCCTACCATGACTTCTTTAGGATATGCCTATGAATCGAGCTCTGAAGGACCTAAACTTCTAACTTGTCCGCTTGTTGTTACTCTTTAACAATGAGCCGGAACAACCCCAACTTCTGAAGATGACTCCAGACTGATTTCTTACCATGCCATATCTCCATACGGTTATGGTAGGAATGTTTAGAAGGAACCCTATTCAGTAAGATAGATTTGAAGTTAACAATGAATATCCTCCAAAGAAAATCAGGGAGATCTGTGAAGCCTATCATCATGGATCGGACCATATCCAATAGAGTCCTGATTTCTTCCATTCTGACCAATCCCATGAGTGAGATATTCCTGATGGAGTCCATTGAGAGACTATGTCATTTTTCTTGAGATTAGTTTAGGATTTTTGGCTAAGGTATTCACCTCCTCGATCTGATCGAAGAACCTTAATGGATTTTTCAGTTATTTTTTCTACTTCATGTTCTGAAATCTCTTTGAACTTTTCAAAAGCTTCAGACTTATGTTTTAATAAGATATACATCCCCACATCACTAGCACAAGATCAATCGATAAAGGATAATTGAGTGGATAAAATTGCCTCTAGTCGGCAACATTAAATGGGCCGCACACATCAATGATGTGTACTAGGGCAAAGGAGGTCTGTGGCCCTTTCTCCAATGTCTCATAGAAAGTTTTAGTCATTATTTGCCTTGAAGACATAGATTTCACAAGTTGGATTATGACTCGAAAGTCATGGACTCAATAGCCATTTTTCTTAAATTTATTAACTCCTATCTCTGCTTATTTATGACACTAATCTTAGATGCCAAAGATATCTTTTCCCTATTGGACTATCCCCTCGGTATTTGGCATTTATGATGTCTTTTTCAGCTGACCGTTTAGAACAAGATACAATCAATATGTAGCTGATAAAGACGTTTAATAAGAAAAATTACCATTTGTAATTTTATTTCTTTCAATAAAGATGTTAACTAATGGGTCTTAAAGAAAGCGCGTACATCACAGAGCCTTTCTAGTGCTAAAGCATAAAATAGAAATCAAATTTATTGCTAAGCTGCGAGACATATAACAGTTACTTCGAAACTAGTCTAAATCAGATGGTAAACGAAGAGGTATGTTACCTACGGCTACGCAGACAACTCTTGCTCCATTACCGCATGCGATAGGATCATGTCTGCATCCCTACAGCCTCCCTGCTGATCTCAAGATCCTGCAATCGACAAGCTCACAGTTGAGCACATAGAAGACCAAAGTCAGAGCTTCCATATGATGCAAAAAGAAATCGTAAGATTAGACCTCAATAACGAAGCATACCTCCAGAAGAGACTCTCCTCTTCTTATTTTTCAGATGCGTCAGACATAAGTAGGACAGTTCCGCTTTCAATGGCAATCGCTGTTGCAATGAAAATACTTTTCTTTGACACGGCCTTCTTCTTCACAGCTCTGTTTCTTCTTCTTTTGCTCCTTCACCTTTTAACTTTTTTCGCAGATTTTTTTTTTTATAAGACTTCTTATAAAAGAAGTCTATTTTATAGCAAGAACTGAGCCTTTAGAATCTTTCATAGAAAGCTCAATGGTGACCAGCATGTTCATTAATTCAGCCAAGGAATTTTGAAGTTTATGCATGTGGTAATTCATGATGAATTGCCCATATGCATCAGTCAAGGATTGCAGAATAACATTGTTCTGCAGATCCAGGTCTAACTTCACACCAATCTTCTCAAGCTCTTCCAAGTTCTTGATCATTATCAGATAGTGATCTTAGATTGACTGCCCATCATGCATCTTAGCCTTAAAAAGTTATTTCGTGACTTGATACTTGGCTGCACGACTCTGTTCACCAAACATCTCTTACAGGTGAGCCAACATTTAGTGAGCAGTCCCGATATCTTTATGTTGGCACTGGAGCTCATCAGACATCGAGTCCAATATGTAATATCTGGCCTTATTATCTTCGTCTATCCATTTTTTCAGAGATGCTCTCTGTTCAATGGATGGACGGACTGATAAGGTGGAAGGGTCCTGGTCTAATATATGGGTTAACTTCTCGGAACCCAAAACTATTCTGTAGTTTCTAAGTCAATCTTTATAATTGGATCCGGTCAGTCTATGTGTGTCCAAGATACATGCCAATGGGTTGAACGCAGACATTTTCTTGTAGAGAGTCAAAGATTTTAGTTAGATATTGTAATTATGACTTGACTAATTTATTTAGAGATTTTATTTTTAAATAAATTAGCTCCTACTATTTTCTCGAATCCCTATACTTCCTCTGTAGAGATACAAAAATCTCCATGATTAATGATTTCTAGTGCGGTGTATTGCGGATCTCCAACAACCCCAAGAACACACTACAACAATGAACATCCAACAAATCACCCCATTCATGCACATACACATACCACGAGCAACACATACAAAATCCACACCGATTAGATCACTATGCCATAGCCACATCCAGCAACCAACACACCAACCAACACGTGAACAACCAACCACATCTATGCTATCAAATAAATCTACTCCTATACAACTCAACTGCTCTGCCACACAACCCACCACTCATACTCATCAACTCTCTCCATCGAACCTCCATACAGAACTCCACAGCAAAACAATCGGCAACAACCACCATAAGATTTACACTTCACAGCAATCCACTCCTTTAAGTCAGACCCACCATTCATTAGACTGAATTTCTAATGACGTCTCTCACCGATAATCCAAAATATTCACAGCCAAATTACATCCTCCAGCACACCCACAAAACACCACTAAGCATTCCACACCTGACCTCAAGACTACACTTATCGCAACTACATCGTTCGACCAAACAGCAAAACCACACTACCGACCACTAGTAATTCCACTCAGTGCACCAAAGAACACAGCCAACTACAACCCTAGGCAAGGCCAACCACAACATACACAAAACTCAGACAACCAATCAGACCTCAGGCACTTAACTCCTTTTTAGCGCAGAGACCATTAATCAAACGCATCTATTAAACACCTTTAAACGACACATCTGTCATATCCGACACTAAAACCCATATCAACACAACTCTATGCTCCCGAATTAAACACCCAATCGAGCATGAACAGCTATGGATACTTGATCACTGACCTCACAATCACTCATAAACCACACAAACACCAACTATCTCACATAATACCACATATCGACACACCACAACACCAACTACGAATGCCAACCACCACACCCTAGCCATTAACTCGAAACGAAACATACCAGGACACATGCATATTCCCAGAACAATACTCGAGTAGCTTTCAATTAAAAATCAGTCGATCGTATTGCCAAACTACTTAGACACCAAATTATTGACCGACAGAATCAATTGGTTTAGCCTTACAAATCCAGACTCTAACCTGTCTGAGCCCTAATTAGAGTCTTGCTTGATCCATGACTCGATCTTAACCCAGCACCTTCTACAATCCTATCTTAGCTGATCACCAATAAGCATCTGTTGATCCCCATCATAACCCAATCTCTTGATTTGATTTGATCAACCGTTACACCGTCTAATTGGACTAACCCGCTAACCAGTATCACTTGAATACTATCTTAGCATCTAAATTCTCAATTTTAGACTTAATTTGATTAATCCTTTCTCTGACCCCAAGGCTTCCTCTCCTCTCCTCCTCCATGCCAAAACATCTTCTTCCTCTCCTTTCCATGCCCAAAGTGGTTTGAGTTCTTGGTTGGTGTAATCCAGATGAGAGAAAGACGATAGAAATCTAGAAGGCTGCGCTGCTGCAAAGGACAACTGTTGATCCTCGAAAGGCATTTTGAAGATCCTTCAGATCAGATTCAGATCTGATTTTTAGAGATATGATAAAGAAGAAGAGGATCTCTAGATCTAGTCCGAGTGGATACTGATAGAGGCCAGGCACTTATGTGGCTAGATCCAAAACCTTCCGCTGCTTATAGGATCATCAATGGATAATAGGATTACCCACATCAAGGTAAATTAAATTAAATTTAATTTATTTATATTTTATTTTTATTATTAAAATAATAAAAATTAGATCTAAAATATTTTAGATCTGATCTGGATCAAAGAAAAAAAATTTAAAATATATCTCTTGATCCGATCAGATCTGAACGAACCTGATCCAAAAAATCAGAATTTTCCTTCATAATCATCCTGATAAATGATCATTGTGACTATCTTGATAAATGATAATTATAATTATTCAATAATGGGATCACTTGTAAGAATTCATTTGAAGAAAAAGTTTGGAAGGAGTTTGGCTCCTGAAGAAATTCGACTGCTAAAGGAGTTTGAAAGAAGTTTGGCTTTCGAAGAAATTCGACTGCTAGAATAATTTGAAAGAAATTCGGCTCCTGAAGAAATCTGAATGCTGAAGAAGTTTGGCTTCTAAAAAAATTTGACTGTTGGAGTAATCCGAAAGGAGTTCAACTCCTGGAGAAATTCGAATGCTGGAGGAGTTCGAAAAAAGTTTGACTCCTGAAGAAATTTGACTGCTAGAAAAATTCAGAAGGAGTTTGGCTCTTGAAAAAATTCGAATACTGAAGAAGTTCGAAAGAAGTTCGGCTCCTGAAGAAATCTGACTGCTGTAAGAGTTTGGAAGGAGTTCGGCTCCTAGAGAAATTCGACTGTTGGAGTAATCCGAAAGAAGTTCAGCTCCTGAAGAAATCTGACTGCTGGAGGAATCTGGATAGAGTTTGGCTCCTAGAAAAATTTGACTGTTGGAGTAATCCAAAAGAAGTTTGACTCTTGAAGAAATCCGATTGCTGAAGAAATCCAGATGGAGTTCGGCTCTTGGAAAAATCTGAATATTGGAGGAGTTCGGAAGGAGTTCGACTCTTGAAAAAATTCGACTGCTGGAGAAATTCGGAAGAAGTTCAGCTCTTGGAGAAATCTGAATGCTGGAGGAGTTTAGAAGGAGTTTGGCTTCTGAAGAAATCCGACTGCTGAAGTAATCCGAAAGAAGTTTGGCTCCTAGAGAAATTCGACTGAAGGAGAAGCTCGGAAGGAGTTCGGCTCCTATAGGTATCCAACTGAAGGAGATGTTTGGAAGGAGTTCGGCTCTTAAAGAAGTTCGATCGAAGGAGAAATCCTAGAGGAGTCTGACTCCTGGAGAAGTCTGGCTCCTGGAGAGTTCGGTAGGAATTCGGCCATTGGAAGAGTTCAACTGGGGCTCGGTCGTTGAGCATTTTGATCGATTGAAGGGGTTCGATCATTAGAAAAGTTCGATTGGGTTCGGCCACTGAATGAGTTCGACCGTTGGAAAAAGAATTTTTAATTGAAGCTCTTTCATGATTATCAGCTGCATTAGGCTAAGCATCAGACTAGACTTTGATGGAAGCAAAATTTATCCCTAATAATAGTTCCTCTACTCCTGAGTTCGAAACTCGAAGAAAGAAAGTACAAAAAGGATGACTATTGAAGTCCTCTTCAGGGCTCTGCATCAGTTCAGGTTGAAGCTCGGGGGAGATCTTATCTCCAGCCAAGGTTGACGTTGAAGTTGAAGCTTGGAGGAGATCTTGTCTCCAGTCGAAGTTGACGTTGAAGTTGAGGCTTGGAGGGATTCCATTTTCAGCCGAGATCCAGGGAGATCTTATCTTTTGTTGACGTTACGGTTGAAGCTTGTGGGAGATTTTATCTCCAACGGAGATTGAAGGAGATCTTCTATCCTATTGATGTAGACTTTAAAACTCGGAAGAAATCTTATCTCCAACTGAGGTTGAAGTTGTAGTTGAAGCTCGGAAGAGATCTTATCTCCAGCCGAGGTTGAAGGAGATCTTATCTCCTATTGTTGTTGGGCACAATGGGGCCGTCGTCGGGGCCTTTCCTCTTATTCCGTCTAAAATAAATAAGATCTTCGGCTTTGCTCACGTTAGGACGAGATCCTCCTCTTGTTCCTATTGGGCTATGGGGGCACATAAGGATCGTTGTCAGGGTCTCTTCTTCCATCTCTTCTAAAATGAATGAGGCTTTTGACTTTGCTCATGTTAGGATGAGGTTCTCCTCCTATTTCTAATGGACTGTGCAGGTACATAAGGGCCATTATCAGAATCTCTCTCTCCATTTCATCTAAAATGAATGAGGCCTTCGACTTTGTTCACGTTAGGACGAGGTTCTCTTTCTATTTCTAATGGACTATGGGGGCACATAAGGACCGTTATCAGGGTCGCTCCTCCCATCTCGTCTAAAATAAACGAGGCCTTTAACTTTTCTCATGCTAGGACAAGGTTCTCTTCCTATTCCTAATGGACTGTGGGGGCACATAAGGATCGTTGTCAGGGCCTCTCCTTCCATCTTGTCTAAAATAAATGAGGCCTTCGACTTTACTCGCGTTAGGACGAGATTCTCCTTCTATTTCTAAGAGGCTGTGGGGGCATATAAGGGTCATTGTCAGGGTCTCTCCCCCCATCTTGTCTAAAATAAACAAGGTCTTTGACTTGCTTATGTTAGGATGAGGTTCTTCTTTTGTTCCTAACATGTCCACTATTGATTGCTTCTTTCATTCTCAGATTTTTTGAGTCTCAAGTTCATGGGAGCGTTGTTCCTCCGAGCTTCTTCAGACGATAAGTTCTGGACTGGATGACCTCCTCTATTTCATATGGGCCTTTCCAATTCGGAGCAAGCTTTCTCTAGCTCTAAGGCTAAGAGATGTCAACTCGCCAAAGTACTAGGCCTCCTAGAGATAGTATTGATGATGTCGGAAGGCGGTCGATCTTCTTATTGTTCCTCCCTCTTTGATGGTTTTAGCTGTGATAGCGCCATTAGCTTGCTTCAGACCGACATCTGTGGAGCATTGAGGGGGGCATAGTTGTGAAACCTTTTGGGAGAAACTTCTTCGCACCCTTCCATCGGAGCTTCCTTGACGACGAGCTCGAGGAGGAGTTCGGCCTCGCTTGCACTCGGAGGTAGTCCATGAGCGTGGCCGAACTTCATTCGACCCTCCTATGAAACCTCCTAGGGAAAGAACTTCGTGTTCTTTTGTCAAAGTTTTCTTGACGACGAGCTCGAGGAGGAGTTCGATCTCGCTTGCACTCGGAGGGAGTCCGTGAGTGCAGCCAAACTTCATTCGACCTTCCATCAGTCGTGGGTTTACTAGACTCGCTAGTCTGCTGCTCTCCTATGGCTTCTTCATCCTTTAACTTTAAGGCTTCTTTTGCAGAGCATATCCCTCGGCCCGAGCTAGCAGATCGGCAAAGTCCTTGGGATACTTCTTCTCTAAGAAGAATAGCAAATCATTCTTCCGAAAGCCACTCTTGAGTGCGGCCATCGTAACTGACTGATCCAGGTTCCGGACCTCCAATGCAGCAACATTAAATTGGGTGATATAAGCCTGAATGAATTTTTCCTTCTGCTTGATGTTCATCAGAGAATCCGAACCTCAGAGCAGACGTCGGCTGCTGACGAAGTGAGCTACAAACTGATGGCTCATCTGGTTAAAGAAGAAGATCATAGCCGACTTCAATGTCGAGTACCAATTTTTTGCTACTCTTTTTAAGATAGATGAAAAAGCTCAACATAATATGACGTCTGATGCACCATAAAGTAGCATCATGGTCTGAAAGACTTTCGGATGATCGATCGGATTAGAGATTCCATCGTAGCTTTCAAATCGGAGGAGGTTGAAGTTCGGCAGAATGGATTCTTACATAATTCGAAGAGAAAAAGGAGGATCAGTGGGGACGTCATCATGGTGAGCTGGAGCGACATGATCGAGCTCCTCAATCTGTCGATCCATCCTCTGCAGTTTCTGATTGAGGTCGTCAACTCGATCGTAGATCTTGGGAGGCTTTCGATCGTGGATGAGAAAGATCCCTTTCGGAGAAGAACCATGATCCAAGCAAGGATCCTCTACTCTTTGTTTCTCCTTCCCCGGGGCAATGGGTATGCTAGCCCAAGTGCCTCTCCTTGAGATTGGCTCCTAATATCTCGATGGTAGATTTTCTAGCTAACCGCCATCGGGGGCTGCCGCATGGCCTGCACTATTTCGATGAGGCCCTGAATTCACTGCATCAATAGATTAAACTGCTCTAAATCTACCATGATCGTCGATAGAGGTGGTAGCTGAAGCACCGATGATGGAGCAGGAATAGATTGATCTAGCTCAGACCTGATGGTAGAAATGATAGATCTTCGGATAGTCGCCTTCTTTGAAGGCATTTCCTGGGATCGAGAAAGAGAATGGAGATGAACCTTGAAGAAGGAGGTCGACAGAATCGATTGAGCACTCCTTTAAAAATAAGGATACCTCAGAGATAGAGGCCTTTCCTCTAGCACCAATTCTATTGGTGCAGAATTTGATTGACGTCGGATTGAGCTAAAATCGAGGAAGACGAGGTCGCCGTCGCTGACCTACAAAATAAAGTCCCATCCGGAGTTGGTGGTGGTGGCTCCAGTAGGATCTTTCGATGATTAAGTCAGCTCTTCTGACCAATAAAAATGGAGTGCTCAAGAAAGAGTTCGATAGAGTTTTGAAAAAAAGAAAAGAGCTTAGAGAAAACATATCTGGAGGATTTTTTTTTATAGATGGAGCTTGTTGTAACTATCCGGTAGTGGGGCTATCTATAGCATACTGATAAATGATAGTCGTAACCATCCTGATAAATATTAATCATAATCATCCTGATAAATATCAATCATAATCATCCTGATAAATGACCATCGTAACTATCCTGATAAATGATAATTATAACCGTTCAGTAATGGGATCGCTTGTAAGAATCCATCTGAAGAAAAAGTCTGGAAGAAGTTTGGCTCCTGGAGAAATTCGACTGCTGGAGGAGTTTGAAAGGAGTTTGGCTCTTGGAGAAATTTGACTGCTGGAGTAATTCGAAAGAAGTTTGGCTCCTAGAAAAATTCGAATGCTGGAGGAGTTCGAAAGAAGTTCGGCTTTTGGAGAAATCTGACTGCTGGAGTAATCCGTAAGAAATTCGACTCTTGAAGAAATCTGAATGCTAGAGAAGTTTGGAAGGAGTTTGACTCCTAGAAAAATTCGACTGCTGGAGGAATTTGGAAGGAGTTTGGCTCTTGAAAAATTTGAATGCTGGAAGAGCTCGAAAGGAGTTCGACTTCTGGAGAAATTCAACTACTGCAGGAGTTCGAAAGGAGTTTGACTTTTGAAGAAATCCGACTGCTGGAATAATTCGGAAGGAGTTCGACTCCTAGAGAAATCTGACCACTGGAGGAATCCATATGGAGTTCGGCTCTTGGAGAAATTCGAATGCTGGAGGAGTTCGAAAGGAGTTTGGCTCTTAGAAAAATTCGACTATTGGAGTAATCCGAAAAGAGTTTGGCTACTGAAAAAATTTGACTAATGGAGAAATCTAGATGGAGTTCGGCTCCTAAAAAAATTCGAATGCTGGAGGAGTTCGGAAGAAGTTCAGCTCCTAAAAAAATCTAACTGTTGGAGGAATCTGGAAGGAGTTTGGCTCCTGGAGAAATTCGAATGCTGGAGTTTGGCTTCTGAAGAAATTCGACTGCTGGAGGAGTTTAAAAGTAGTTTGGCTTTTGAAGAAATTCGACTACTGGAGTAATCCGAAAGGAGTTCGACTTCTGAAGAAATCCGATTGAAGAAGAAGCTTGGAAGAAGTTCGGTTCCCATAGGCGTCCGACTGAAGAAGATGTCTGAGAGGAGTCGAACTCCTGAAGAAGTTCAGTCGAAGAAGAAGTCTAGAAGGAGTCCGGCTCCTAGAGAAGTCCGGCTCCTGGGGAGTTCGGCAGGAATTCGGCAATTGGGAGAGTTCGACTGGGGCTCGGTTATTGAGAAGTTCAATCGACTGAAGGATTCGGCTTGGGTTCGATCGTTGAAAAGTTCGATTGGATTCGACTGTTGGATGAGTTCGGCTATTAAATAAGTTCGACCGCTGGAGAGAGAATTTTCAATTGAAGCTCTTCCATGATTACCAGCTGTATTAGGCTAAGCATCAGACTGAACTTTGGCGAGAGTGGGGTTTATCCCCAACAGTCCTAATTTATAAAATGGATGATTATATTTCATCAAATTATGAAATATATTGTAGATATATTATAAATAATAAAATATCTTCTTAATTTTTGGATGAGATTGCTTGTCCATATTGTACTTGTATGATGATTTTTGCTTTGAAAAATTTATTTACGAATGAAGATAATTTTTATATAAGATCTTATATTTCTGTAACTTCTATGTTCAATGACTTTTCTATAACATCATGTCATAATTTTAACCTAAAAGATGGATACTTTCGATATAGGATATCATAATTCTATGTCGAACGTCATAATTTTGATCTTTAAGGTCATAATTCTACTTTTGGAACGTTTCATATATCGGATGTCATAATTTTGATCATTAATATCATAATTCTACTTTCGGAGATCTTTTCTATAACGAATGTCATAATTTTGATCCTTTATATCATAATTTTGATCGTTAATATCATAATTCTACTTTCAAAAATTTTTTATATGATGGATGTCATAATTTTGACCCTTTATGTCATAATTTTGATCGTTAATATCATAATTTTGATATTTAATATCATAATTTTGATTCTTATTATTATAATTCTATTTTCAAAGATGTTTCCTATGTAGGATGTCATAATTTTGATAGTTAATGTTATATTTATGCATTTGGGGACGTTTCTATGTGGATGTCATAATTTGATATATAATATCATAATTTTATCTTTTAATATTATAATTTTGATCCTTAATATTATAATTCTGACTAACAATATTATAATTCTATGTTCTAGATTATTTCTATTCTAGAATATCATAATTTTGACTGTTAATGTCATAATTTTGATCGTTAATGTCATAATTCTTCTTTCGAAGATGTTTTCTATGTTGGATGTCATAATTTTGACATGTAATATCATAATTTTAATCCTTAATATCATAATTCTGATTAAAAATATTATAATTATGTGTTCTGGATTATTTTTATTCTAAGATGTCATAATTTTGATCCTTAATGTCATAATTTTGATCATTAATATTATAATTCTGCTTTTAAGAGACGTATCCTCTACCGAATGTCATAATTTTGATCCTTAATGTCATAATTTTGATCCTTAATATCATAATTTTGATATCATATTTTGAAAGATTTATATTTTCTGTGTCCAGATAATAAATTACACTCTGATTACCTATATTCAGTGTTAACCAAAAATGATCTACCATAAAATGTTAAAGAATTTATATTTCTGCATGAAATTTCATCTTATCATAACTATACAATTTGACAATCCTATATTCTTTATCATACAAAGAATTGACTCACTTAAAATGATAAATTCACTATGATACAAGGTATTCACTCTCTTCCAATGATACAATAAATTTTTTCTATCACTGTGATACAATCAATTTTTCTATCAAAGGATTTCAACTTTGTCAACAACAGCAGTCACTCTCTATTCGAGTTCTTCTTTTATTATTTTTGCAGCAAGTTTCTCCTAATATTAAATGACGTCAGCTTGGTTGAAGTTCCATTTCTATGATTTGTCCTTGCAATCAAGATAGTCCATATACTTCAAGCAGTAAAGATTACAATCTAGAAAATTCAGAGATTGGAAAGGGCAGTCTTCATCTTTTTCCATATTCCATTCACCCACTTCTGTATTATCATAATATATGTGGAGCATGGCTCCTAGTATCTTATGCCACTTCCTGGCGCTAGCCTTATATTTGGCATTATGCTTGATTGAGTTTAGATGAATAACTTTTTTTGCATCCATATCCATAACCATCAAGTGCCAGTGGACGTTATCTGTGTTGATGATGCTGAAAAAAGCCTAAATTTCTTTTTATCATCATCACTAATTCCATAAAAAATGAACTCTCCTACCATGCCAGCTAGCTCATGATGTGTTGTTATCGATTGAATACACATACCGGCTATTATTACGGGAGCAACAATGCACTTATGGTACAAATCTAATCATTTTCTTCATTTTTTGCGAAGAAAGTTCTGATCAGTATCAATTATCTGTTCATGAAAACTATTATGTTATGATGTGAAAAAAAATATCCACAAAAAATACACATGATATCTAAAACAAAGAATGAGATTTGAGATCTAAACAAGAGTTGAATCCTTACATCATCAATTATCATCCATGCAAATAGGAGGTCATAAAGATTAGACCTAGTGATGCTGCCTACTTCAGCATTGTTGAAGATAATCTCACTGTAATGAAAAATAAAAGGATATCATAAATCATAAGTAGATACTATGTTATACAGGATGTCATGGATGTCATAAATCATTTATGAGTTAATTTTTTCAGACAAGAACATCTCAATAATGCC
Source organism: Cocos nucifera (assembly GCA_006176705.1). Classification (NCBI taxonomy): domain Eukaryota; kingdom Viridiplantae; phylum Streptophyta; class Magnoliopsida; order Arecales; family Arecaceae; genus Cocos; species Cocos nucifera. The sequence continues at coordinate 314,813 of QRFJ01001151.1, read as the reverse complement.
ATCATCCTCCTTAGACAATGATCCTTTGCCTTGATATTCGTATGAATGCTCAATAAATCTCTGTGTTAAAAGATTAGATTAAAAAAATATAATGTAGTATGAAGATCTCATGATATTGATGAAAAAGATATGTATGTCTACCTCATCTTCATTTTGTTGTATGCTTGATATATTTGACAGGTCTAGAAATGATACTTTTTTGGATTTCGATTCTATTTTAGTCTTTTTGGTTGGCATGCGTATCTCATAATTTAGATCTTCTATCGGATGGGAGGTCTTGCGAATCCTATTTTCTTTTTTTATCCTCCTCTCGAGTGAATATGTCGGCATCTTTGGCTTATCCTCCTCCTTATTTTTCTCCTCCTTCATCTCGACCTTCTTTTCTTCCTCTCTTTTTCTTTCTTCCTCCTCCATCTTCTTCTTCTCCATTACCTTCTTCTCCTCCTTTATTTTTCTTTCTTCATGCTCCCTCTTCTTCTTATCCTCCTCCTTCTTCTTCTCCTCTTGCACCCTTTTATCCACCTCCTCCCTTTTTTTTTTCTCCTCCTTCATCTTCTTCTCATCCTTCTTCTTCTCCTCCTCTTCCATCTTCTTTTCATCCTCTTCCTTCCTTTTCTTTCTTCCCGTTCCCTCTTCTTCTCCTCCTCCATCTTCTTATAATTCTCCTTCCTCTTTTCCTCATCCTCCTTCTCCTCCTTCCTTCTTCTCTCTTCCTCTTCCTCCTTCTTCTTATTCTTCTTTCTTTCCGCCTCTTTTTTCTTCTTTTCCTCCTCCTCCTTCCTATTCTTTTCTTCCATCAATTTTCTTTCTTCCTCTTCCTCCTTTTTGTATTTTTTTTCTTTCTTCCTCCTCTTTCTTACTCTCCTTTTCCTCTGCTTCCTTCTCCTTACTCTTTACGAAACTTTTCTTTCCTCCTCCTCATTCTGTTCCTTTTTGTCATCAAATTCTTCATCATCTTCCTCCTCTTACCACTTTTCTTTTTCATCCTCCCATTTTTTATCCTTGATCCGCTTTCTGATCAAGAATTTTAATAGCTTATCATGAATAAGGATCTTTTTTCCAAACTCTTCAATTTCAATCCTTAGCTGTGCATATATGACATAGCTAACCAGAATAGACTTCTCTAATTTTGCTTCATCAGTACTATGAGTCCTCTTTTTTCTTTCTTTAATAGAACTAAGAAGTCAGTACTCCTGCGGGATAGGTCGAAGAGCATCTTCGACCTGATAATATAGAAGAAGTATAAATCAAAAAATCTTATAACTTTAAAGAATATAATCTGAATGTATTTAACTGAAATATTATAATTTCATAAAAATATCATAATAAAGTTTCTAAAAGATTGTTTGACAATATCATATCATAATTTTATCTAAAATATCATCATTTTATTCTAGAATGTCATAATAATGTCAAATATCATAATTCTGGAGATAATTTTGCTACTGGATATCATAATTTTTTTATGAAATATCATAATTTTGACATACAATATCATAATAATATTTCAAACCTTCTTTCGAAAAAAATTGCATAAAAAAATCATAATTATAACATTAAGTATCATAATTTTGATACAGAATATTATAATTTTTATTAAGACATAACTTTCGAAGGTGTTTAGCCAACACGATATCAATATTTTATCAAAATTATCATCATTTTGATATAGAATATCATAATAATATCAAAAAATATATTTAGATTATAATTCACTACTAGTTGTCATAATTTTGATCCTCAATATCATAATTTTGATATAGAATGTCAAAATAATATCTAAAGTCATAATTTTTTGATATCAAATATCATAATTTTGAGATAGGATGCCATAAATTTTATAAAAAATGACTTTCATTGATGTTTTGCCAACATGATGTCGTAATTTAATCTAAAATATAATTATTTTAATATAGAATGATCATTAATATCAAAAAACATATTCAAAAAGTATTATATAAGAGCCTAAAAAAATATATGACATCCTATGACATTCTATGATAACTTATTATTGTTAGTTTACCTCGTGTGATTGGATATTATCAAAATTTATATCGTGGCTTATTTTTCTGCAGACACGCCACCTTAACAACTTTGAAAATTTTGAAGGATTAGATGGAGCTCAAATATTTGTGTGCTCCAGGAACCACATCTGCACATGAGCATTTTCACAAAACAGACTATAGAAGAATTTTTAAAAATATAAAAGACTGCACTCTAAAAATAAAATAATTTAAATTTATCATGAGGGCTGCCTACTTTTTTTGTCAATCCTCTTTGCTTAGTGAGGCTCCCCTGATCTCAGATAGCCAGCAATCTCTGGAAGGACCTTAACCATCAGATTTTTGATAAAAATGGTCCATGCAAAAGATCCCAATTGAGATAAGTCATCTAAAAATAGGATCACATCTCTTGAACAAGTCTGGTTTGGCTGTGGAGCTAAGAAAAGCATAAAAATGTATGCTATCCAAAGCCTGACGGTATCATCAATATCCTCCTTTCTTTTTGATGATTTTAGCTGACTAATCAAAGACTCCAACCCTTTATATTGTAGCTAGAAATACTTTCCAAATTTATCGAACAGCCTCCCCTTCTTTTTTGATTTTTTGGCTACTGAGATTTTCATGCCGTAATATGGAAGATCGACGATTAGTGTCATTTTCTCTACACTAAATGTTATTACTTTTTCTACAATAATGAATTAATATTCTCCAATGTGATATTTTATGATGTCAAAGAGGAGTATCCCATCTACCAAAAATGGCTCCATGTCAACAAAGGCACCAAATGGAGTCTTCCGGATGAGATGAATGTGCTCAAGAGAAAAGCTGATATTTCGAACATTATGAACATAAACTCCAGGTTTATAGGAGTTTTTAAAAATTAGAGTCCTTCTTTTAAGAAAATGAGGAAAAATTTGAGATGACACTGTAAGAAAAATTACATTGTCAATAATAGGAACTCAAAGTAATAAATAACATGTCATAATCTTGACTAAAGAATATCTTATGGAGGTGCTTTGCCTAGCATATGTCATAAGTTCAATGTAAATTATTATATTTTGACATAAAATCTCATAATAATATCAAAATTATGATATCTTATTAAAAAAATAAATATAAAAGTAGAATTATGACATCCTATGTCAAAATTATGACATTAAGGATCAGAATTATGACATCTTATATCAAAATTATGATATTAAGGATCGAAATTATGATATTCTGTATCAAAATTATGACATTAATAATTAAAATTATTACATCTTGAAGAAGAAACATCAACGAAGACAAAATTATGATATCTTGTGTCAGAATTATGATATTCTATGTCAAAATTACGATATCCTATATCAAAATTATGATATTAAGGATCTAAATTATGACATTCTGACATAGAAATATTATTAAATGCAGAATTATGATGTTTTGAGTCAAAATTTTGATAAAGAATATGATAATAATATCAAAAATCATATTCATAATTTCATATATAATATCATAATGATGTCAAAAACTAGATTTGGAATGTATTTTGACTATATGATGTCATAATTTTTATCTAAAATATCATAAATTAAAAAATAATATCATGATAATTTTTAAAACTTTCATCTGAAAGAATTTTGCATACAGAAAGTCATAATTTTATAAAAAAATATCATAATTTTGACATAGGATGTCATAATTTTTGTTAAAGAATATCTTACGAAGGTATTTTGCCTAAAGAATGTCATAAGTTCATCAAAAATATCATCATTTTATCATAGAATATCATAATAATATCAAAATTATGATATCCTAATGGAGAAAAATCTTCGAAAGCATAATTATAATATTTAAGATCCAAATTATGATATTAAGGATCAAAATTATAACATCCGACATAGAATACGTTAACAAACATAGAATTATGATATCCTATGCCAAAATTATGATATTAAGATTCAAAATTATGACATCAAGGATCAAAATTATGATATTTTGGAGAATAAATATTAACGAAGGCAGAATTATGATATCTTGTATCAAAATTATGATATTCTGTGTAAAAATTATGACATTAAGAATCTAAATTATGACATATTGACATAGAAATATTATCGAACGCAGAATCATGATATTCTGAATCAAAATTTTGATAAAAAAATATGATAATAATATCAAAAATCATATTCTAATGAAAATTTGATTATTAGATGTCATAATTTTTATACAAAATATCATAATTTTGATGTAATATGTCAGAATAATGTCTAAAACTTTCTTCCGAAGAATTTTGCTTAAGAAAGTCATAATTTTAATCTGCAATTTTATAATTCTGACACAGGATGTTATTATTTTTATTAAAGAATATCTTATGGAGTTCTTTTGCAAACATGATATCATTATTTTAACTAAAATATCATAATTTTATATATAATATCATAATGATGTCCAAAACTAGATTCGAAATATATTTTGACTACATGATATCATAATTTTTATCTGAAATATCATAAATTTGAAAATAATATCATAATAATCTCTAAAACTTTCATCCAAAAGAATTTTGAATACAGAAAATCATAATTTTATCCTAAAATATCATAATTTTGAAACAAGATATCATAATTTTTGTTAAAAAATATCTTACGGAGATGTTTTGCCTACAAGATATCATAAGTTCACAAAAATATCATCATTTTATCATAGAATGTTATAATAATATCAAAATTATGATATTCCGATAGAAAAAAATCTTCGAAAGCATAATTATGATATTTAAGATTAAAATTATAACATTAAGGATCAAAATTATATCATTTTGCACAAAATACGTCAATGAACGCAGAATTATGACATCTTGTGTTAAAATTATGATATTAAGGATCAAAATTATGACATCTTGAAGAAGAAACATCAATGAAGGCAGAATTATAATATCTTATATCAAAATTATGATATCATGTATTAAAATTATGATATTAAGACTCTAAATTATGACATCCTGACATAGAAATATTACCGAACGTAGAATTATGACATCTTGAATCAAAAGTATGACATTAAGGATCAAAATGATGACATCCTATTGGTAAAATATCTTCCAAAGGTACTTGTGACAATATTATGATATGGTAGGTCAAAATTATGACATTGTATATTAGTATTATGATAGCTTTTATGTAAAATACCTCAAAAGTATAATTTTTTATAACATCATAGTTCAAATTTATGATATTCTGTGTTAACATTATGCCAAACACAATTCGAAGATAGTTCTGATGATATTATGATATCCTAGATTAAAAGTATGATATTAAGGGTTAGTATTATGACATCTTGTAGGTTAAATACGTCTTAAGCAAAAATTTTTGTCATTTTTATGACATTCTGGATCAGATTTATGAGATTATATATTAATATTATAATATATTTAGGTAAAACGCCTTCCGAAGATAGTTTTCCTCCACTCCCAAAGGTAATGATTTTGATACACAATGTCATAAACTTCGTTCGACGTGACATGTAAGTCTACATGATGTCATAATTTTCACTTACGAGATAGATATTTGTAAAACCTGAAAGTAAACTGTTCTGCAATAAATCGAGGAAGTAAAAAATCTATAATGGATGCTCTAAATTTTGAAAGAAGTGCCTTAAACCTAAACAAGAGTTTACATTCTTCTTTTTCCTCTATTTCATGCCTCCAGAAGATTGTTGGCTCATCCCCTGTCTTGTAAATAATCATTACTGTACTTTCTTTAATCAAGTTCTCTTTTTCATTATTTTTTCTTGATGCCTTCTAAACTCAAACTTTTTAGAGATCCTAACTGAAAATTCTTTCTTATCCAATAGAATCTTTCGTATTATGTCGAAATGCTCATCGCAGAGATGGTCCATTCGATATGCTCTGCTGCTCCTAAAAAAAAAATGAGAAAAATATTGATTGTCGGAGTAGAGGAAAAACGAAAAGATTTTTTTAGAGAAAAGGCGATAAAATTTTTGTATTGATTTTTATCGAAAAAAGCATAAAAAATAATATAATTTTTCATATTTTTTAAAAAAATTAAAATTAATTATAAAATAAAAAATAATAATATTTTTTATAAGAATTCTATAACGTATCGAATTATAAAAGCTTTAGACTAATCAAAAATTATGATATATTTTACGTTTGAATTTTTACATCATAGATTGACGTACAAAATATTACCCAATCCGAAGATAACTCCGACTCTGACCGAACCTTACGCAAAGGCAGCGCACCCATGTCGCGAATCTCGCCGTCTCCCCACCTCCCACGCTTCCTCCCAAGCACTCAGCCATCCCTCCCACTCCTCTCCCACCAACACCTCGTTCCCTTATTCCTTCACTGCCGTTGGAGAACTTCCGCGCCGGCAAAAGAACTAGAAGCGAACGAGAAAAGGAGCGTCCCTATGACCAATTGGTGGCAGCGGGCGGTGGGGCAGCGCCTCAACTCGGCGGGCGTGACCTCCTTCGCGAGCGTGGTGGCGCGGGAGCCCCACCTCGCCCTCCCCCACATCGCCGTCCCGGACATTCGCTGGATCGACTGGGCCGAGCTGGAGCGCCTCGGCTTCCGCGGCGTCGTCTTCGACAAGGACAACACCCTCACATCTCCTTGCTCCCTCTCCCTCTGGCCCTCTCTCTCCCACTCCCTCAACCTTTGTCGCTCCGCCTTTCCCGGAAAGATCGCCATCTTCAGCAATTCCACCGGTGAATGTCTTCTCCTTCTTCTGGTTCTGGTTGTTCTTTTTCTGTACTCGATTTGCTTGTCTTGCCATTGACTTATGGTGGGGACTGGATTGGGCTTTTGTCAGGACTTCGGCAGTATGATCCGGATGGCTCAGAAGCTAGGGCTCTCGAGGAGTCGATTGGAGGCATTCGTGTTATAAGGCATGGCAAGTGCATGCCATATCTCTAGTTTTATTTTGTGTAATATGATTTGCTTTATGGTGTACTTTTGCATTGATATTTTGCACAAATAGCTTATTACTGCAGCTTTATGTGGATTTCTTCTCTGTTTCAATGTTATTTGCTGTGGGGGAGGTTGAGTGCGTACTTTTTTTCCAATTGAATTTGGAATTCGATGATTAGTTAGTCTATGTTGGAACTAAAGAGATCTCTAGGATAGAAATTATCAAATTGTATTCTATCTAGTTATTCACTCTGAAGGAAGAAAAGATTCAATTATCAGAAGAGTAAAGAAAGTAACAAAAGTTATCACAAAAACCAGTTAGTATAAAGATTTATAGATATGCCCTAATGATGTTGTACCCCTTTATTTGCTTTATGCTAGTAATCTAAATATTGCTCCACTTGTTAGGATGATGGACATGGTTATAGGTAACCTTAGAAGAACATGAAGACAAATATGACATATGCAATTAAAGCATGACGTCTTGAAGTCTATAAGCTATATTATCTTCTTAAAAATAAAATATTATGTTACTACTATGTTCCTGTTTTGAGGATTGAAGGCATAAGCTGCTGCACAAAGTCAGTGGTGTTATTGATCTTTCAATCTTTTATTACTGATGCCTGAGCTTGAACATTTTCTTTAAACTTCCTTGTTAATGGTTGGCACCAGTTATTCCATCATAGTGAGATGGAAATGGAGGTTTCCAATCTTTAAGCATGGTCTCTATGGGCCTATACTAGAACAAGAAGTGCCATAGACAATGATTTTACAATACGAAGAGACAACTGTTCATCTTAGTGGAACATTCTCTGGAATCCTGAAGCTTTCTTTTGTAGCCTCTACTAGAGATGCTTTTGCACAATTCTATTGTTAAGCCAGTCTCATAAGATCTTTCCTGTCCATATATGCTCCCTCTCTCTTGTCATCAAATTCAAAAGTCAGGTGCAGTTGTAGATGGGTTATCTTTTGCCCATATTTTATTGATACTTGCAAAGTCCATTAAGAAGTGAAAGTCAAGATAGTGCAATTGATATGGCCACAGAATATGCTTCTCCTGCCACTTCTCCACTGCTTAATCAAAGTAGAGTATTTTTACAAAACCTGGGTACCTGAATGTGAGGGCCAACCCTTTGCATTTTATTACCAAATAAATCATTTTATGTTTAAGCGTATATACAAAATGAAGTTCTTATAAGATGCTTAACAATTTTGCCTTGTATTACAGAGATTAAAAAACCAGCTGGAACAGCTGAAGACATTGAAAAATACTTTGGTTGCTCGGCCTTGCGTCTTGTAATGGTAGGGATCTATATAACCTGCAAAAGTTGTTCTCTTCTGTTAACATTTTACAATAGTTTCAGTTTGTCCTCATACCAGGTGGGAGATCGGCATTTTACAGATGTTGTCTACGGAAACAGACATGGCTTTTTAACTATCTTAACAGAACCACTGAATCTTTCTGACGAGCCTTTCATTGTCAAGCAGGTAAATTTGTCCAACACCCCCTTTTTGTTTCTGCGTTCTATATTTAATTCTGAACCAATTGGACAAAAGACAATCATGTATATAACTTATTGCTTTTTGCTGGCTTCTATTGATGAATATTTACTTGTTCAAGCCTGACATATGTCAAGTCTTAGTTTGCCTGTTTAAGCCTTATATAAGGGAGATTTCAAGGACAAAAGGACAAAGTTGGCTTTAAATTGGCTTGGTGGTGACACAAGGCAGTAAATGATTGGTAGCATGTGCAGAATTTCTCTATCCTGTTGATTGGAGTCACTTCTTCTGATAATGGAGTACTTCTAATAATGAGCTTCTCAAGAATGATCTCTAAGTTCAAACTTCTAAAACGTTAAACTGGTTAAGAGAAATTTTGTTATAACTAATATGATTTTGGATGAATAAACTTGAAATGCACGGTTTAATATTTGGAAGTGGAAGATCAACTGGAAACTGCAGATAGAAGTATATCCATAAAGCCTAAGTGTTGCTGATTGTCCCCTTTGCACTGGACAATGGTTTTGACATTTGAAAGATCTGGTCAAAAGCAACCAGGGTATATGATGGAGACTGCAAGGACAATCTTTGTAGTTAAGGACTTTGAGATTACCTTCTTAATTTATTATTTGGTGCTTGGACTAATTTCTATAACTCTTAATGGCCAATGGATAGATGATGAATATGAAGATGTTCCACTCATTGCCGTCTTGTGGCTGTAAGCTAAAATATAAGGGCACTGTTCACTATTCCAGTGCATTCACAATTTTACAATGACAAGCAAGGACCTTGCGGGTTCCTGTTATACTGTCACTTTCTTATTTTAGGTATTCAGAAGTTACCTGACAAAGAATTTCTCTGAAGTCTGAAAATGATGTCTGGAATTTTCTTTGTATGTATTTGACCAACGCTAGAGTTTTCTTTAGTCGTCTCCAAAAAGATAAAAGTATGATTTATAATGATGAGATTTACGTGAAGCAAGATAAATTTGTAAATATGCAAAGGGAGATGAATAAATTTAGTTTCACAAAAAATCATTGGCAGTTAAATTAACAGGATAGGAAACATCTTTCTTATATTACATTAAGCTATTGTCATGAAATGTGAGGGGTGTAGGGATGGACAGGAAAGGAACAATGAAGTTGATGAACAGTTACTAGAAGGATCATTTGTTTCTGGTAATAAGATTCCTACTTTCCAGTTAACAATTGAGTCCATTAATTACAAGAAAGAAATTCAAAGGGCTGTTTCTTATATCTAACAAATTGCTGCCTTTGCTGGAGCAACTTCATCTATTTGAAATAAGGAAACTCTTGTTTCTTTTATGGCTTAAAGAGCTGCTCTTACATCCATTGATTTTCTGAAATTGGAGAAAGGTGTTATTTGAATTCTTAGTTATTTTAAAGCACTGGTCATTCTACAGCTTCAGCTAGAACATATCTAAGTTATATTCCTTTAGATCCATTATTAATTATTATGACTAATTTTCTGTTGAATGACCATACACTAAAATAACAAAAAAGTATGGAAAGACGCATTATGGTCATCCAATCATGATGCTAGCTTCAACTGCTGGAAGACACATGAAACAGTTGGTCTTTTCCGGTCTATGAAACCTTAAGGATGTATTTGTATGTCTAGGATTGATTTATTTAAATGTAAATTTAGTTGGTCAGTGCTGTTGCATTTAATAGTTATTTCAAATGCCCATCTAAGTACATTATGATGTTTGGGGTTTGTTTGAGGAGAGCATGCAATGCGACAAGTCATTTTGATGTACTGATTCTATTGTCTTGTGATTTGTTCTGATTCACAATGTGACAAATCATTTGCTGGCAGAGGTCAGGTTACATCAGCGGTCCGGCTTATTAGGGAATTATAATTCTGTTTATACTTTGAGTCTCTTTATATTGTTTTTCTAATTTACTAGTAATTACATGCTTCAGGTATTCCACAATGAACGTGATTCTGCTGTGTTAGTCATCAAGTAACAGAATGTTACATAATGCCAACAAATGATATTTTACTTTGGAAGAAAATTATAATTTTTGGATAGCCTTGGCATGAAACTCCTGAAATTGTACAACCAAAACTCAGAAAAGATATACTAAAATCTAAAACACTTTATAATTATTTTGTTTACTTATGTAAATATTTCTTCAATTTTGTTTTTATACAGTGTTTTAGCATTTTTGGATTTTTAATCAATCTTTTAGGACGACTAATGAAACCATTGAAACTAGCAAAATTGAAACACGTCTGGGCCAGCCAAAACCAAAACTTGGTTTTTGAACTTTGATATTCCATATATGCTTTTAATTTCATATCAAACATGTACAAGATGCAAGGTACATTTTGACGTTCAAAATCAGATTCAGGTTGCCTGATTGTTTGACTAGAATCAAGTCATGCATAGGCGATCTCCAAATTGATCAGCCTCTAAATAGGTTGGCAAGTACCTGGCTTGAGCTGGGTCCATGGAGAAGCAGATCAAGCAAGCCTGTGCTGACCACATAGATAGGCCACTTGGTGCCATCCAGTGTGTTGATATCACTCCCTTGGTTCCTAAATGGTAGCCATATTTGAAAGCTACCTTCATAGTAAAACATTGTTGTTCAATGGTTATATGAGTTCTTTAAGCGCATAGGAAATGGTCGATGAAGAGTGACAAAGATGATAATATTCACATTTTCGAGAACAGAAAAGAATCCGGATTCCTTACACTTGGCTTGTAAATCTCAAAGGATGATAACAATGTTTCTTAGCTGAAAATAGGCTTCGGTGATGGGATTCCAATGTAAGCCGTCAGCAATCCTTTTTCTTTTTTCTTTCCTTCTTTTGTGTGCTTGCTCGCTCGAACAAGAGCAAATATGTGGGTTTCAAAAAGTTCTTTAATTTTTGGCTCTCAGCTCAATCCCTTAAACAGAGTGATATTTCTGACTGATGTTCTCACGTACTTAAAATGGTAAAGATGGCTTGGGCACCCAGGTAAAGGGAGATAGTAAGGATTAGATCTCAGCAAGAGTGTTGTATTCTCGGTATTTGTTGTGAGTTTAGTTGATCCGGTTTTGCTGTTTGTCAGTGGTTGGGTTGATATGTGCTATATTTTGTTTGCTTATCTTTAGCAGCACATGGATATTGTATCCTTCCAAGTTTTTCAAAATCACAATTGTTTCAGGTCAGAAAATTGGAAAACGTTCTTGTCAACCGCTGGTACCAGCGAGGACTAAAGCCACCCAAGCATGACCTCCTATCAGAAGCTAATCAGTGTACAAAAGTTCCATCCTTATGAGAAATGTTTGGAACAGTAAAAAGGAGATCAACAATTCCTTTCATCAACATGAAATCTGGCAACCTCTTTCGGAACACTTACATCACTGAACTTGTGTACATGAGAAGATCTATGCATTAAGGCCGGCTCCGATTAATGCTTTATTGAACTGGATCACATGCAAACCAACATGATCATATCATTCAACATGACGCATCAATCATGAAAGCATTTCAAATCTTCTGAGGAATATGTGCTTAACTCTGCATGATAACTGTGCAAGTATTTAGTGCGTGAGTTTTGAAAGATTTTCATTTGAATCCCTTTATAACTGTATAATTCATGTGCTTATAAGCATGTGGAGCATTCTCTGGATCGTTCGAGCCATTTCAATGGGCCATTGCAGGGACCAGGCTTTGTGGTTGGAAGAACCGTGTTTGCTTGTGTTCCCACCAACTTCATGTTTCTTGCCGCTTTGTTCTGATTTTAGATAGACATTCACCTGCGCAGTCCATGTCTAATTGACGCTTGCTGATAAGCAAAATTTTAAAATTGATCAGTAATTGAGGCATTTAAGCAGGTAAACCTCTAATTACACGAGATCACCATAGCTTAGCTTGGACATGATCATTTCATTTTCTTAATTAGCCTTATCTAACTGGCTGTCAAGCAAGACCAAATCTCTCGGCATCTAAGGGCGAGTCATGTCTGCGATATCCAGGGTCCACTTCATAATCAATCGGTCGCGAATCCTGACATCCCTAGGATTGCGCATCAATTACCGTATTTCTTGTGATCAAGTACCCAAGATAAGTGGTCTTGGAGATGAAGACGCGGGCATCTGAGCTACATATCCTCTAGCCCGTTACAACATCCCATCGTCTCCCGACATCCGGTGTCGCCCGTTGGCACATGTAGTGGGCCTGATGGAAGGCCAGAAGATCTCGTCTCGACGGTCCAAAGTGCGTTCATATAGAGACGGCCCACGCATTCAAGCCAACTGTACCAGGACCTTGGCGTTTCCAGGCTGCCAGGTGCGGCGATCTGGACATCGGACACAAAGGCGCTGTTTCTTTTTTTTTTTTTTTTTTTTCGGTAGAGGACAAAGGCACTCGTTGAGAGCCGGGGAAGTTCGAAATGAAAGCGTACTATTAACCAAAAAAAAAAAAAAAAAAACGTCCAATTTGAGCCCAGTCTAGATGCTTTCACTCGACGGGAATTATTGATCACAACTGTCCATAAATTAAACTTTGGACAATCCAATAAAAATTAACTATAATATCTATTTTTAATTAAAATTTCATCAAAAATTGTTATTGAAATTTTGAATGAAAAAATATTTATTATTTGATTGAAAATATTAAATAAAAAATTATTTTTAATTATAATATAAATAATGTGATGTTTTTTTATTGGATGGTTCAAAATGATAGAACAATTCTAACTTATAATTTTCCAGAACATACATCAAGCAGCTATTGGCACTAAACCCTAAGCAACATATAGAATTCATAATTTATGAGGGATGACGAAAGCTAATTAAAAATAATAAATTATCTTCTTTCTGTTAGGAAAAAATGAAAAACTAATAAGTTCGCTGTCCCTATTTACTGATGTGTTTGGATTGTAAAAGAACTGTGGATGTTCTTTTGCCACATGGACCATTAGATCGTATATACATGGCCCTCAAAGCATATTGAAATTCTTCAATTATTTATCATAAATTTTAAAGTGATTATTATGCGATGGAACGGTGGATTCGGTGTAAAGGAAGGTAAATCCTTTCGAAAGAAGGTTACAGGTCTTTCCTTTGCTGATGCCAGATGGCGACATCCATCTTATTTAATACTCATAATTAACAATTGCTCTTCACCGAACCTTATCCATACCTCACTTCTTGGTCCACATTGATTGATTAAAACGTAATACAATAATCCAGAATTGGCTCTCTCATACTTCCAGATGATGTGACATGATCACGTGATACTGTCTTTGTTGGCCAACACTTAAACCTATATAATTTAAGAGAACATTAGTTAAACCGCTAATTTTAAATAAAATGTAAATATCATATAATTTTTGAAAAAATAATTAAAATAATCTTAAATAACAAAACATCCTTTTCTTCACTCAAGAATAATTCCGACTTTTTATATAAGATAAATTGTTTCAATTACTTTAATATAAATATAGATAATAAATGTAAATAGCTAAGGGGCTTCTGTAATTTACGCTTATTCTTATTATAGCTGGTCAGCGTAGCAGCCCAAATACAACACAAAATACGTGCTCACATGTCTACAAAACACGCTTCTTGCCACATTTCATGCCCCCGGAGGAGCGACTCATGTAGATGCTACTTGGAACAACAAAAAGAAACTCCATTGGATGACCACATAAAACCAGCAAACGCGAGAGAAAGCACGCGATCTCTACGTACATCCATCCCACTCACCCACATGCTAATCCTCGAAAGTTCATTCAGCGGTGGGTGCTCCTTGTCTCACCGCTGTACATCCTGCACTCCCGGAAACCCATACAGAACAACAGCAACAAGACAAAAAGGGGAATCGAATGTGATAATGTTTTTCTAAGAAAAAAAAGAACCGGGGAGGATCGATTTGGTAAATTACCAGTCGTAAACGGTGGGGGAATTGGGCTGAGGCTTGTCAAAATAGTTGGCACCAACGGTCTTGGTGGCGAGGTTGCTCCCCGGGTTGAACACGCTCCGCCACACGTTCGCCTTGTGCGCAGACGAGGGTGTCGTCGGCGTCGCCGGTGTGCCAGGTGTCGTCGGTGTTGTTGGCATCGACATCGACCTCTGGTACTTGCTGCTCTCCCCTTCCCCATCTTTCACCAGTCCACCAACAATAAACCACAATTTAATAAAAGTGTTATAGCAAAGCTATGTTGGTGAACAACAAAAATTTGACAAGTAATCAAAGAAGAAATATTAAGTCAAAGAAGAAATATTAAATCTGTGAAGAGGCAATTCGAAGAACCTTTGATGACCAGAGACTTCGTGTCGACCTTCCTGAGCTTGCCGAGGCCCTTGTCCGGCTGAGGCCCGGCAACCACGTCGTCCCACAGCTTCCCAAGGAAAGCCATTGTTTCCTCTCTCTCTCTCTCTCTCTCTCCCGCGCCCCCCTCCCCCCCAACCTTATTCTGTTGGAAGCTACTACGGTGGAGCTAGGGTAGCGCTGGTGTTCATTTATATTACCGGCATGAATCCTATCACCGGCAGCTATCCTCAACTCCGTGCGTGGAGAAACGTGCGAACTCGCACGTGTCATGATAGGGGATGGTGGTGGCCGAGGATATGATAATGGTGGTGTCGGGAACCTCGCAGTTGAATGGATCATTGTTGTTAAAACGTCTTGTCCGATTCTCCTGTCACGGACCAAGGCGCTAAACGCGCGGAGGAAGTGGCGGATGGAGATGACCATAAGTCCGTCTCCGTCCATTTTTTTTTTTTTTTTGATAGATTTAATATACTATATATATATATATATTATAGATAAAATTAATAAAAAAATTATGTGAATTGAAAAATTTTATAATATATTGAGCTGGTTAAACAACAATATATTGAGATGATTATAAAATATGATAGTTTTTTCTTAATTTTATTTGGAGTATTATCATATTAATTCTATCCGAAAATTTCTTGTCTATCGTCCATCATTGCGCTTACGTGATTGTAGCTAAGAATATCGATTGTCAATGTCTGGCTTGTTCGAAGTGTGACAGAAAACAAATTCTTATCAAAAAATATATTTTGCTACCAAATTTATAGGGACATATCGGCGACATTATCAACCATATTCACCTACTAAGAAAAGAGAATGGTGTTCCTTCACATGATCAATTTTTGCTTGGAATATGTCCTCCATCAGCCGCTCTACATGTACATAAAAAGAGCCCCCTTTCCCTAAGGCCTTCTTGCTTATCAGTCTCATCTCCACCTTCGCCCTCACTTTCCTTCCCTCCTGATCAGAGCCTCTCATCAAACACCTCACTCTCCTATCTGGATCCTCTGCTTAACAAATCCACCGCGTTTCCTGTCCAGTTTGAGCTTCACGGCCACCCCAATGTCTCTCACCAATTCAAATGCATGCAGGTGCTGCTTGGAATGGAGCGGCCAAACCACAAGCTCTCCAGGACCGAATTCCACCCGCACTGGGTCACAAATTCTGCCACTGCTCAGTCAGCTGGTATCTCCAGCTGGGGCGCCCAAGACGGCCACACCATTCCCCTCTCTTTGGTCCTCTACCCGTCGAAGGCGTCCGGAGACCGAAAGAACCGGTACCCGCATTGCTCCAGCCCGATAGCCATCTCCTGCCCCTGTGGGGCGCCGAAGCTGCTCCCGCTCCCGAAGCATAAGAAGACCACCGAAGCTGGTGGCTGCCCATCTAGCCAGTTCAAGCACTCGATCGTGCCGCTCTGAGTTAGCTTTATTTGTGTCATTTCCAAGAGCAAGCATCGGGCCTGTTGGATAAATGGCCGGCAGGGGCAGGCCTGGCACAGAGTCGCGATCCCTTATTGCGTTCAGTGGCGCTGGCTTCAGCTTCATGAAAGTGTTCACTATTATGTCTTTTGCCTCCACAAACCGTTTGCCGTGGTTGACGGACCAAGCGATGTCGTCTCTTCTTGTTCTGGAAGGGAGTTGCACAGCGGCGCTAACGGAGAAAGTCCCGGGACCTCAACGTTGCTTTCCTGTTCTTCGAATTCTACCGGAATCTTGTCGTGGAGAATGGGATGATGGAGTGTGAGGGCAGCGTGGCAGCTGTGGATGCGAAGAAGATGCAGGCAGGATGCCGAGCTCAGCAGCCACATCGGTCAATTGTGGCGGCACAGAAATCAAGGAATAAGGCCGCGACCAGGGTGGGTACTGGGTCGGGCGGCCTTGACGTGGGCTTGTGGATCTGGAAGTAGAGGGCGACGTAGTCCTCTATATCGTTGGTGTCGGTGGGCTGGTCGACG
Organism: Cocos nucifera; assembly: GCA_006176705.1. Lineage (NCBI taxonomy): Eukaryota > Viridiplantae > Streptophyta > Magnoliopsida > Arecales > Arecaceae > Cocos > Cocos nucifera. Next base: position 298,138 of record QRFJ01001151.1, on the reverse strand, counting down.
GGCGGGAGGTCTTGGAAGCGGATGTTGAGGCCGAAGGTTGTGACAAACTGGACATGGGAGGAGAAGGTGCAGCTGGATGCCGAGTGGGGGTGTTGGATAAGGAGGACGGTGATGGCAGATAGAATGCAGGAGTGGTTGAATCGGAGCTACAAGGTGATCAAAGCATCTACAGTTATTAATAGTCCAAATAGCATCAATAGATATAGGGAATTGAGATAATCGTACCAAAAAAAGTAAGAGTCAAAGCGAGGTTGTTAGAAGCAAGGGTGAAAATAGGTCAGGCAGTCTACCTGCAGCCTGGCTTGTTGTTGATCAATCCTAACTTAATCTATTTATTTAAATAAGTTAAGCATAAATTTTTAAAAAAATATATTTAAATATATATATCGGGCCTATAATTTTAAAGTCTGACTTGAAAGCCTACAGACTAGCAATAGTCTGTATTATATTTGATAGATCTTTAGACTTATATTAAGACCTTAAAGACCTAAGCTTATTGACCTATTTAAAAATTTTAATATTTATAGATTTTTAAATAAATTTTTAGACTAGATAGATTTTTTTTATTTTTATAAAATAGATCAGATCGAGTGTCATTTTAAGCCTAAATCAGTCCAATAGATTAGGCTGAGACTGGTATTTTACAATATAGGCCTGAACTAATTTTATTCCTAATGAAAAGTATATTAAGGCGGTGTATGTGGTTGGAAAAAAAAATGCTCTTTAAAAATGACATGACGTGATATATATAATTTTTTATTCACTACAACAAAGTATATATCTATATCCTTTGTGAACCACATCCCAAAAAATACTATTTACTGGATCAAAATTTTAGTTTATTGGACTTGTAAGGTTGAAGGCAAAAAAAATATAAATAATTAAAAGCTCGCAAATAGTAGTTGGGGGATTTTTGGAAAAAATTTTGCATGCAGCAAAATTTCGAGATGAGAAATAATAGATATTTTATTTGTTAAATATACTATAGTAGAAACTATTTCTAATCAAAATTTTAGAGGAAGATAAGCATGAGTAAGAAGTGTAAGTTTAGTTTCAATAATGTGATAGTGTTTTCTTTCGATAATATCATTTCATTCCATAGTAGCATGGGGATAAGAAACTTAATGCATTATGCCGAATAAAGACAAAAAATGCTTAAGATTGTTGCTTTTAAGTTCACCACCCCCATTGGAGCATAAGATTTTGATTTAGCATTAAATAAATTTTCAACTTGTACTTCGAAAGAGACAAAAATATCAAAGCAATTATATTTGTGATATATGGAAAACAACTATGAATAATATGAAAAATCATCAACAAATAATACATATATGATAAATTTGAGCATGAAAAAATATGTAAGATCCCCAAATATCATAGTGTATGATTTCTAGAGAACATGAGAAACCAAAATAGGTGAACAAAATGGTAATCTTTTATTTTTCCTAATTGGCAAAATGAGTATAGAGTTTGTTTTGGCTTATTTGATATTGAAAGGGAGAACAAAATAGAGGATTGGATATCATAAGATGGATGGCTAAGATGATAATGCTAGAGATTAATGGAGGTGTTGAAGAAAAATTCTGATTTTTCGGTCCAGGTTCGTTCAGATCTGATCAGATCAAGAGATATATTTTAAAAAATTTTCTCTTGATCTCAATCAGATCTTGATATGTTTAAGATCTGATTATTATTATTTTAGAAATCAAAATAAAATTAGATAAATTAAATCAGATTTAACTTATCTTAATATGGGTAATCCTATTATCCGTTGATGATCCTGTATGCAGCGGAAGGTTCTGGATCTAGCCATGCAAGTGCCTAGCCTCTACCGATATCCACTCGGACTGAATTTGGAGATCCTCTTCTTCGCTATCATGTCTCCAAAAATCAGATCTGGATCTGATCTAGAGGATCTTCAAAACTTCTTTTGAAGATCAGCAGTCGTCTTTGCAGCAGTGCAGCCTTCTAGCTTTCAGTCGCTTTTCTTTGATCTGGATCGCACCAACCAAAAATCCAAAACTCCTTTTGGACGTGGAGAGGAAGGGGAGAAGGTGGTTTGGCATGGAGGAAGAGGGGAGAGACAGCCTTGGGCGTGGGAATTGTGATTCCTTTCAATCATTTCCAATCATAATCTGGGTTGGGCGCAGGATCTTATTTATAGACTGTCTGTGATCCAACTTCTCTTCTTCCCAACCAATCATAACTCTTTGTGAAATCAGATCTAAATCTGATTGTGGAAATAGAGTCCCCTGGATTCCTCCTTAGAGGGTGCCTAAGACCAGTCAAAGTTGGTTCTTAGGAGAACTCTAATTGGAATCCAAAAAGGAGATGGAGTCCCTGTCCAATAGGGACTCCTAGGCGCCTCCAACTTGGGCACACGCCTAGGGTGGCGTGCGCCCTCCTTCTTGCCAGATTCTGGCAAGAGGACAAGCCCCCACCAGCTCTCCAATAGGTGCGTGACATATGGTCAAAAGTCAAAGTGTCAATGGTCAACATTTGACCAGTCAAAGGTAGACTTTTGACCAAAGTCAAAGAACAAGAAATGGACAGGTGACCAAAAATGGTAGGTAATGTCTTACAAAATAAGACAATTTTTTCTGACTTGGACAACCTCCAGTCAGACCATATGAAGGCCTCTGATTGAGCACAAACTCCTTTGGCTCAGTCAGGACAACTTATTTATGATAGCAAAAGAAGAACGTTAGGTTCAATCGAGTGCTAGCACGATTTCTTGAACCTAATTGAATCTCATTCAGATCAATTGAACTAGATCAGTTCAATTGATGATCACCAGATTCAAACCCTTGTTTGTGTGATCCAGTTAGGTTCAGTTCTGTATGGTAATGGGATATGTCATGATCTCTATCATCGACATCATCGAAACTCCTTTCGATGGATCAGAACTCTTTTGATTCGAACAGCTAGAATGATCGATCATCTAAATCATTCTAATTGCTCCCAAAATCCATCAGTGACACCTAGCAGTATATGGTGGCAACCCATCAGAGCTGAATGCGAATCTCTTGGTGCAGCTACCTGTGTGATTAAGTTCTTCTATCTTGAGCCCCGATCAGATTAGGGTTAAGGTGAACTCGTCAAACCCTAGTTTCTGTCATATGATGTAATCATTCGATTCGAGTCCGATGTGAAAATCTAAATAGAAACTCTTTCTATTATTTCACTCTACCATGGCCATGGACTTCTGGACTTGATTCTCATGATCATCATAGGGTTGCTCCTCTACCACCGAGGTAGATAGATTCTATCTTGATGCCATCCAATTCCTACAATGAACATGCTATAGCCAACATACACCTCAGGATTCCAAATGGCTAGAAGATCGAGTAATGGTGTAGTCAAACTATAACACCCTCAAGATGAACTGTCGATGCACCTCAGATCAAAGAGCTAGACACACTACTGCAGCATCGAGTCAGTCATTGACGAGAAGGTAGACTCCCTAATGACTACTCAAGATGGTCACGCTCAGTGCTCTTGTTCTCTAACGATTACCTATACTCTCGCTCCAGTGTCTCCATACCATAGACTCAAGACTCATCTACTAAATAAAAGCGATTGTATCCAACCTTCCGAATCAATCACCATCCTCGTGATGATCCTATGGTCGGAAGTATTTTATGAGTTAACAATGATTATTCATATCTTAAATTTTCAACTCTTGAAAATATGAATTATCATTACCATTAACTCAAAGGATTTATCACAGACACTAAATACACATATGTGATAAAAAATAACCTATTTTATTGATATTAGTCAAAATTAAAATTTTGTCCCTACAAGTGTATTACAAGTGTCAGCCAATTCTGGCTTCTAGGGCACATATATCTAACAATCTTCCACTTATTCTAAAGCCAATTGGCTACAAGTCTAAGTCCCATCTTCTCAAGGTGGGCTTCGATCTTCTGCTAGCCCAACGGACTTTGTAAGTGGGTCTGCCACATTGTCTGTGGAGTTGACTCTCTTGACCTCGACGTAATCCTTCTCGAGGTAATCACGGATGAGGTGGTATCACCATTTGCTTGAAACTCTTTCAGCTGACAGCACCACCATTGCACACAAACAGACTTCCAAGATGTCGACTTTCGATCATCTATATCGGACATGAAATCCGAGTCTGTGTATCCCTGGACTTGGAGTTCTCCATTACCAAAGACCAACATCATATCCTTAGTTCTTCTTAAGTACTTAAGGATACATTTCACAGAAGTCCAGTGTTCTTCACCTGGATTTGACTGATATCTGCTTGTGACACTCACAGCATGGGCTATATCAGGTTGTGTACATAGCATGGCATACATGAGGCTCCCTATTGCAGAAGCATAAGGGATCTTGCTCATGCGTTCTATTTCCTCAGGTGTGCTGGGGCACATCTTCTTGGAAAGATGAATACCATGTCTGAAGGGATATTAATCCCCTCTTAGAGTTTTCCATACTAAATCTCTTTAGTACTTTCTCTATGTACATCTTCTGTGAAAGTCCTAGCATCCTATTCGGTCTATCCCTATAGACCTTAATTCCTAAAATAAAGGATGCTTCACCTAGGTCTTTCATGGAGAATTCCTTGGACAACCATAATTTGACTGTTGTCAATCATGGGAAATATCATTCCCAATAAGGAGGATGTCATCCACGTACAATACGAGGAAGACAACAGCGCTCCCACTGACCTTTTTGAAAATACACGGTTCCTCTTCATTTTTGATGAAACCAAATATTTTGATCACATCATTGAAACGAGTGTTCCAGCTCCGAGATGCTTGCTTAAGTCCATATATGGACCTTTGCAGCTTGCAAACCTTGTGATCAGTATCACTGGATGTGAAACCTAGCGGCTGTTCCATATAGATATCTTCCTCAAGATATCCATTTAAGAACGCCGTTTTCACGTCCATTTGCCATATTTCATAATCGAAATAGGCTGCAATAGCAAGCAATGTGCGGATGGATTTTAGCATAGCCACTGGAGAAAAGGTATCCTGATAGTCAATGCCTTCGCGTTGACTATAACCTTTTGCCACTAGTCTAGCCTTGAATGTCTCCACATTTCCATCTACACCAATCTTTCTCTTGAAGATCCATTTACACCCAATAGGTACTATACCTTCTGGTGGATCTACCAAGGTCCAGACTTGGTTTGAGTGCATCGAGTCAATTTCTAACTGCATTGTCTCTAGCCATTTCTCGGAGTCGATATCTGATATCGCCTCATTGTAGGTTTTGGGATCATCACCATGAGCACCATTGCCTACGAGGAATATTTTCTCTACTTCCTCTGAAATAATACCTAAGTATCTCTCAGGGGGAACGAAAAACTCTTTCCAATCTACGAGGTGGAGGAGGTAGTGTTCTTATTGGCTCAACCTGATTTGGTTCCAATTGGTCCTTAGCTCGTTGTACTTGTGAGACTTTCTCATCAAGCTTGATCTGCTTTCCAATGCCGCTATCTTGAATAAACTATTTTTCAAGAAAGATGGCATGTTGACTCACAATCACATTATGGTCTTCTGAAATATAGAAATAGTATCCTAATGACTCTTTTAAGATATCATATGAATCGAGCTCTAAAGGACCTAAACTCTAACTTATCCGCTTGTTGTCTTTTGACATGAGCCGAACAATCCTAAATTCTGAGATGACTCAGACTTGGTTTCTTACCATGCCATATCTCATACGGTGTGGTAGGAATAGTTTTAGAGGAAACCCTATTCAGTAGATAAATTGAAGTTAACAATGAGTGTCCCCAAAGAAAATCAGGAAGGTCTGTGAAGCTCATCATGGATCGAACCATATCTAATAGAATCCGATTTCTCCATTCTGAAACCCCGTTGAGTTGAAGTGTTCCTGGTGGAGTCCATTGAGAGACTATGCCATTTTTCTTTAGATAGTCTAGGAATTTCTGGCTAAGATATTCACCTCCTCGATCTGATCGAAGAATCTTAATGGATTTTTCAGTTTATTTTTCTACTTCATGTCTGAATTCTTTGAACTTTTCAAAAGCTTCAGACTTATATCTCATAAGATACACATACCCATACCTAGATAGATCATCGGTAAAGATAATGAAGTAGATAAAATTGCCTCTAGCCGGCACATCAAATGGGCCACACACATTAGTTTGTACTAGGGCAAGAAGATCTGTGGCCCTCTCCCCATGTCCAACAAAAGGGAGTTTAGTCATTTTGCCTTGAAGACAAGATTCACAAGTTGGATATGACTCGAAAGTCAATGGACTCAATAGCCCATTTTTCTTCAATTTGTTGATCCTATCTTCTGCTATATGATCTAATCTCAAGTGTCATAGATATCTGTCGTTTGGACTATCCCTAGGTCGTTTGGCATTCACGTTTTGCTCGATAGTTAGAATAGGTACATCAATATGTAGCTGATAAAGACCATTAATAAAAAAACTATTTGTAATTTTATTTCTTTCATAAAGAATGTTACAATGGTCCTTAAAGAAGGTAATCATATAGCCTTCTAGTGCTAAGCATGAAATAGAAATCAAATTTTTGCTCGCTGCAGGCACATAATAACAGTCTTTTAAAACTAAGTCTAAACCAGATGGTAATCAAAGAGGATATGTTCCCATGGCTATTGCAGCAACTCTTGCTCCATTATCGATGCGTAGGATCATATCCCATCCCTCAGCCTCCTGCTATCCTCAAGACCCTGCATGAAAGTGCACAGATGAGCACTAGAACTAGAGTCAAGCATCCAACTGGATGCAGAAGAAATCGTAAGGTTAGACTCAATAACGAGCATACCTCCATAAGGATCTTCCTTCTTGTTCTTTAGGGTGGCCAGGTAAGTAGGATAGTTCTGTTTCCAATGGCCGTCGCTGTTGCAATGGAAACACTTTTCTTTGCCAGTAGCTTTCATCTTTGGCTCTGCCTTCTTCTTCTTTGTTTCTTCCACCTTTTGCTTTTTCATAGACTTCTTTTTCTTTCCATAAGACTTTCTTTTGGAAGAAGTCCGTTCCATAGCAAGAACTGAGCCTTTAGAACCTTTCATAGAAAGCTCAGCGGTAACCAGCATATTCATTAATTCAGCCAAGAAATTTTGAAGTTTATGCTTGTGGTAATTCATGATGAATTGTCCATATGCATCAGTCAAGCATTGCAGAATAATATCATTCTGCAGGTGCAAGTCTAACTTCACACCGAGTTTCTCAAGCTCTTCCAAGTTCTTGATCATTGTCAGACAGTGATCTTGGACTGACTGCCCATCACGCATCTTAGCCTTAAAAAATCATTTCGTGACTTGATATTTGGCTGTGCGACTCTGTTCACCAAATATCTCCTGCAGATGAGCCAACATTTGGCGAGTAGTCCTGATATCTTCATGTTGGCACTGAAGCTCATCAGACATCGAGCCCAACATGTAATATCTGGCCTTATTATCTTCGTCTATCCATTTCTCTAGAGATGCTCTCTGTTCAATGGATGGACGGGCTGGTAAGGTGGGAGGGTCCTGGTCCAAGTACATGGGTTAACTTCTTAAAATTCCCAAAATTATTTTGTAGTTCTTGAGCCAATCTTTATAATTAGGTCCAGTCAGTCTATGTGTGTCCAGGATATGTGCCAATGGGATTGGACGCAGACATTTTCCTGTAGAGAGTCAAAAATTCTAGTTAGATATTGTAATTTTGACTTGACCAATTTATTTAGCGATTTTATTTTTAAATAAATTAGCTCCACTATTTTTTGGATCCCTACACTTCCTCTGTAGAGATGCAAAAATCTTCATGATTAATAATTTCTAGTGGGTGGTGCGGTCTCACCAACTGACTCATCACCTCACCTAACAGTTATTGGTGATGGATTAGCCAATGAGTGAACAACTCTTGTTCAATGATTCTCTAATCATGGTGCACCCAAACTTGATCTCTAATTCATGAATCTCACCATAACCGGAATATTGATCCACTTCTTAGTTAAGTCAGATCCACCATTTGCATAGACTGGATTTCTAATTGAGTCTCTCATCGTATCTAGAATATTGAGTCCAACTCATCCTCTAGCCCATAGCATCCAATGCCTAATAGACATGGTTGTGTCTTTTCGGTGCAATTGAGCCACTATATCCAGCCGAGATCAATCAACCCCGGAAAGGGCCCGCACGTCTACAATGGTGGAAGACCTCAGACTTAATCTTTTCTTAAGGAGAATTGATTCAGATCTCATTAAACTAGACTTGTCATAGTCATAACAATTATGACTAACCTAGTGGCATGGGTTAGCTCGGATTATTGACCACCTCAGATCAGAACTGTGTCAACAGATATGGTCAGGTAAGTGAGATCGATGGAAGGAATATGCCATTAACTCGTACAAGAACACATTCAGGTCGAGTAGCTTCCAATTAAAAATCAGTCGGTCGTATGTGCCAAACTTACCTTAGACACCAGATTGTTGAGCCAGAACCAATTGGGTTAGCCTACAATCCAGACTCTAACCTCTGAGCCTAATTAGGTCTTGCTTAATCGTGACTCGATCTTGACCCAGACTTAATCCTATTAGGCTCGGTCAATTTAAGCATTATTGATCCCATCTAACCAACTCTTGATTCGGTTTGATTAACCGCTTAGACCTAATTGAGCTACCCAAGCCCGAACCCAATATTATGAATATGTCTTAGATCTGAAATTCTCAATTTTAGACCTAATTGATATTCCATAATCTTAATTTTTAATTAAGTAGGGTTCATAAACAAAATATGCACAATAAATCCTAGGGTTTCAGGATTTAGGGTTTTGCAGAAAGTAAGTTTTGGGTTTCTGATTAAGGACGAACACGCAGCACCCCTACACATCATAAGAACACCCCATCGAATGGGAAGAGAGGGCCTTTAAACCCTTCTTCATTCTTATGATCGGACGGTCAAGAGGAACGCCTTAATCAGGAACATGCAATACTACAAAATAGTTTTAGATCTATATCATATATCTCATATATAAATTAGATCTAATCATGGCATATTTTGCATACATCTCATGTATCGAATCATGCATATTTTTAGATCTAAATTATCTCATAATAATCTAAAAAATTAGATTTAAATTGATCTAATCAAAATAAATTCTAATCTAGACAATTATGTAGAACTATTCTATAACTAGTCTAGACATACATCAATCATATCTCATATGATGTTTAAAATTAAATAATTTATATTTGCTATTTTTTAGATATTATTATAACCATTATAATATCAAAAAATAGTAAATAAATAGATCTAAAATATGATTTAATCAAATTAAATTAAAAACATGCAAGACTATTCTATAGAACTATTCTATTTTAGAACTAGTCATGCATATTTTCTAATCTTAGATCCTAATCATTTAATTTTAATTTTTTTTGATTTCAGATCTGATCACATCTCATGTGACATCTAAAATTATTTATTTTTTAATTAAAATAAATTTAAAATCAAATCTAAATACTTTTAGAACCTTGGCTCTGATACTAGTTGAAGGAAAATCCTGATTTTTCGGTCCAGGTTCGTTCAGATCTGATCAGATCAAGAGATATATTTCAAAAAAAATTTCTTGATCCCAATCAGATCTTGATATATTTTAGATCTGATTATTATTATTTTAAAAATTAAAATAAAATTAGATAAATTAAATCAAATTTAACTTACCTTGATATGGGTAATCCTATTATCCGTTGATGATCCTGTATGCAGTGGAAGGTTCTAGATCTAGCCATGTAAGTGCCTGGCCTCTACTGGTATCCACTCAGACTAGATTTGAAGATCCTCTTCTTCTCAATCACATCTTCAAAAATTAGATCTGAATCTGATCTGAATGATCTTCAAAACTCCTTTTGAAGATCAGCAGTCGTCCTTTACAGCAGTGCAGCCTTCTGGCTTTCAGTCGTCTTTCTTTGATCTGGATCGCACCAACCAAAAATCCAAAACTTCTTTTGGACGTGGAGAGGAAGGAGAGAAGGTGGTTTGGCATGGAAGAAGAGGGGAGAGACAGCCTTGGGCGTGGGAATTGTGATTCCTTCCAATCACTTCCAATCACAATCTGGGTTGGGCGCAGGGTCTTATTTATAGACCGTCTATGATCTAACTTCTCTTCTTCCCAATCAATCACAACTCTTTGTGAAATCAGATCTAAATCTGATTGGTGGAAATAGAGTCTCTTGGATTCCTTCTTAGAGGGCGCCTAAGATCAGTCAAAGTTGGTTCTTAGGAGAACTCTAATTGGAATCCAAAAAGGAGATGGAATCCCTGTCCAACAAGGACTTCTAGGCATCTCCAACTTGGGCACATGCCTAGGGTGGCGTGCGTCCTCCTTCTTGTCAGATTCTGATAGGGAGACAAGCCCCCACCAGCTCTCCAATAGGTACGTGACATGTGGTCAAAAGTCAAAGTGTCAATGGTCAATATTTGACCAGTCAAAGGTAGACTTTTGACCAAAGCCAAAGAATAAGAAATGGCAGATGACCAAAAATGGTAGGTAATGTCTTATAAAATAAGACAACCTTTTCTGACTTGGACAAACTCCAGTCAGACCATATGAAGGCCTCTGATTGAGTACAAACTCCTTTGGTTCAGTCAGGACAACTTATTTATGATAGCAAAAGAAGAACGTTAGGTTCAATCGAATGCTAGCACGATTTTTTTGAACCTAATTGAATCTCATTTAGATCAATTGAACTAGATCAGTTCAATTGATGATCACCAGATTCAAACCCTTGTTTGTGTGATCCAATTAGGTTCAGTTCTGTATGATAATGGGATATATCATGATCTCTATCATCGACATCATCAAAACTTCTTTCGATGGATCAGAACTCTTCTGATTCGAACAGCTAGAATAATTGATCATCTAAATCATTCTAATTACTTTCAAAATCCATCAATGACACCTAGCAGTATATAGTGGCAACCCATCAAAGCTGAATGTGAATCTCTTGGTGCAGCTACCTGTGTGATTAAGTTCTTCTATCTTGGGTCTCGATCAGATTAAGGTTAAGGTGAACTCATCAAACCCTAGTTTCTATCATATGATGTAATCATTCGATTCGAGTCCGATGTGAAAATCTAAATAGAAACTCTTTCTATTATTTCACTCTACCATGGCCATGGACTTCTGGACTTGATTCTCATGATCATCATAGGGCTGCTCCTCTACCACCGAGGTAGATAGATTCTATCTTGATGCCATCCAATTCCTACAATGAACATGCTATAGCCAACATACACCTCAGGATTCTAAATGGCTAGAAGATCGAGTAATGGTGTAGTCAAACTATAACACCCTCAAGATGAACTGTCGATGCACCTCAGATCAAAGAGCTAGATACACTACTGCAGCATCGAGTCAGTCATTGACGAGAAGGTAGACTCCCTAATGACTACTCAAGATGGTCACGCTCAGTGCTCTTATTCTCTAACGATTACCTGTACTCTCGCTCCAGTGTCTCCATACCATAGACTCAAGACTCATCTACTAAAGAAAAGCGATTGTATCCAACCTTCCGGATCAATCACCATCCTCGTGATGATCCTATGGTCGGGAGCATTTTATGAGTTAACAATGATTATTCATGTGTTAAATTTTCAACTCTTGAAAATATGAATTATCATTATCATTAACTCAAAGGATGTATCACAGACACTAAATACACATATGTGATAGAAAATAATCCATTTTATTGATATTAATCAAAATTATAATTTTGCCCCTAGAAGTGTATTACAAGTGTCAGCCAATTCTGGCTTCTAGGACACATATATCTAATAGGTGTGACGATTGATCACGTAGACTGTTGGTGAGTGATCATATGCATCTCTTGCAGAGAAATGAAAAAAGCATATGGTCCATTCTCAATCGTCCTTAGGTATAACATTATTCCTGATTTTTTATCCTTGACAACAAAGAAAAATTTATCAAATAAGAAATAGTAGTTATTGTCATGAGAGAAATGATATACAGATAAGAGATTTGTAGAGGTTTAATAAAGAACATTGGACAAGTGAAGCTAGTTTTATGATTAGTGATGGAAGATGTTCAACTGTATTATAAATATATATAGTTTATTTGATGATAGCAATCGATGGCAATATGTCCAACTGTATTATAAATTTGATCGGTCGATTAGGAAAAGAAACGAAAATGCTTATTAAGAGAGGAGAGGATACCATCACTTGGAGGATGGTTGGGGCATCGACCATTGTTATGATGTCAATTATTCCAATGGTGAGTAGAAACATAGCCTAGATTGAATGTTTTAATAAAAGGCCTCTTCTGTAAGCCTAATTTTCTCATAGATTAATAAAATATAGAGTTTTTCAAAAGAAAGAGGACCGATGCAAGTATAAATCTGAATTAAAGAAAAGAATGAGCGATAAGATGAAGTCCATCCAAGATGCAAATAAGCCATCATCACTTATTGGTGATCCATATGTAGCTAGCTTGTCAGCAAAAACTTTGAAGATAATCTTGCATTGATGATGATCCTTTTTTAATGTGATGAAACTGTTATTTCAGAGTTATAATATGAGAAGGAGCAAGAGAGGCAGAGCATCCCAACTTAGATTGGCTAAGGTGACTTCAACTATATAAGGAAGGGCTGATTTTGATGATATTGCATTGATCCAAGAAAGAAGCATCTAATCACATTCATACCATGAAGCATGGTTGGATATAATATGAAAGGTGGTAAAAGCGAGCCATCAATAGACATAAGCTTATGTCCACGAAGAATTGGTTAAAAGAAAGACTTCCAAAGGAGGGAGTTGCTGCCATCAAGTTTAATTGAGATTAGATTTGAGATATTGGAGATGGCCAAAAAGATAGCAAGAGAAGATTTAAGTTTGGATAAGGTGTGATGTTGCGGATGTTGTTAGGATAAATCTTTGGTATGAGAAGAAGGGCTTGTTTTTTCAAGAAATACAGTAATGCCAGGTTGCACTTTGATACCATGAAAGTGATACGATACGATGGCTAAAATCCTTCTTAATTGGTTGGAAGGTTTTTGAGTATGTATTGAATATAGATAGCATATACAAGAGAAAAATAAGAAAAATATTCGACAATAATTTAAATTCAAAATTTGAATTTGAATTTAAATAGAGAAATGTAGGAGAAAAATTAAAAAAAAATTATAATAATAATTTGAATTCAAAATTTAAAAATTAAATTTTAAATAGAGAAAATTTATGGCATGTTATTAAATTTGTCCTCATAAGCAAGTGAAATCCTATGATTTTGAACAATAGGCAGCAAGGGGACAAGAGAAGGGGTGCCAATGAAATGGGAGTAGAGGTAGAAGGCGACCGTGGAGTTGGCGATATAAGGAGACAAAAGGTAAGAGGGATGAATACGAAACGGATAGGATTTTGGATTCAACTATAATAAAATCAAATATGGTAAGATCATGTTGTCATTCATCAAGAGCTATGTAATTTCAAATAGAAGGCTACGATTATTTACCTGTGCAGAAAAGGAAAATGCACCATAGCAAAACCGTTAATTTATCAACAATTTATTTAAGCAAGAATATGACAATAAAAACTCACTTGCCTCTAATTGCATAATTGTTGGCCCCATGTCAACAAAATCCACAAGGTATCCGGGCTATCTGACAACGATCATCTTTTATTTCTCTTGCATACCACTGACGTAGGTCGGTTTAAGAATTATTAGTCCTAAGGCATACTCTAGGTATATAGAAATCTCATGCAAAAATAGGTTAAAATAAATTACTGTTAATTTTCCGATTGTTCTTTAGCGTTAACAACTACATATTGCTAAATCAAGAAAAAAAACAAGAGCTAAACATCAACTAGGAGAGCTTTCCTATTATTCAAGGCCTTAGCGGATCTATGGCTCACCATATAAAATACGTTTTTTTTCCTCCACCGGTAAGAGTGGAACTTAATTGGTGGAAAGGAAAGGAATTTCACCCAAAAGTTTGCGGACATCGTGACATGCAAGCTGCCGAATAAGAGGATCTGAGCCGCCCCACAATTTTATGTGGTTACAGGAATCTACACGCCTTTAAAAATTAGCTTTTGAACCAGTTGTGGGTCAGTTATAACACGTCCTCGGATGGTTTTTCGTCGGACTTAGCTGACCTATTGCTATAGGTCATCTTCGGCCGATCAATCTTGAGAATGGCTCACTATAGGAGCTCTTTGAGAACATCTTTCATAGATGACCATGGCTCATTAACAGATGAGCTAATTCTTAACATGGTCCTTCTGGAATTAATCGGTGAAAAATTGTTCACAATCGATCTATCACCTAAAGGTCGTATTCCATCGACCAATCTCGAACGACCTATTATAGGTCGTCAATTGCCGACCTATCACAGGCCTTGTTTTACTGACCTACCTATTTCTCTCTTCTTCCCCAAATTGAAAAATATGGATAAAAGGAGTCCCTCGTGATCTTTCCTTTTAGAAAAGAAAAAATATCTTCTAAATCAATCTAGAGCGACAAATTCGAAAGATCGTTAGAGTCCGAGATGGATACGACTCCAATTCTTCTCCTATAAATAAAAGGACTCCGAGATCCTTCATGTATGCATTCAATTCGATGCTTTCTTCTCTCTTTGTTCTCCAGTCTCCTAACTTGAGCATCGGAGGGTTTTCATCGGAGAAATTCCTGGTAAGAACTTCTGTGCAGAAGATCGGACGAAGCTCCAGTAGCAGTTTTTTCTTTGCCACAGGTACCTCGACGGCCGACCTCAGGCAGGAAGATCGGAAGCAACAGTTGGTGTTAGAGGAAGAGATCTCGACTGATTTCGAGGCCCTATTCAGAGAGGAAGAAGCTCATCATCAAACATTATGAAGACTCAAAGGAGAGCATCTAACACGCCTCATCGCTCCAGCGGCTGATAGACCAACAATGTCCAGCCAATAAACCCCCCACCACCAATCCAGGAGGACCCACCAACGGCAGCGACAATTTCGCAAGAGCAATATAATACTCTTATTCAGTAGGTGCAAGAACTTTCGGCTGCTGTGAGGGGATCCAACAAGTCACTGACCCTCGCCCGCCTGGAGAAAGTTTGGGACCACACCGTGGAAGATCGATCGAACGACATCCTAGAAGCCCAAGGACTGAAGCCAACCGCCATAGCCGACCTATAAGTCCTCAATGGAGACTTGTGCGATCCCCTACTCTAATTTCTAAGAGAGATTTTACCCCAGGCCATGTATCTCCTTGGTGCCGATTTACCCGGAAAGATGACATGGAGAAAAAGCTCTAAGAAATGCAACAGCAATTGGATGCATTGCGAGCATCGAAGCAAGAGGAGGACGATCTGGGGTTCAACATTGACCCTTCATTTATCCAAAAAATCATGAATGAGCTATTGCCTCCATGGTTCAAGATATCTCAGATGGAACCGTACGATGGGACTACCGACCCTATCGATTATCTGGATAACTTCCACACCCTCATGCACCTGCAAGGAGCTAGTGATGCATTCTTGTGCCGAGCCTTTCCTTCAACTTTGAGAAAGGCAGCTCGACATTGGTATTCTAATTTGCAGATGGGGTCCGTGGATTCCTTCAACCAATTGAGATGACTATTTGTTGCCCATTTTGTTAGCAGTCATCGGCATCACCAAAATTCAGATTTTCTTGTAAGCATCAAGCAGTGCGAGAACGAACCTCTTAGGGAATACATCAACCGCTTTAATGCAGCTATCTTAGATGTTCAAAATTTGGATCAGTCTATGGCAATGACAGCATTAAAGGCCGGGCTTCTCCAAAACGACCTTCTCTTTTCCCTAAACTTAGATTATCCAAGGGATTTCGTTGAAATGCTGGAGCGAGCGGAGAGATATGCCCAAGCCGAGGAAGCCTGGCATCAGCAAGAAGGCAACCTTGGTGGTGGATCATAGTCGACTCAAAAATCGAAGAAGAAAAAAGACTACCGACGTGTGCAACATCGACGCGAGGAACAGTGACCTCGTTGTTCATGGACTCCACCCTGAAATGACCGACCTACATCTCCTAAATCTTGATGCCGATCAAGGATGCCTCCTCGAAAGTTTCACTATTATACTCCCTTCAACACTCCTCGGGCTTAAATCTTAATGGAGATCGAACGACAGAAAAATATATCACGACCAAAGAAGATGGTGACACCTGTTCGAACGAGAAATTTGAGAAAATATTGCAGATACCATCATGATCACGGACATCATACCGAAGAATGCTGGCGGTTCAAAGAGGAAATAGAAGTATTAATCAGGCGAGGTCGACTCTGATGCTATGTTGATGAATGACATATCCCAGCGCACCTGCAGGGAGAACAACCAAGACAAGAAGATCCTCACAGGGAGCAACCAACAGCAGGGGAAATCAGGATGATCGTCGGAGGGCATCTTACTGGAAATACCTCAGAACAGGCCCAATCTAAGGAGGAAGGACCAAACAAAAGGAGGGTCGACGACGAGATTACCTTCAATGAAGATGACCTACAAGAAATAAATCAATCGCATGACGATCCTGTAGTTATTGCTTTAAATATTTTAAATTACGATGTACATCGAGTCCTTATTGATAATGGAAGTTCAGTAAATGTTCTGTTTTATGATGCCTTTGTTTGGATGAATTTGGATCCTGGGCAATTGATGAAGAAGAATGTACCTCTGATCGGATTCTCTGGTAGTACGGTACCAATGGAAGAAACTATTGCACTAATAACAAAAGCCAGTCAAGCTCCGAGATAGATCATGGTCGAAATAACTTACTTCGTAGTGAATAGCCTGTCCACTTATAATGTTATCTTAGGTCGGTCATGATTGAATGCTCTCCAACCAATAGTATCGACTTATCACCTAAAGATGAAGTTTTTGACTTCGGGTGGAATTGGTGAGCTCCGAGAATATCAGTAGGTTGCGAAGAAATGCTATATGGCGACACTGCGAGAAGTAATGCCTGAAGAACAATTTGTGAATGAATTAGATATGCGGGATGAACAAACTGAGCAGAGAGGATATCCAGTGGAAGAACTAATCTAGGTGTCAATCAAAGATGATCCGAATAAAGTTGTAAGGATCGGTTCCAATTTATGTGAAGAGGATAGCCAACATCTCATCTCGTTCTTATGATCCAATGCTGATATATTCGCTTGGTCGGCATCCGATATACCCGGCATTGATCCATAGATCATGGTTTACCGACTTAATGTAGATCTGAATCATCGCTCGATCAGGCAGAAAAAACAAAGCTTCGCCCCCAAGCGATAGAAGACGATACAGGAAGAGATCGATAAACTCCTAAAGGTTGATTTCATCCGAGAAGTTTATTACATGGAGTGGTTGCTACTATCATCCTCATCAAAAAATCTTATGAAAAATGATGCGCATGCATCGATTATACTGACCTCAATAAGGCATGCCCGAAGAACAGCTATCCACTTTCTCGCATAGATCAGCTGATGGATGCGACTTCGAGACATCAACTCCTATCATTTATGGATGCTTTCTCGGGATACAACCAAATCCGAATAGCATTCGAGGATGAGGAGAAAACCTCTTTCATAACTGATCAAGAACTTTTTTGTTACAAGATCATGCCGTTCGGCTAGAAAAATGCAGGGGCGATCTACCAACGACTTATGAACAAACTCTTCAAAGATTAGATCGGTAGGAATATGAAAGTATACGTGGATGATATGCTAATCAAAAGCAGAGCTATCGAGCATCATATTACCGACCTACAAGAAATCTTTTCTATATTGCGGTGCTTCTAGATGAAGCTCAATCTAGACAAATGTGTCTTTGGTGTCACTTCCAAAAAAATTCCTCAACTTCGTGGTATCGTAGCGAGGGATCGAAGCTAACCCAAAAATGATTCAAGCTTTTCAAGAGATGAAGCCTTCGAGAACAATCAAAGAGGTGTAGAGGCTTACTGAAAGAATTATGGCTCTAAACAGATTTTTATCAAGATCAGCAGAGAAGATCCTTCCATTTCTTAAAGCTCTTAAGTAATCCAAAAATTTTTAATGGTCAGATGAATGCCAGGTAGCTTTCGATGACCTAAAAGAATACCTCAGCTCTCCCCCTCTTTTAAGCAAGCTAGAGCTTGGAGAGGTATTGTACTTATATTTAGCCATTTTTTATTCAGGGATCGATTTGGTTCTCGTCTGGAAAGAAGCTAAGATATAAAAGTCGATCTATTATGTAAGTCAGGTACTCCATAATGCTGAGATCAAATACACGAAGCTAGAAAAAATCATCTATGCTCTTTTGATATCTGCGAAGAAGCTGCGCCCATATTTTTAAGCACATACCATCGCTGTCCTTACCAACCAACAAATCAGGTCGGTGCTATATCGATCAGATACTTCGGGGTGATTAGCCAAATGGACTATTGAATTAAGAAAATTCGATATCAAATATCTATCGAGACCATCCATCAAAGCTCGGGCATTGGTAGATTTTATCCTGGAGTGCACAATTTCAGATAAAGAACCAAGCGATGTAATTGCTTATCCAATCGATGATTGTTAGGTTCTACATATTGACGGGTCTTCGAATGCCACAGGCATAAGTGCTGGGTTGATTCTAACAAATTTAGATAGGGTGATAGCAGAGTACGTCCTGCACTTCGATTTTTTGATCTCCAACAATGAAGCCAAATATGAAGCACTGGTAGCGGGCCTGAGAATAGCAAGGGAAATTGGAGTTCGGCATCTTAGAGTTCGTAGTGACTCACAACTTGTAGTCAGCCAATTTTAGGAAGAATATGAGGCCCAAAAATCGAACATGGTCAAATATCTACAAAAGGTCAGGGACTTAGCTTCCAATTTCTTAACAGTTAATATTCAACAAGTGCCGAAGGTAGAAAATGTACGGGCCGACCTATTATCAAAGCTTGCGATCTTTGGTATTGTTGACCTAAAAAGAAGCTCATTTCTTAAAGTTCTCGAGAAGTCGAGCACTGAAGAAGCTCCCATGATGCCAGTGGGCCTGGAATCGAGTTGAATAAATCCTATCCTATGTTACTTGCAAGATAGGACTCTACCTGCTCATCGAGATGAAGCCAAAAGGTTGAGACACCTTGCTCCTCAATACGTCATCTATGGAAAAAACTATATAAAAGGGCGTTCACCTTACCATTGCTCAAATGCCTCCATCCCTCGGAAGCCAACTATGCTCTGTAAGAAGTTCATGAAGAAATCTGCAGCAATCACCTGGGGCAAAGCCCTCGCCTACAAGATATTGAGACAAGAATATTTTTGGCCGATCATGCAAAAAAATACTGCTGACCTGGTGAACAAGTGTGATCACTGCCAGAGGACCTCTAATATTCAGCACCGATCTTCGGCTCCATTGGTTTCGATCACCATGTCATGGCCCTTTGCCTAGTAGGGGATGGATATCCTCGGACCATTTTCCATCGCTGTGACATAGAAGAAATTTCTACTCATCACAATAGACTATTTTACTAAATGGGTGGAGGTGGAGGCATTGGCGACTATTACCGAAGCAAAAGTTTGAAATTTTATTTGAAAGTTGATTATCTATCGATTTAGACTATCCTGAGCTATCATAACTGATAATGGATGATAGTTTGACAATCCAAGTTTACTGAATTCTACAACGATTTTAGGATTTTGCATAGATTGACATCAGTAGGTCATCCACAGAACAATGGTGAAGCCGAAGTGATGAATAGAGCACTGCTGCAAGGTTTAAAAACTCGCCTCAGCCAGGCAAAAGAACTATGGGTTGAAGAATTATACAATGTCCTCTGGGCATATCGCACAATCCAATGGATCCTGACTGGAGAGATGTCCTTCATGCTGGCCTTCGAAATAGAGGCCGTGATACCTTTGGAGATTGAATTACCTACACTCCGATTAGAAGAATTCGACGAGGATAGCAATTCATTTAGAATGAGGGCAAACATAGATCTGTGGAAGAAATCCAAGAATGAGCTAGAATCCGAATGGCCAATTATCAATAGAGGGTAGCTCAGTATTATAATATTCGAGATAAAGAAAAGTCATTCCTGACAGGATAATTGGTGCTTCGTCGAGCTAAGATCTCTCATCCAATAGAACGGTCAAAGCTATCATCCAACTGAAAAGGATCATACAGGATGGCCGATATAGTTCGGCTAGGTGTTTATTGTCTTAGTCGGCTGGATAGGACTCTAATTCCGAGAACCTGCAATGCTGACAACTTGCACAGATATTACCCTTAAGTTGTAATTTTTATTTTTCTCAGTAATAAATGATAATTACTTATATTTTTGAGCTTCGATTATTGTCCATAATGCGCGCTCCTTGACTACGATTGAGGAGCCGAACGCGTCTCCATGAGATCTGCCAACTCGTGCTCCTCGGCTATGGTTAAGAAGCAGAATGCATCTCCAAGGATTGATCGAGGAGCAAAATGCATCTCCAAGAATCACCAAGGCACGCTCCTCGACTATGTTCGAAAAATGGAACACATCTCTAAGAATCGCCAACATGCACTCCCCACAACTACGATCGAGGAGTGGAATGCATCTCCACTAGATTCATCAATGTACGTTCTTCGACTACGACCGAGGAGCGGAACGCATCTTCAGCTATCACCAATGTGCGCTCCTCGATTACGGTCAAGGAGTGGAATGCATCTCCAAGGATCGCCAATGTGTGCTCCTCGACTACGGTCGAGGAGTGGAATGCATCTCCAAGAATCGTCAATGCAGGCTCCTCGACTATGGCCAAGGAGCGGAATGCATCTCCAGCTATCGCCAACGTGCGCTCCTCAGCTATGGTTGAGTAGCGAAATGCATCTCCAAGAATCGCCAATGCAGCCTCCTCGGCCACGGTCGAAAAGGAGAATGCATCTCCAAGAATCGCTAATGCACACTCCTCGACCATGGTTGAGGAGCGGAATGCATCTCCAGCTATCGCCAACATATACTTCTCGACCATGGTCGAGGAGCGAAATGCATCTCCAGCTATCGCCAACGTGCGCTCTTTGGCTACGGTCAAGAAGTGGAATGCATTTCCAAGAATTGCCAATGCGCACTCCTCGACTACGATCGAGAAGCAGAACGTGTCTCCATGAGATCCACCAACGCGCGTTCCTTGGCTATGGTCGAGGAGCGGAGCGCATCTCTAAGGATTGCGTGGCCAAAGAGCGAAACGCGTCTCCAAGAATCGCCAATGCAGGCTCCTCAACCATGGCCGAAGAGTGGAATGCATCTCCAACTATCACCAATGCACGCTCCTTGGCTGTGGTCGAGAAGTGGAATGTATCTCCAAAAATCGTCAATGCACGCTCCTCGACCATGATCGAGGAGTGGAAGGCATCTCCAGCTATCAAAAATTTGCATTTCTCGACCACGATCGAGGAACGAAATACGTCTCCAGCTATCGCCAATGTGCGTTCCTCGACCGTAGCCGAGGAGCAAAATGCGTCTCCAAGAATCACCAACGTACGCTCCTCGACCACGATCGAGAAGCGAAACGCATCTCCAGCTATCATCAACGCGCGCTCCTCGATCATGATCGAGAAATGAAATGCATCCACGAAGATTGCCAATGTGCACTCCTCGGCCATGATTGAGATGTGGAACGCGTATCCGACGACCATCATCACACATTCCTTGAACATGACCAAGGAACGCGATGCAATTCGGGAATCACCAACAAATGCTCACCGGCTATGGCTAGGGAGTATATAACTTTTCTCGGCATGCCCCAAACAATCTATGCAAGCTAGGGTTCCTCGGTTATTATTCTTTGGTTATTATCGAGGAATGATAATCTAATTAGCTCATCATGCTCTCCGTCGAACTACTTGTCGTTCTACATTTTTAAGTTCAACCTTATGATTGGTCAACCTAAACCATGCATTCATTCATAACGACCGACCTCAATGACTTAAAAAGAAGATATATGTATTCATTCAAAGAAGAAAGTGTTTACAATGATAGGTCGGTGCTTTACAAAAATACCTCAGTAGATGCCGAGGTTGACCAAAATAGGCTAACCAACACTAAAAAAAAGAGAAAAGAAGAGAAAAGAGAAAAAGAAAAAGCTCGGACATGCCTGAGTGGATCTATACTAGGCTCCATCAGGAGCTCCGAATTCATCGACCTCAGCTTGGTCGGGAAGAATGATGACTATTGGAGGAGGAGCTGATGCCACATCCTCGACCATGTGATCCTTACGGATGGGGCTAAAAGGGTCTTCCATTCGAACTTTCCTATCTTCGGCCTCATCAACCTCTTCCTCGTCTGATTCTAGGAGGCCCAAGTTTAGGCCGGAAAAATTCTTTCGGCCCAAGTTTAGGCCGGAAAAATTCTTTCTTATCTTCTTTTGAAGTCCTCACCCCCTGCAGATATGAAGCCAAGGCAAACTCTGCCTTAATGTCATGAAATTCAGCCAAAGAGCGGAATGCCTCGACCGCTGTGACCTTGGCGGCCTCGACCTACTCCTTATTGGCTTCTTTCTCCGTAAGCAGCCGAGCTTCAGCATCGAGTCGAGCTTTATCTAGCTCGGACTCCAACTGTTTCACCTCCTCCTTCAATGATCGATTCTCATCCTCGATCTTCAGCCTGGATAGGTGGGCATCGTCCACCCTTCGGGTCGCCTGAGCAGCCTTCTTCTTGGCATCCTTTGAAAGGCGCTGAACCTCTCGAATGACTTCGGCAAAATGATCCACATAGTGGACAAGTTATAAAAAAAATTTTGAATTAAAAATTATTAGCATACATAAGAATATAGGATGAATGATGATCAATACTTATCCAAAGAAAAGAATCGTACGAATCTTAGATGCGAAACGCACCTCCAGCCTCCTCAATGTTCTGAACATCGGCCGACAAGATGATTGATTCTAATAGAGATCGGGCAACCCGGTAGTCGCTGACACCCTTTCTCCTATCTTCAATGTCCAAGGCAACCTCCATCGGAGAAATGTCTACCGGTGCATTGGATCCATGGATGGCATCCAAATGGAGATCTTGGGCCCACCCGAGCTTCTCTTCGAAGAGGAGGCCGAAGCTTAAGGGGCAGGCTCTACTGGAGCAGTAGATTGTAGCAGCGCCACAGCTTTCGTCGGTGCCAAGCTTTCTTTCCTCGGGAAACTGATCGGCCCCGAGGAACCCCTAATCGTGGGTTAGGTGAGGATGGCCTCTGATTGGCCACATTTGGGGGCAAGGATTGTGCTGGCCTTCCTCTTTTTCGTCGTCCGACGAATGGCTTTGAGGTCGGCCAGATTCATTGCTGCACCAAAAGATAAAAGCATGCCCGACCTTGAACAAGTTCTCCTCAGTGAGGAGCTTGGACAACGGAGGAGGAGTGAAACCAAAAGGCTAACCTATGGCCTCCTCCTCGGCATCTGACAACATCGAAGGCCTAATGGCCGACCTATGAGGTCGGTCCCGTGACGTGCTAAAGCCCCAAAGTTGCTCAGTCGAAATAAAAACGAATCGCTCTTTTCAATTATATACAGAGGAAGGAGCACTTCGGAAAAGATGATGTTCTTTTCGAGGAGAGGCGTACCACCACCTGATCTCCATGTGATGCTCCTTTAAAGTGAAGCAAGCTCGAAAAAGATGGGAGGTAGGCTCGACCTCGAGGAGGAGAAAATGGGTGAAGAAATCTAAGATCAGTCGCCAAGAGTTTGGCACCAAGCCACAGAAATTTATTCTATACAAATTTAAGAACTCAACAATTAAGAAGCGGAAAGGCAATCTAAGGCTGGCCTTCAGAGATTCCTCGTAAATTCCAACTTGGCCTTGACGAGAAAAAGCTATCCGTTCCCCAGGGCTAGCGACCTCTAATTTAAAGTCGGTCGGAACTTAGTACTTAAGCCTAATAAATTCTAAGTCCTCCTGGAAGAGGACAGAGTTCATCCTAAATGGACCATAGTCTGGGATTTCGTCTTTTTCAGATCTACCTGAAGAACCTACGACCTCAAACTCATGGCCCACATCTCTTGATTGGTCACCTGAGCTCTTGAAAGATCGGGATGAACTTAATTCGTTCATTATAAACAATGAAGGAACTAACCTATGAAAAAGAAGTGGCCGGGCAATAAAGGAATGAGGACAAGGTCGGTGAAAGGCCGATTTTGATCGAGCAATTCCCTCAGGAGTGCAGAGTGCCGAAGTACCCCTCTCGATCATAGCAATAGTAAAAAATAATGGTAATGGCGACCTCTATTTATAGACGACCTGGATGGCTCTGATCTATTGTTGGTTCACTAAACTCCTCCAATTTTTGCCAAGTGGTGATTACCCATTGGTCAGAAAAAATGGCCCCGGATCTGGCTAATGGATGGTCGGATGTGGAGGCTAATGGTCTCCCATAGGTCCCCTCAAGGTACCAATCTCCAACACGTGGCAATATGATCTTATTTTAAAGATCGGCCTCAGTCTCGAGAAGGTACTCACAACGATCGAGCAATAAAAGCTCGATCTTCTAAGTAGGGGGCAATTGTTGTGGGTTAGTTATAACACATCCTCGATCGATTTTTTGTTGAACTTAGTTGATCTGTTGCTATATGTTGTCTTCAGCCGATCAATCTTTGAGAATGGCTCACTATATAACGTCTTTGAGAACGTCTTTCATAGATGACCATGGCTCGTTGATGGACGAGCTATTTCTTAAGATGGTCCTCCTGCAATCAATCGATGGAAAGTTGTTCACAGTCAATCTATCACCTAACGGTCGTATTCCACCGATCAATCTCAAACGATCTATTATAGATCGTCAATTGCCGATCTATCACAGGCCTCCTTTTACTGGCCTACCTATTTTTTTCTTCTTCTTTAAATTAAAAAATTCGGATAAAAAGGAGTCCCTCGCGGTCTCATCTTTCAAAAAAGAAAAAATATTTTTCGACTTCAATTCTTCTCCTATAAATAAAGAAACTCCAAGATCCTTCAAATACGCATTCAATTCGGCGCTTTTTTCTTTTTTTATTCATCAGTTTTCTAACTTGAGTGTCGGAGAATCTTCATCAAAAAAATCTTCAATGAGAGCTTCTATGCAGGAGATCGGATGAAGGTCTAGCAGCAGTTGTATAGATATCTCGACAGACAGCCAATCTTAGATGGGAAGATTGGGAGCAACAGAACCAATACGTGCTTGCCAATGAAAATAATGTAGCATCCTCAGTTCTGAAGAACCATAGGACCTTTGTAATCATACATAAGCGTGAAGGCTGCACGATCGTGCAATGGCTCTTCGAGCAAGGAAAACGTTGCAAGCGAAGATGTGCATCGTTTATTACTCTTTTTTCAGCGATATCATTTAATCGCTAATAACAAATTTCTGTTCCCATGGTTAATTGAAGGTTTTCTGTTGGATTACTCACGTTGGAAGAAAGAGAGGACGGAAACGGTTGGCTCAATTCTTGTAGCTTTGACTTATTAGAAAGTCTCTGCTTTAGGGGATCAGGAAGTATAGCCTAGTAATCTAAAGCTACACCGGCTTGCAAGCCCGGAGGCACTCTAAATGATAGAAGATGATCCATTCTACCAGGCAACTTTCATCTTACATTAGGGGGCATCTAAGATGATCTAGAGCTGATTCAACCAAGTTCCCAAAGGAAGACGTACCGCATTCTCGTACCAAATTAATATTTGTCTGAAGCCCCTCTTTTGCTCATGTCCTCTGCTAATGGCCGCAAATAAATATAAGATGACCCTTCTTTCCCTATGGTGTTCTTGATTGCCAGTCTGATCTCCTCTGCCTTCGCCCTCACTTTCTTCCCCTCCTCAGAGTCCCCCATCAAACACCTAACTCCCCTTTCCAGCTCCTCCGCGCCAACGAATCCCCCGCCCTTTCTGTCCACCTTGAGCTGCACGGCCACCCCAATCATCCTCTCCATCTCAAAAGCATTCATGTGCTGCTCCGCATACAGCGGCCATCCAAGCATCGGCACCCCGAACCACAAGCTCTCCAGGGCCGAATTCCACCCGCAATGCGTCACGAATCCCCCGACCGCTTCATGAGCCAGCATCTCCTTCTGCGGCACCCAAGTTGCCTACACCAATCCCTTTTCTCTTGTCCTCTCCAAGAACCCCTCGGGCAATACTTCCTCCAAGTTTGCATCCAACGGGTGCCGGAATTTTCCAGTCGAAGTTGTCCGGAGACACCACAAGAACCGATGCCCGCTTCGCTCCAACCCGATAGCCCTCTCTCGCACCCGTGGAGCGCCGAAGCTGCCCAAGCTCCCGAAGCACAAGAAGACCACCGACGCCGGTGGTTGCCCATCCAGCCACTTTACGCACTCGTGCCGCTCGGAATTAGCCTTATTTGTGTCATCCTCCAGGGCGATAACTGGTCCTACCGGATAGACGGCCGGCGTCGGGTGGCTCGGCATGCAACGGCCCCATTACTGCCTCGAGCGGTCCCCGCTCTAACTCCATAAACGTGTTAATTATAATCCCTTTAGCTTCCAGAAACCGTTTGCCGTGATAGAAAAACCAAGTGTAGCCCCGGCACTTCTTGTTCATTAAGCTAGTCGGCATGGATAGCGGCGGAATGGGAGGAACTCCGGGAACCTCTACATCGCCTTCCAATTCCCCAGATTCTACCGGAACCTTGTCGTGGAGAATCGGGAGATGGAGTTGGAGAGCGAGCCTGGCGGCGGTGGTGGTGAAGAAGATATAGGACGGGACGCCGAGCCCGTGAGCCACGTCAATAATAGTGGTGGCAAAGAAATCGAGGACCAGACCGGCGACGGGGATGGAGGATTGGGTGAGGGCGGCCTTGACGTGGGGCTTGTGGCTCTGGAAGTAGAGGGAGATGAAGTCCTCGGCACCGTCGATCTCGGTGGGGGGATCGATGGGCGGGAGGTCTTGGAAGTGGATGTCGAGGCTTGAGGAAGCGACGGAGTGGACGTAGGAGGAGAAGGTGGAGGCTGATGCCGGGTTGGGGTGTTGGATGAGGAGGACAGTGACGGAGAAGAGCTTCTCCTCTTGTTGGAGCCGGAGGAGGTGTTTGGCCGTCTCCACCATGGGCACCAGGTGGCCAGCGCCCCACATCGGCAGGAAAACCAGGCCAAGCTTCCCCATCCTCCCTGTTTCCAAGAGGAATTGATGGATTCGCCATTGAAAGGGCTTGGGTGTCCCGCGGCCCAAGGGCAGCGGGGAGCATGATCATCTAAAACGCAATGGATGACGTAAATAACACCGAACTTTTTTGGCCGCCGGTAGAGGAATCTGAGTCCGACTAAAGCATGATTTATATGTCCATATTATATTGGATCGTGCTGGATATGATTAGATCCGCTAAAATAAAAATCTTGGCATCCAGCGGAAACCACAAGCAAAACTACCGTACCTTTTAATAGGAATTGTTGCTCCTGATCTTCTTGTTTGAAATCGGCTATCGAGAAATGTGTAGTGAAGGCTTAACTTACATTGGAGCATCGCTCGATCATCTATAAAAAAATTTTTATCAAAAAATTTTTTGATAAAAATTTTTTGATGCTCAAATTAAAAAATTAAAAAATTAAAAAATAATAAGAAAAAAATGCTGAACTAGATGTGTACCTTAAGAATTTCGAAACTTCTTAATTTTTAAGGAAAGAATTAAAATCATATTTATCTTAAACTCTGATGACCTTCCAAATTTATCATGCAACTTGATTTAGATAAAAAAAAAATTTTAAAAAAAATTGAATTACAAAAAATTCTTCTCTTGTCTGGATCTTTTCAATCTAAAGCGAATCTAAAGAAATCAAAGATAACTCGACAAAAAATGATTTATCATAAATCGTCAGAGTTTGAGCATTACTAGTTAATTTGGAGGACCATTCTGGAAAAGTGAAGATAGCTTGTATAGGGATGAGCTATAATAGATCATCATAATTCGATTTATGATAAGTCATCACTATTGAAGATTGATCGATCACATATGATCTATAGTAGATTATCGATAAATAGCTCATTATATAATGAACTATAATACATTGCTCATGTTGAGCGGAGCTGGTATGGCCTCGACCAATTTAGGATCGGCCACCAACCTACCCAATGGATCATCTGAGCGGAGTAATATGATATTTTGATTATAGTTAACTGTAGGTCGACTTAAGCTGATCTATAATTTCAGTCGGTCTATAATTCCAGCCGACCTACTGAAGATCGCCTTCCGACAAAATGAGATAAGCCTTCATACCCCATCCTCATCGAACTCAGATCGTCCGTCGAGCTACATGAAGAGGCTCATAGCTCATCAACGATCGGCCTACAACCATCTCTGCTGAAGTTGCATCCTTTTCGAATCGAAAAACTCGGATAAAAGAAGATTCTTTCGCGATCCCATCGCCCAAGAAGGAAAAAAACCTTTCGAATCAGGATGACAAACTCAAAAAATCGTTAGAGTCCGAAATGGATATGGCTACAACTCCTTTCCTATAAATAAAGGGGCTCCGAAATCCTCTAGGTACGCCATTCAATTCGACGCCTTCTTTCCTCTTTATTCTCCAATCTCCTAACTTGAGCGTTGGAGGGTCTTCACCGGAGGACACTCCGGTGGGAACTTTATTATAGGTGAATGGATAAAGCTCCAGCAAAACTCGTCCTCGACCTCATATTCTTTGGTGGCCGAGCTACTCCATCCTCGTCGGGCGATCCCAAGCCAAGAGATCAAGGAGCAATAGTTGGAGCTAGAGGAAGGGCCTCGATTATTTTTGAGGCTTAATTTCGAGGGAAGAAAGCACGACACTGGATATCATGAAGATCCGAAGGGGAGCATCAAATGCATCCCAGCGTTCTAATGGTCGAAAGATCTATAACGCTCGATAGGTTAACACATCTCCACCATCAATCCAGGAGAACCCACCAACGACGCCGGTGGTCTCACAGGAATAGTATGACATCCTACTTCATCAGGTGCAGACATTATCAACTGCCATAAGAGGAATACAGCAGGCAGACGAGCACCATCCGGTTGAAGAAGATTCAGGCTTGGTTCGGACAAGCCGGCTGAGATTTCTTCTCCATCCGAGTGGTCAAAATTATCATCAAACCGAGAAGGACCTTATCGCATGGCTGAAGTAGTCCAGCCAGAAACTTATCGCCTCTATCGACTAGATGGAACCCCGATCCCAAGGACCTAGAACGCCGACAATCTTCGAAGATATTATCCTTAGCATGTAATCTCCATGTTGAATTTTTATTTGATAATGAATGATAACTTCTCATAGGTTTTATTTTCGTCAATGTGCGCTCCTCGACCACGGTCGATGAGCGGATCGCATCTCCACCAAATTTAGCCAACACACGCTCCTCGACTACGGCCGATGAGCAGAATGCATCTCCACCAAGTTTTGCCAACGCGTGCTCCTCGGCCACGGTCGAGAAGTGGAATGCGTCTCCATCAGATGTCGCCAACGTGCGCTCCTCGGCCACGATCGAAGAGCGGAATGCATCTCCACCGGATATCGCCAACGTGCGCTCCTTGGCCACGGTCGACGAGCGGAATGTATCTCCACCAAGTTTCGTCAACGCACGCTCCTCGGCCACGGCCGATGAGCGGAACACATCTCCACCAAATTTTGCCAACGTATGCTCCTCGACCATGATCGATGAGCAGAACGCGTCTCCACCAAATTTCACCAACGCGTGCTCCAGGGCTACGATCGACGAGTGGAATGCATCTCCATCAAGTTTCGCCAATGCACGCTCCTCGACCACGGTCGAGGAGCGAAATGCATCTCCATTGGATATCACCAAAGTGCGCTCCTCGACCACGATCGAGGAGCGGAATGCATCTCCGACAAGTTTTGCCAACGTGCGCTCCTATGCCACGGTTGACGAGCGGAACGCATCTCCACCAAGTTTCGCCAACGCATGCTACTCGACCACGGCTGAGGAGCGGAACGCGTCTCCATCGGATGTCGCCAACGCGCCTCCATCGGATGTCGCCAACGCGCGCTCCTCGACCACGACCAAGGAGGCCGAGGAGCAGAACGCATCTCTATCGGATATCGCCAACACGCACTCCTCAGCCACGATCGACGAGCGAAATGCTTCTCCACCAAATTTTGCCAACGCACGCTCCTCAACCACGACCGACGAGTGGAACGCGTCTCCACCAAATTTCGTCAACGTGCGCTCCTCGGCTACCATCGATGAGCGAAATGCGTCTCCATCAAGTTTTGCCAATGCGCTCTCCTCAACCACAGCCGAGGAACGAAATGCATCTCCATCGGATATCGCTAATGCACGCTCCTCGACCATGGTCGAGGAGCGGAATGCATCTCCAACAAGTTTTGCCAACACGCGCTCCTCGGCCACAGCCGACGAGTGGAGCAAATCTCCACCAAATTTCGCCAATGCACGATCCTCGGCTACGGCTGACAAGCGAAACGCGTCTCCACCAAGTTTCGCCAATGCACACTCCTCGACCATGGTCGAGGAGCAAAATACGTCTCCATCGGATATCGCCAAAGCGCACTCCTCCACCACCGTCGATGAGCGAAATGCGTCTCTACTAAATTTTATCAATGTGCGCTCCTCGGTCACGACCGAAGAGCGGAACGCATCCCCATCGAATATCGTCAATGTGCACTCCTCGATCATGGTCGAAGAGTGGAACGCGTCTCCTTCGAATGTCGCCAACGTGCACTCCTCGACCACGGTCGAGGAGCAGAATGCATCTCTGTCGGATATCGCCAACACATGCTGCTCAGCCACGATCGACGATCAGAACACGTCTTCACTAAATTTTGCTAATACACGCTCCGTGACCACGGTCGAAGAGCGGAACACGTCCCCACCGGATATCATCAATGTGCATTTCTCGACCACGGTCGAGGAGCGAAACGCATCTCTGATAAGTTTTGCCAACATGCGCTCCTCGACCACGATCGAAGAGTGGAATGCGTTCCCACCAGATATCACCAACGCACGCTCCTCGACCACGGCCGAGGAGCAGAATGCACCTCCGATAAGTTTTGCCAACGCACGCTCCTCGGCCATGGTCGAAGAGCAGAACGCGTCTCCATCAGATATCGCCAACGCACGCTCCTCGGCTACGATCGAGGAGCGAAACGCACCTCCGACAAGTTTCGTTAATGTGCGCTCCTCGACCATGGTCGAGGGGCAGAATGCATCTCTATCGGAGCCCACCAACGCGCACTCCTTGGCCATGGCCGAGGAACGAAACATAACTCATGAAGTTGGTGAAGACACACTCCTCGCCTATGGCCGAGGATCGTAACGCGTCGGCATGAATCTTCCATCACTTCTCAGTCACACCGACTAAGGTCTACACTAACCTACGTCTTAAAAAAAGAATAATCTGACGAAGAACATATGAACTCAACAACAAAAGCAAAAGAAGCTCTATATTAAAGTTCAATATTTACAAGTGATGGTTGGCTCATACAAAAATGCCTCAGCAAAGATCAGGGGCAAACAAAAAAGGCCGACCTAAAAAGAAGAAAGAAAAAGAAAGATCGGACATGTCCGATCGAAATGATACATTAAGCTCCATCTGGAGCTCCAAATTCACCAACCTCCGCTTGGTCAGGAAGGGCGATAACAACTGGGGGTGGTACCAACGCTGCATTCTTGGCAACCAGGTCATCGCGCATGGGGCTGAAGACATCTTCGATCTGAATCTCCCGATCCTCAGCTCCCTCGGCCTCCTTATCATCTGACTCCAAGAGGTCCAAGTTCAGGTCGGGGAAGATCCTCCGGATCTTCTCTTTCAAATCTATGCCCCCTTGCAGGTAAGAAAGCGATGCGAAATCTACCTTGATATTGTGGAATTCCTCCGAGGTGCGGAAGGCCTGGACTGCCTCTACCCCTAACGGCCTTCGCTCGTGCCTTCCCGACCTCCCTCTCTCCCAGCATCCGAGCTTCAGCCTTGGTCAGCTCGGACTCCAGCAGCTTCACCCTCTCCCTGAGGGATCTGATCTCATCCTCAACCTTTAGCCGAGATAATTGAGCATCATCCGCCCGTCGGTTGGCATGGACGGCTTTCTCCTCGACTTCCTTAGAGAGGCGCCGAACCTCTCTAATTACCTCGGCAAAATGGTCCACATAATGGATGAGCTAAAAAAAAAAAGAAAGAAGGAAGAGAGAGAGCTGAGCCAAGGAGTGAGTGCAAAAGCTAAAATGAGGATCGGTAAAAAACCAACACGTACCCGAAGGAGAGAATCGTAGGAGTTTTGGATGCGGAAGGCACCCCCGACCTCCTCGAAGGTCTGGATGTCGACTGGTAAAATGACCGACTTCAGCAAGGAACGGGCAAAACGGTAGTCACCGATGTCCTTCCTTTTATCCTCGGTATCCAAAAAAACTTCCATCGGAGAGACACTCCCTAGAAAATCGGGTCCGCGGTCGGACATCCGAATGGATATCTTCGGCCCACCCGAGCTTCTTTTGGAAGAGGATGCAGAAGGTCAAGGGACGGTTTCTCCTGGAGCTGCAAACCAAAGCGGCGTCACATCCTTCTACGACGCCTTCTCCTTCCTCGGGGCATTGGCCGCTCTTGAGGAACCTCCTACCGCAGGCTGCACCAGGATAGCCTCGGTCCGAGCACGTTTGGAAGCCACGTCCGTGCTGGTCTTTCTCTTTTTCGCCATCCGACGAAGAGTTTCGAGGTCGGATGAATTCATTGCTGAACAGGAGAACACAAGATTCGGTCAATGACGATAACAAGGAAAGAAAAGGCAATTCAAACAAAATCGCATAAGAACACTTACTCCTCGGGTCAGTTGAAATTAGTCCCATCTTAAACAAGTTCTCCTCGATAAGAAATCTGGATAGCGGAAGAGGAGCAAGACTAAAGATTTGACTCAAGACTTCCTCCTCGGCTTCGGATAGTGATGGAGGTCTGACAGCCGACCTATGAGGCCGTCCCCATGATGTGCTAAAGCCCCATGATTATTCGGCCGACACAAAAAAAAAGTGCTCCTTCCAGTTATGCACTGAGGAAGGAGCGCCTCGAAAAAGGCGGTATCCTCTTCGAGGAAAAGCGTACCACCATCCGACCTTCATCGGATGCTCTTTTAAAGTGAAGCAGGCTCGGAGAAGATGAGAGGTAAGCTCGATCCTGAGGAGGAGGCAGTGAGTGAAGAAGCTTAAAATTGATCGTCAGGAGTTCGACGCCAAACAATGAAAGCTAATTCTATACAGGTTTAGAAGCTCGACAATGAAAAATAAAAAGATAACCTAAGGTCGACCTTTAATGATTCCTCATAAATACCAACTTGTCCAGACCGAGGAAGAGCTATACGTTCCCCAGGACCGACAGCCTCTAACCTAAAATCAGCAGGGACATGATACCTCATCCTGATGACTTCTAGGTCCTTCGAAGTAAGGACGGAATCTATTCTGAAAGGACAATAGTCTGGAACTTCACATTCCTCGGATTTGCCCGGAGAACCGACTACCTCGGAATCATGGTCCTCGTTAGAAGGGTTATCTGAACTCCAAGAAGATCGGGATAAAATAGATTGACTCATGAGTACGAAGGAGACTGACCTAAAGGACAAGGAGGCCGAACAAGGGAGTTAGGACGGGATCGACAGTAGCTCGGCTGAATCCAATCTATTCTCCATGCAAAGTACCGGAGTCTACCCTTTAAGCAACAGTAGTAATCAAAAGAGTAATACAGACCCTATTTATAAGAGGCATGAATGGCTCCGATCTACTACCGTTTCATCCACCCCTTTTAGATCTTCGTCGGACGTCAGATATCCATTGGACGGGATGGATAAAATTGGAGCAAAGCAATGGATGGTTAGATTTCGTAGTTGATGGGCTTCTCCTAATCTTGTCATATTACCGATCTCTGACACAGCAAAGCGAGCACGATTTGAAGATCGGCCTTGACTTCGACAGGGTACCTACGTCGGTCGTTCAGAGGTAGATCGACCTCGTAAGTGGGAGGCAACTATTGTGGAGCGGAGCTGGTATGGCCTCGGTCAATTTAGGGTTGGCCGCCGACCTACCCCAATAGATCGTCTAAGCGGAGCAACGCGATATTTTGATTACGGTTAACTGTAGGTCGGCTTAAGTCGATCTATAATTTTAGCCGACCTACTGAAGATCGCCTCTTGACAAAATGAGGTAAGCTTTCATACCCCATCCTCGTCGAACTCAGGTCGCCCACCGAGCTATGTGAAGAGGTTTATAGCTCGTCAACGATCGGCCTACAACCGTCTCTGCTGAAGCTGCATCCTTTCCGAATGAAAAAACTTGGATAAAAGAAAATTCTTTCGCGATCCCGTCGCCCAAGAAGGAAAGAAATCTTCCAAATCAGAGCGACAAACTCGGAAAGTCGTTAAAGTCTGAAATGGATACGGCTCTAACTCTTTCCCTATAAATAAAGAAGCTTCGGGATCATTCATGTACGCCATTCAATTTGATACCTTCTTTCCTCTTTGTTCTCCAATCTCTTAACTTGAGCATCGGAGGGTCTTCACCGGAGGACACTCCGGTGGAGATTTATTGCAGGTGAATGGGTAAAGCTCCAGCAAAGCTCGTTCTTGCCCTCATATTTTTTGGTGGTCGAGCTACTTCATCCTCGTCGGCCGACCCCAAGCCGGAAGATCCAGGGGCAATAGCTCATAACCGAGACTAATTAGCTGGAGATGATGTTTGATTTAGAGTTTTAGAGATTGGTCGAAGATGTACGAGCAATAATAGATCGTCAGGAGATGAGATTAAGCGAGGATGATCTATGAAATTGCTAGTCTTCATGACATGCAAGGCTGTTCCATAGATTGACCAGATACGAAGAACTAATATATGAGGACGAGCAATAAGTCATCTACAACTAACTAAGGCTAGCTTAAAATTTTTTATAGAACAAGCATCATTTAATTATACAAGAATCTTAAAAAATAATTAACGTGTACAAAGTTTATTGCTGGTCAGTCTAAATACCTAATATAGTGCCAAATCAGAAAGAAAACAATATGAGAGTTAAATGGCAATTATGAAAGGTTTTTGTGTAAGATTTATTTTTTTCTGAGAAGTGACGGAAGGAGGAAAGGCTCCTCCCCTCTATTTTATGATTTCACATGAAGAGACCGTGGTCACTTTGCTTGCGGAGAAGATTTCTTATGAAAGCTGAACACCGTCCTTGCAGTCCCATGAACTGAAACACTGCCCCGCAAACATTTTGTTCACTTCCAACTCTTCCTTCTTCCCCTTCATTTTCTTCTTCTAATATTCCTTCTGGTAGGTTTTCTGTTTCCTTTCTGAAATCGATCCCTTGTGGTCGCATATCTAGATATCCATGCCCTCAAGTGCCTTCTTAGTGCTGAGGTTAGCTTGATGATGAAGGGATTCTCTGCACAAGAATGAAGTCCTGTGTTTACAGAGAATGCTTGTCATGTTGACAGCGTTTTTTATGCGAATAAGCTTCAAATCTGAATAACCTCCTGTTACGTTCCTTCCATGAGCTCCAGCAAGCAGTGGATATCAATGCCTCTACTATTGGTAGCATATCTCTAGCCCTTAATGTGTTCCTCCATGTGTGCCAGAGGTTTGAACCTGTAATCCCTAAAGCAGCTGCTGCCAAACAGAATGAGAGTATATACATTGTAGCATCAAGCGATCTACCGATTCATCGCATGTTCCACGTAACGGGCAGCTGCTTCTAACATTAATTTACACCTCTTCTTATTAAATTGTCGGCCGTGAGAATCTTATTGTTGTAGTAGAGCCATTGAAGATTTTGATTTTCTTTGGCATTGACAATTTCTATATGATATTTTCCAATAGGGATTTGACTCCGCCACACTCGAGGAAGTTGTAACATTGTTTAATTGAGAAAGTCTTTGCTTTAATTCACGTCCATAAACGTTTGTCATTCTCGTGTGAGAATTGAACTTGTTTCGAGATGGAACAAATGACCTGAAATTCAGTTGTTGCTACATATTTGCTAGGACATCGTTGGTCCACAAATTCTTGTATGCCAATTAGTTCTAGGCCCTGATAACTTTGTAAGCATGACGGTGCCTCATTATATTACAATGCACTTGTTCACCGACAAAAATGGACCTGATCTAATTGGAAGAGAGGGCAGCTTAGGACTTAAAAGTAGTTCGGAAACCATCTTGAAGTGTAAGAAAAGCTCACCTTACCGTGCTACTTAACAAGGTATCTCATCCATTTTACGTGGTTCTTTGAAGTGGTCAAGTAATACGAAAATCCTTACGCGGTTCACGATTGCCAGGCTAATAAAGTTTTCTGGTTACCAAAGAGGGTGGTTAAACAATAGGAGATGAGATGCATCGATCTATTTGGTTCTTTCGATAATGTGGTGGGTATTCTATTATAGCTCATTAATAAAGTGAATTTTCAGTTTGACTTGTTAATGTCATTTTCATATGGGAATACATTATTGAATGATTTTAAGAGTGCGCTTATTTAGCATGTTTCGTAGAAAGCAGAATTAAAATAAGTTTTAAGAAATCACGTTTTCCTAGAGGCGCAGAAGGATTCCTACCCTCATCTAACGTTGACGTGGATCCGTCTTGGCATTACACATCTGACTCATTCCTTTGATGGTTCAGGCTCAAGTCCAAAACATAACAAGCATTTCGAGTCTTTTTAGGACATATATATTATGTTCTCAAGAACTTGAAAACTGGGAATCATAATCAGAGCCCTGATAGAAAGTTGATAACGAAAGATCTTCTCAAACCCTCTTTAGGGGTGTGTGGGTATTTGCAAAGGCCGGTGGTCTAAGTTGATGACAAATAACACAGATGGTACGGATTCTCCGCATCCTGAGACTAGAGTTGATCATTGATCAGATTAGGACATAATAAAATATCAAATTTTAAATAGATCCAGCTCAAAATCTAATTAAAAGTGAACATAGTTTTTAGATCTAAGGCAAAGCCCGTGATCGGTCCCGCTTGAGACCTGGCTTCAAGATGCATACAAACTTTTAAATTCAGCCGTTGTGTGCTTGGAGATGCAAAATGCATTTAAAGACAGGATAAACGGTATGCATGGAATGGTGATTCACT
Source organism: Cocos nucifera (assembly GCA_006176705.1). Lineage (NCBI taxonomy): Eukaryota > Viridiplantae > Streptophyta > Magnoliopsida > Arecales > Arecaceae > Cocos > Cocos nucifera. The sequence continues at coordinate 261,158 of QRFJ01001151.1, read as the reverse complement.
TGCCGCCAGGTCACAGACATTTACCTACATGGTAAGCTAATAATTTAACATACCTTCCATTTCACCAGGCGACGTCATCTCATTAACACGCATCTACAAGGAATATAAATAACAGTTGGCAATTAGCTACAAGGAAAAAGCACAGCATCCTCATTTTTCATATTAATATTTGTTTGCAGCCCTTCCTTTGCTGATGTCTTCCGCTAGTTGCTCCAAATAATCATAAGATGACCCTTCTTTCCCCATGGCATTCTTGATTGCCATTCTCATCTCTTCAGCCTTGGCTCTCACTTTCTTCCCCTCCTCAGAGTCCCCCATCAAACACCTAACTCCCTTTTCCAACTCCTCCGCTCCAACGAATCCCCCGCCCTTTCTGTCCACCTTGAGCTGCACGCCCACTCCAATCATCCTCTCCATCTCGAAGGCATTCAGATGCTGCTCCGCATACAGCGGCCACCCAAGCATCGGCACCCCGAACCACAAGCTCTCCAGGGTCGAATTCCACCCGCAATGCGTCACGAATCCCCCGACCGCTTCATGAGCCAGTATCTCCTTCTGCGGCACCCAAGTTGGCCACACCAATCCCTTTTCTCTTGTCCTCTCCAAGAACCCCTCGGGCAATACTTCCCCCAAATTTGCATCCACCGGGCGCCGGAATTTTCCCGTCGAAGGTGTCCGGAGACACCACAAGAACCGGTGCCCGCTTCGCTCCAGCCCGATAGCCATCTCTCGCACCTGTGGAGCGCCGAAGCTGCCCATGCTCCCGAAGCACAAGAAGAGCACCGACGCCGGTGGTTGCCCATCCAGCCATTTTATGCACTCGTGCCACTTGGAATTTGTCTCATCCTCGAGGGCGATTACTGGTCCTACCGGATAGATGGCCGGCGTGGGGTGGCTCGGCACGCAGCGGCCCTCCCTTAGTGCCTCGAGTGGTCCCGTCTCTAGCTCAATAAACGTGTTAACTATAATTCCTTTAGCTTCCAGAAACCGTTTGCCGTGATACACAAACCAAGTGTAGTCACGGCTCTTCTTGTTCATGAAGGGAGTCGGCATGGATATCGGCGGAATGGGAGGAACTCCAGGGACCTCTACGTAGCCTTCCAATTCCCCAAATTCTTCCGGAATCTTGTCGTGGAGAGTCGGGAGATGGAGTGTGAGAGCGAGCATGGCGGCGGTGGAGGTGAAGAAGATGTAGGACGGGACACCGAGTTCGTCAGCGACGTCAATAATAGTGCTCGCAAAGAAATCGAGGACCAGAGCGGCGACGGGGACGGAGGATTGGGTGAGGGAGGCCTTGACGTGGGGCTTGTGGCTCTGGATGTAGAGGGAGACGAAGTCCTCGACGCCGTCGGTGTCGGTGGGAGGATCGACGGGCGGGAGGTCTTGGAAGCCGATAGCAAGGCCGGAGGAAGCGACGGACTGGACGTAGGAGGAGAAGGTCGAGGCTGATGCCGGGTTGGGGGGTTGGATGAGGAGGACGGTGACGGAGAAGAGCTTCTCCGCTTGTGGGAGCCGGAGGAGGCGTTTGGCCGTCTCCACCATGGGCACCAGGTGGCCAGCGCCCCAGGCCGGCAGGAAAAACAGGCCAAGCTTTCCCATTCTCTCCGTTTCCAAGAGGATGCAGGGAATGGATGGATTCGCTATTGAAAGGACTTGGACGCCCTGCGACCAAAAGCCGGAGAAATTATTGCCGCTCGAGCAACCGCACAGACGGCATCTAAAACGCAATGGCTGACGTAAATGACACCAAACTTTTCTTGGGATTTGATGGAAACGACCGGGTTGCGCCGTTGTTGCATACCAAATAAATGGCAGTTTGATTTGTTCACGAAACTCTATTCAAGTTGCCATGTGCCGGTGAAATCCCAAAATCTTTGGACCGTCGCTGATGCCTCGTTGCTTTCCCACTGACACGATTATGTCTGATGGTAATGCGTTAGCATAACCTTGTAGTAAAATATTGGGGTAGCTATGAGGGACTGATCATGCCTTCATTGGGTTAGGTTAGCTGGTTTTATACTTTTATAAGCATCACCATGAAGGTAGAGTAAATTTACCCTTAACCTTCGCTACTTTGGCAATTGCAGAAGTATAGAAAGTAGAATCATTTAAGCGAGTTATCTCCTTTCCAAAGGAACCCCACACTCAAATAAAAGGAAAATGAGTACCTTCAAATGATTGATCTCATTGTCTACTCATATTAGCAATTGTACAAGTGATCTCATTATCTATTGATATTAGCAATTGTACGAGGAGTCTTCTTGAGATTTTTTTTTTTTTTAATATAGTATTACAGATAGAATATCTTTGATATCTAAATCGAAGATACTGACAAACTTCGATAAGACCAACTATGAGGTCGGTCGCTAACATATGTACTTGCTATCGATCTTTCTGCATTAACCATCGACCCATATCTTGATCGATTTGCATGCATCAAGTCGCTGACCCACACTTTTGCCAACCCCCTCTTTGATCGACAAATTTGGAAGGATAGATCAGGATATCTCACTTATCCTTTCAAACTAGGCGACAATTGGAAGCAATTAGCAATGGACTGAATAAGACAACCACAACCATCAAATCCCAAAAAATTAGGCCAAAAATTTCGAAATGACACATCCGAAGAAGTCGGGATAGCCTTCCATAACTCTTTCCTCTTACGGCCCCCATCTCAATCTATAAATAGAGATAATCAGGAGACCTCCAAGGTATATAAGCTCTCTTCGGTGCTTCTTTCCTTCTATTCTGTAAATTTTTAACTTGAATATCGAAGGGTTCTTGTTAGAGCCAACTCCGATATGAAACTTATTTTGTAGGGCCAATCATCGTGATCCTACCAATCACCATCCAACTCTAGTTAACTTAACCCAAGCCGAGAATCTGTCGTAACAGATTGACGCTAAAGAAAGAGCTTCTTGAGCCTACTTTTGAGGAGTATGAAATCTACAATAATGCTGCTATGCAAAACATCTTTATGATGCTCCAATGCGACGACAACACGATCGATCGAGAATCCAATTGGAAACCATATCCTGATGCAGTAATTGAAACAACCTCCGAAGTTGTTCCAACCGACTATCGAAGTGAATCAAGACCAATTCAATATGCTAGTCGCCTAAGTGCAGGCATTAACCACAGCGGTCAACACCATGCAATAATTGATTCCGATGCAAGTGGCACCCAGGCAGCAATTGGCCCAACTTCCCCTGCTAATTCAGAGACTTCTTTGGCGACTACGTGCTCCGACTGAGGCGACACATCGACAACCATAGACTCCAACTAAGGCTACCCCTCGGCCGCTAGCTTAGTTGCAAGCGGGTCTCTACCAACATCGTCTTCATCCAAGAAGGACAAATCCAACTCATGGAGACATGCAGCTATTTTTTGGTGAAGAATATCTTGCCCAACAAAGAAAGTCTCCTTGGCAAACTCGACCTTCTCCTTGTTGAACTCCTGACAGGCACAAAAAGCCTCAACCACCAGTCGATCGGCCTCAATGACTTGGCCTTCCATCTTCTTCTCAACCACTATGATTTTTTCCTAAGCCACTTGACTCTTCTTCTTCTCCTCCAAAGGTGAGTTTCAGCCTTCCTTCGCGTAGCCTCAACCATTGCTTGTGCCACCTCGGATGCTGCTTAAGTATCCTTACCTTTTTCTAGTACCTCTTTAAGGTGCTTCATCTTATTAACCTTTGTTCGAAGGGACTTAGTCTTAGTATGGGCATCGGCAACCTCTAACCATCTTTGTGGAGTTAGTAAAAATGGTGACATAATAACCAAGCTGCGAAAGCAAGCAAATTAGTTACTAAAAATATGCTGAAAGAAAGGTAGTGTCAAAGAAAAACCTACTCGGGTGACGGAGTCAATGGCATGTCTTTGTTGGATGGCAGAACTTTGGCCCTCCAACCTTTTGATATCCACTAAAGAAGCAGGCCCCAGAGCAAATCACGAGCGACCTGGTGGTCTTCCAAGGAAGAACTTGATGGTGAGACCAAAGAGGACTTCAATCCTCGACTAATGGGAGCAACATGTCGTGAGCCAACCTTCTCGACTTGGGAAGAAAGTGGAGTTAATGCATGGGGGGCAGAAGGCGAAGTTGGGGGTAGCAGGCGGGTTCTCGACGCTCAAGCTTGAGCCAAGAAAGCCAGCACCACCCCGACCGAGGCTAATGAGTCCCCCTTGGCAGACTGTCTTACCTGAATGGCAGTGGCTGAGCATGGCTTCTTTTGGCCAGTTGCATCGGAGGTTGTGCCTGAGGCCTTCCTTTTCCTCATATTCAACTTCTTCAACTCCTCCAGCTCTTTGGACCTCATTTCTACATCAAACCAAAGCAAGTTTTTAAAAAAAAGGAGAGAGGGGTCAGTCAAATCAATGCTCATCTCGAGGGTTAGTTGGGTGGAGGTAGACATTGAAGAAGTTTGCTCCAATAGCAGTTGTTGATGCAAAAATCTATCTTGAGGTTGGGTTGGCTGGAGTTGTGCGATGGCGGTAAGTCAATGGCGAAGGAATGGAGGCGACCATACATGCAAGAGAAGTTTTCGATCGAAGTTGTCTCCGACGGAGATCCTCCAACGCTCAAGTCAGTTCTCCATTCAACAGCTGAAAGAAGATGAGCATTTGAAGAGAAGAAGTTACGTACCTTGAGGTCTCTCTTTTTCTCTTTTTATAAAAGGGTCTGGAGTTTGTTAAAAATGATCGTAGGTTGTTAGTCATGAGAAAGCAGTAAATTATTAAAGATATTTTGTTTGTCCACTAGAATATTCTCAAAAATCATATCAGGTGTTGTCCTCTTATGGCATGTGGAAAGAGTGAGTTGACAATCTGGAGCTAAGAGTGGGGACTTCAGCCTCTTAATGAACTCAAGTTCTGTCCGACTCAGGACCACATCTTCAATCCTTTGAAGATCTTCAACCAACCTTCGTTGTGACTGACTTCCATCTCTTGATGAACTCAAGTTTGGCCCGACTTAGGATCTCGTCCTCAACCTTTTGAAGACCTTCAATCAACTCTCATTGTGACTGGCTTCCATGTCTTGATGAATTCAAGTTCGGCCCGACTCAAGATCTCATCCTCAATCCTTTGATGATCTTCAATCAGCCTTCGTTGTCATGTCTTCGATTGGCATAAAAATCATCCAACAATAGCCCCCTACTTCTGAGTTTGGGCCTTATTCCGGATGAAGGGAGTATAGTAATTGTTGGAGGCTTTTTATGCCAGACAAAAACATGACAACGAAAGCTAATTGAAGATCTTCAAAGAATTGAGGATGAGATCCTGAGTCGGACCAAACTTGAGTTTATCAAGAGATGAAAGTCAGTCACAACGAGGGCTGATTGAAGGTCTTCAAAAAATTGAGAACGAGGTTCTGAATCAGATCGAACTTGAGTTCATCAAGAGATGGAAGCCAATCACAATGAAGATCGATTGAAGGTCTTCAAAGGATCGAGAATGGGATCCTGAGTCAGGCCAAACTTGAGTTCATCAAGAGACTGAAGTCCCCACTCTTGATTTCAGGTTGTCAACTCACTCTCCCCACATGCTGAGGGGATAATACTTGATATGATTCTTAAGAATATTCTAGTGAGAAAATAAAATATCTCTGATAATTTACTACTCTCTCGCGATAACAATCCACGATCATTCCTAACAAACTTTAGATCTTTCTATAAAAGGAGAAAAAGAGGGACCCCAAGGTATGCAACTTTCTCTCTCCAAATGCTTATCTTCTTGCCGCTGTTGAACGGAGAACTGATTTGAGCATCGGAGGATCCTCACCAGAGCCAACTCTAGTCGAAGACTTCTCTTATAGGTATGGCCACCTTCATTTCATCACCGTCGACTTGCCGTCATCATGCAACTCCAGCCAATGCGATCTCGAGATGAATTTTTGCGTCAGCAGATGGCACTAGAGGAAGGACTTTTGAGTCTATTCATGAGAAGAAATGAGCATCCAGCAAGAGGACCTCCATTGTATTGCTCCAATGTTGATGAGATTCGGCATCCAACTTCAACAGGCCCCATCCAGGCTCAAATCGGAGGGCTCCAAATGAGGAAGGAATTTTAATCAGAGAAAAAGTTCTAAGTGAAGAAGGAGGTCACAATAAGGATAATCCAAACAAACAAAAGCATCACAGCATACAAATAAGAAATATAATCATGAAAATTTTTTAGTCGTATTATATTCTTTTATTTTTCGCCCATTCTTTTGAATTTTGGATAGAATCAAACATTAGAAGGATCTTCATTTGCACTCGAATATGCTGGGCAAAATCTGGTTTGAAAGCTTCATAAATAAGAGTAAATTTGATGCCCAGCAAAGACTCTTCGTGAACAGCATCTCGTGAAAAGAGGGTTCGCTTCCCCTGATTCAAAAAAAAAAAGGAGGGAGAGAGAGAGGAGAGAGTTTTTAGTTTTCTATTTTAAAAATAAAAAAAAAAGAGAAAAGAAGAAGAAGATTTTCAATTTTCTATTCAAATATATATATATATATATTAATTTTTTGTATAAAAAAATAGAAAAAAAGAAAACAGGGGTGGGGTCAATATCCGCGAACCTCTCCCCAGCCCCTGCGGTGCCGGCAGACCTCCTCCCCTGCGCTCCCAGGCACAGCTCGTGATGGCAGGGGTCCCCAGCCCCTGCATCTCCTATCGAGCTCCTTTCTCCCCTACACGATGACTCCTCCGACCTCCTTCGAACCCATGGAAACCCTCCGATCTTTTCCAAACTCGCGGTGCCCCTCCGATCTTCTTGCTCTTAGGTGAAACTCGAGCGACCCCCCTTCGATCTCCTCTCTCGTTCGCGCCCATCAGACCTCCGGCCAGCCTCCTCCAAGCCTGCGTGCCCAAGCAACTCCAACCAACTTTCTTTCTCCCCCGCATGACGACGCCGACAGACCTTCTCTCTTCTGCATGGCCAAGATCCTCCCCTGAGCTCTGATGCGGAACTCGAGCTGCTCCGAACTTCTCGCTGCATCCGTATGACCATCGGCCAACCTCCACTAAGTCCATGTTCAGACCCCTCCGATCTTCCTCCCATGAACTCCCAGGCATGGATTGCGACAATCTCCTTCAAACCCACAGTAACTCCGATCTTCTCCTTGTGAGCCTTTAGCCGCAGTAGATCTTCTCTCCCGGGCGACTATGGTGGCCGAATCTCCCTCCCACAGGCGGGCAATGCGGTAATAGATCTCCTCGCCGCAAGCCGACCTCCTTCTTCATGACCTCGAATGGTAGCTGTCAGTCGCAATGCCGTCGATCTTCTTCCTCTGCTCTCCTAGGTGTGGCCAGAACCAGTTGTAGCGATACCAACTTTCTCCTCCTCCGTGCCTAAGCATGATCGAACCCGATGCGGCGGCCCACAACAACACCGAGGTCCTCCATAACAATCTCAAGCAGTGCTAATCTTAAAAAAAAAAAAAAAGAAGAGAGAGCTGATCCTCCTTCCCCTACACCTGCACATCCCTATGTTCCCCCCTCACTGACTTTCTCCCTGCGAGTCCGAGCATAGCTGAAGTCCTCTCAATATCACCGACCCTCTTTCCTATGCATCCAGGTGTGAACAAACCTTCCGCAATAGTGTCATGATCTGTGCACCTCTAGTGCGGCTGAACCCACCACCAAGAGGCCCTTGAAGTCCTCGTGCGTGTAGTGTCGAAGTCTTCACAAGGCCTGTGTGCTCCCAACATGGTTGAGGTTCTCCCACACATCAAGATCCATGTGCTCTGCAATCGAAGTCCCTTGCACGAATATTTATTCGATCTTTTACGAAGTCCTCCCATATGCATCTCACATCGTACGGTGCCAGAGCTTACTTGGAGCAACTCTAAAATCATTAATAAAATGTTGCAACCTCGACATGCGGATCTATAAATTTCACCCATAAAAATTGAGATTAATATGAAGAAAAAGAGAAGAAAGAGAAGAAGACAGAGTCTGATCTGAACTAGAGTAATCCAAGACAAAAGCTCAAAATTAAATAACAAAAGAAGGTCAAACAGAGCCTAAGGTCTTCTAAATGAAGAACTCATGGTAAGAGACTTTTAGTTCTTTGTCCATTATCTTTTCTTTCTCATGGGCTATAGGATATCAAAATCATGGCCGAACTCAAAGCCAATTAAGACTTAGTTCAAGAAACTAAGGCTGAAGTTAAAGTGAAAATAAATATTGAAGCTGGAATTTGAATCCAGACCCATCCAAGGTTAAGTTCAAGACTCATCCGAGGTGCAAGCAAAACAAATTTGAGGTAAAAATCATACAAATCCAAGGCCAACAAAAATCCAACCTCATTAAGCTGAGCTCATCAAATAACCAATCCAAGGTTAAAATCTAAGCCAAGCTGAAGTTAGATCTCAAACCAATTCTAGGTTAAGCTCAAAATCAATCCAAGGTCAAGTTCAAAATCTATCCAAAGAAAAAGCAAGATAAATCCAAGATAAAGATCATACAAGTCCAAGATCTACAAAGGTTCAAGCTCAAAAGATTGAGGCCAATAAAAATTCCAACTCAATAAGCTGAGCTCATCAAAAAAAAGGGGGAAGGGGACAATTCGAGATTAAAGCCTAAGCCAAGTTGAGATCAAATTTAAGACCAAGCCAAAATTAAAATCAAGGATAAGCTGAAGTTAAAATTATAACCAAGTTGAAGTTAAAATTATAATCAAGCTGAAGTTAAAATCACAGCTGAGCCAAAATCAAAATCATGACCAAGGCCTAACTACCAAGTCCAAAATTCAAGCCAAAAAAAATCAAGACCAAGGAAGCAAACTTGACAAGAATATCAATCAAAGAAGACCTTCGATTATTTAAGATCGAAAGAGGGGAGAGGCTCTTTCAATAGTTCTTATATGCCCCTATAGTCCTGTTAGAAATAGGAAGAGAACTTCATCCTAACATGAGCAAAATGAAGATCTCGTTAACTTAAGACGGAAGGAGAAGAGAGGCCCTTTCAATGGCCCTTATGTGCCCCTATAGTCCTATTAAAAATAGAAGGAGAACCTCGTCCTAACATGAGCAAAATAAAGATCTCGTTAACTTAAGATGGAAGAAGAAAAGAGGTCCTTTCAACGGTCCTTATGTGCTCCTACAGTCATGTTAGAAATAGGAGAATCTCATCCTAACATGAGCAAAATGAAGACCTCGTTAACTTAAGATGGAAGGAGGGGAGAGGTTCTTTCAACGGTCCTTATGTGCTCCTATAGTCCTATTAAAAATAGGAGAAGAACCTCGCTCTAACATGAGCAAAATCAAGATCTCGTTAAGTTAAGACGGAAGAAGGAGAGAGATCCTTTCAATGATCCTCATGTGTTCCTACAGTCCTATTAGGAATAGGAGGAGAATCTCGTCCTAACATGAGCAAAATAAAGACCTCGTTAACTTAAGACGAAAGAAGGAGAGAAATCCTTTCAACGATCCTTATGTGTTCCTACAGTCTTGTTAAGAATAGGAGGAGAATCTCATCTTAATATGAGTAAGCGAGGACCCCTGTTAACTTAAGATGGAAGATGGGGAGAGGTCCTTTCAATAGCTCAGGTATTCTCCTACGGTCGTGTCAAGGATAAGAGGACCTCATCCTGACATAGAGAGAATTTCTTTGATTATTTAAGATAAGAGAATAACCTCATCCTAGCGAGGATGAAAACCTCTAATTTTTAAATATGAAGTAGAGATCTGCAGAAATCCGAGCTCCAAATATCAATATTTATAGAAATTCAATTTTAGAAGGCAAAGCTCTACAATAATTCAAACTTAAAATATCAATATTTATAGAAATTCGAGCTTAGAAAGCAGAGGTCTGCGGTAATCCGAGCTCAGAATCTAAACATGTGCAAAAATCTGATAGAAGATAGAGGTCAGCAAAAATCTAAGTTCAAAAAGCTGAAAATAAAATTGAAGATCTTCGAACAATTTCAATAAGAAGCTTAAAGATTCTAAGTCCAAACAACAAAAAAGATTATGTCTTGGCAAGTCCGACTTACTATACTCCCTTCATCCGAACCAAGGTCCGAACTCGAAAGTATGGGGCTATTATTGGAGGATTTTTATGCCAGTCGAAGACATGACAACGAAGACTGATTGAAGATCATCAAAGGATTGAGGACGAGGTCCTGAGTTGGATCGAACTTGAGTTTATCAAGAGACGAAAGTCAGTCACAACGAGGGCTGATTGAAGATCTTCAAAAGATTGAGGACGAGATCCTAAGTCGAGCCGAACTTGAGTTCATCAAGAGATGGAAGCCAGTCACAATGAAGGCTGATTGAATATTTTCAAAGGATCGAGAATGAGGTCCTAAGTCAGACCGAACTTGAGTTCATCAAGAGGCTGAAGTCTCCACTCTTGGCTCCAGGTTGTCAACTCACTCTCTCCACATGCTATGAAGGGACAATACCTGATATGATTTTTGAAAATATTATAGTAGACAAATAAAATATCTCTGATAATTTACTACTCTCTCACGACTAATAACCCACGATCATTCCTAACAAACTCCAGACCCTTCTATAAAAGAAGAAAAAGAGAGATCCCAAGGTACGCAACTTCTTCTCTCCAAACGTTCATCTTCTTTCCATTGTTGAACGAAGAACTGACTTGAGCATCGGAGGATCTCCATTGAAGCTAGCTCTGGTCGAAAACTTTTTTTGTAGGTACGGTCGCCTTCATTTCATCGTCGTCGACTTGTCGCCATCGTACAACTCCAGCCAACCCAACCTCGAGATGGATTTTCATATCAACAGCAGCTATGATAGTGGTAGAATCTTATCCCTGTATGAAATATTAAAGCATTGAGTGTCTGTATCCCCTAGTATAGGAGCTCGGAGGGCAGACTCCCCAGATTGACCCCAGCGAGCAAGTCTCCAATTCTCAATAGTAAAATAAGATATATAAAGAAAGCACTCCTTCCAACCATGAATAGATGAAAGAGGGCCTTGGATCAAGGAAGAAACCCCACTTATAGGAGGAGACATACAACTAATCATTTGCATAAGGATGCCTCTTGAGGGTAAAAAATGCTCGAAAGAGAGATATAGATGGCTAAATTTCAGTCAGAAAGCAAGTAACCTAGAAGCCAATGATAAATCTCCAAGAGTTTGAAACAATCAAACTCGGGGTCATATAAAAAAATTTAAAGAGAAAGATAACGAAGGGATGGAGAGGAAGCCTAGGTCCAACTTTGAACGACTTCTCATATAAGGCAAGCCAATCTGAAGGAGGGTTACAAACTTGACCACGAGGTCTCGAGAGTTCCAACTAATATTCAGAGGAAATCCCAAATTGGGCTTGAAGCAAACTTAGGTTGTCCAAATCTAATACCGAATGATATTGTTCGAGCACAAAAAACTCCCCGGCCTCACACCCGATATCCGTCTCCCTAGGGTTACCTCCTAGGAAAAAAGATCGAAGGATCGACCCCCACCATGCTTCCTGATCTACCCTCCTAAGATTAAGAGACGAGGAACTGACCTATAAAAGGAAGCAAGGGAAAAAAGATGGAAGCAAAAAGAATGAGTGGACTCACAATACAAAAGCAACAATCAACTGGAAGAAAGCCAGGGATGAGCTCGAAAAACCAACCAGCTCAACCAAAAATCATTCAACCAAAAGAAAGGCCAGAGGTTGCTGCTAAGACCTTGAACTTTTTCGAAGGAGCACCGCCACCAAGGGGAGAAGAAGACGATGAAGAAGGAAGCGATGAAAAGAAGGAATAGAGTAAAAATGGTACCCTAATTTATTAAAACTATGGACAACCCTGATCCCATATTGATTCATCTAAAACATTGGATAGCCACCACATGGTGCTGCTGAATATGCCAAAATCATATTTCCAAAAGTGGCATTTATGAGCACATCTTTAAAGATGCATATGATGCTTTGAATCTAACTGAATTTTTAATAACTACCATCTAACACCTCTTCACAAACCCTACTAAGTTCTTGATGCGATGATTCAGTCTGCCCAAAAAGTCACAGATGTGCCAGTTTTGCCTAAAAAATGAAAATGCGACATGTGTTTTCGACAGATTTAATTCATTATACTTCATTTGCTTGATCCTTTTCTAGCTCAGACTTAGGAGCCGAGGGCATATGTTATGGATAGAATACTTTTGGTATTTGAACTGAAGACATTGGCAAATTTTGGTAGGGCTAACCTTGGGATCGACCATTGATGCATGCATTTGCCATCGACCTCCGTGTATCAACTGCCGACCCATGCCTCGATCGGCCATTAATGCATGCATCAAGTCACCGACCCATGCTTTTGCCAACTTCCACTTTGATCGATAAATTTGGAAGGATAGATTAGAAGATCTTGCATATCCTTTCAAACCATAAAATTGTTGGGAGCAGCTGGCCACGAACGGGATAAGACAATCGCAACCATGTAATTCCAATAAATCAAGCCAAAAATTTTGAAAGGGCACACCTGAAGGAGTCGGGATGGCCTCCCACAACTCTTTGTTCTTATGGCTCTCACCTCAATCTATAAATAGAGGTGATCAAAAGACCTCCGGAGGAATGTAATCTCTTTCTGGTGCTCCTTCTCTTTTATTCTGCAAATTTCTAACTTAAGCATTGTAGGATCTCTATCGAAATCAACTCCGATCCGAAATTTATTTTATAAGACCGATCACCTCAATACTACTAATTGCCGCCCAACTCCAGCCAATCCAATTCAAATCAAGAATCTGCAGCAACATGTGCTATGATCCACATAGTTATATGTTCTAGAAATAATTTGAAGAGGTTAGTTTTAAGTTGCTATATTCCATTTAAAAACAACTTAAATGATGGCATTTTTTGGAATAAAAAGTGAAAACACATCCTAGGCTCAACCATTTTCGTTTCAAGATCAAGTGCTTGTTGTTTCCCAAAGTGAAGTTGCATAGAGTGAGACGATTTTCAGAATTTCTGAATGCCCTTATCATGAAAGTGGAGTGATAAATGTGATTAGTGGTGCAACCATGGCGTAGATGGTTTGCAAGTTCAAGTAACATTGGATGTAAAGATCTCGTCCAAAGTTCAACAAAAATAATTTTCAGGATCGCTATTCAGCCGTGCTGGTTGCTTTGCCATAAAGATAACCAGTGAGGCAGCAAGGCCTTGAGCTGTCTCGCACGATCAAGGTTCACTTAGCATAAAATAATATATCCAACAACCTTATATCGAGGTCCGTACAAGGATGTAATTTTACTACTTTTATCTTTTTAGATTCGTGCTTAGAAGGGAAGGAATGGGGTTTGAATTGTCATATAGATTTTGTTTTTTTCCCCATTCGATTACCGAAATCCATAGCCCTTGAATGGGTCCCATTCCATCACATCTGACCCAACTTGAGGTAGGTTATGTGAGAAATTCTGGGGTGGATTTCAGCCTATCCAGGACGAAGAGTGCCTTTACCTGCGAAAATGTGATAGGCTAGACAAATCAACAGCCCAACTAATCTACATCCAGCATTGATGCGAATTATTGAGAGCAATGCGAATACGACAGAACCAGTTCGGACTTTCGAGTGCGCAAATAATGACACGAAGTTGCTGGTGTTGGCTTAAGATTCAACCAAGGATGGCAGAAATTATGGATTGTCTCTGGGACCATTACATCTGAAATGAAATGAGATCCTTGACCAGATGGTCATTTTCAGAAGAACAGTCCACGGACATAACGACTCCCCATACCCCAAAAAATAAATAAATAAATAGTCTAGAAGACAACATTTAAGTAAATTTTTAAGAATTGATTTCTGCGAGGATAATACGTGTTGCCACGTCAAGATAAGGCCCTACTCGTCAAAGGAAAATCCAGCAAGACTAATGGACTCACACACGAATGTTCCTATTCGTTACAGGAAAAACTCTCTCTGACGTGCACAAGTTCCATGAAATGCACTACGTGCAGCATCTTTATTTGGTACGAAGAATGGATTGAAAAAAGCATGAATGAATAAAAAAGAATAGATAAGAGAGAGGATGGATGAAAGATTCATCTTTTTATATATTTGATGAAACATGGAATAATGGATAAAAATGATTTCTTACTCAGTTTGATATAGAAAAAATGAAAGAAATGATGGACGATATTTATATAATATTTTTACCAAACTATTCTTTGAAAAAATTATTACTATTATCAATTTATAACACTAATTTATACTAAACAAGTAAACAATATATAAACTTATAATCATTATAATTTATAATTATATAAATATTTAATTTTAATTTAATTTAATTTAATAAATAATTTTATAATTAAATTATTAATGAGTTAATTATATAAATAATTAGTTAATTTATAATTTAATTTAATAATTAATTTATTAATAATATAAATAATTAATTAATTAATAATTTAATTTAATAATTAATTAATACTATATAAATAATTAATTAAAAATAGTAAGTAAAATAAAAAAATTGAAGATAATTTTAGTTATTTAATTATAATTATCAAAATTATGTACTTAAATTAAAATAATTAGTAATAAAATTTAATAGTATATTATTAATAGTATATAGAAAAATATATAAAAATAATATGAATGAAAAGGTGAAGAAATATTATAGTTTTGTTAAAAAAATTAATGAGAAATAATTTTGTCTATGCAAAAATTCATCCATCAATGTTTCATCCATCCTTTCTTCATCGTCCTAATTTGAAAAGATACAAATTGGTAGATCAGGATGGATGAAAAATCTTACTTTTTCATTCATTATCTGTATAATTTTTTGAATAGATAGAGACCATCTATCCTTCCAATCTCATCCATCCTTTCTCTCATAACTCCAAACAAACACGGGATAAATGGTAACCCACCGATCATCACTACAAAAGCTGAAGCTAGGAAGTGATATGAATGTTTTATAATTTCAGAAAACATGTGATACATTGACTTGGAAGGACTTCCAAGACAAACAATTATTCACAAAAAGGATGATAAGGTCAAACTAACGTTTTTAAGAAATATGGTTTCAGTTCAGGAATTTTTAATTAATGAAATAATAACTAAGAAAATATTCGACATCCTAAAACGACGGCGTCTGAATCATGTACATAAGATGTAGAAAGGACAACCTAATAAATGGTAGTAAATTTTGAACAACAAACAACATTATTATTATCCAAGGACGTGAGCAATTATCTAAATAAGTGTACCAAGTGATTGAAGTTTGCCAAAGCATTATAACAAGAGAAGAGCTTTTATTATCTTAAGAAATGAAATGCAAAATTCATCCGACAGTTAAAGGATTTCTGAACTCTTACCGGCTTAAACGACCTCGGAACATGAAAGGAAGTTGCAAGAACTATAATGCGTTACAATTTATTCATTATGTACACAAGATACTGGTTGACCTGATTATTTGTCAAAGTCAAAAATGGATAATATATATGTATGCTAATGCTTTTCTAACGTAAAAAAATGAGAACATTAGCAACAAGAGGTAATATATGAGCATCGCCATACCCACAAATAACAAGCTATGTTCAATATATCTGGCAGTAGATTTATAATCTTGTTCTGCACTTGTAATAAAAGAACATTTAAAGTGAAAATGTGATGCACTTATAATAAAAGAACATTTAAAGAGGTAATGTGGAAAAAAAAAAAAGGAGAAATGCATCGTGAAACCACAGTCAATTAACTCATGGGCAACTGTATACTGTAAAGCAACCTAAGCACTTGCATTTTGGCTCATATATGCCTGATAAAACCATCAAATGAGGTCAGAATCCACGTCTCATGTTTATTTTCATGCACTGGATCTGGATACCGTAAAAGCAAACCCTTAGATAACCACCAGACTATGAGAAAGATCACTTGGATGGTCTATTATTCTCAAGCAATATGTAATAGATCCTTCCAGCCCTCCCAATTCAAAGTGAGGGCATTTGTCTTGACAACTGGTACTCACCAATTGCAAGTCCAAGAAACAAATAAAAGAAAGGACACCTAGCGCTTGCAGTGCAATCTATCCTCATGTTCAGGATACTCAAATCACTACACCTGTAAATATGAAGCAGAGCACCAAATTGCATAAATCTGCCACCGGATTCGTCAAGTAGACACCATGGTCTACCGCAAGCATTCTGAGGCTTTTAACATGGTCCAATGACATCCATCCAGGATCCCAATATTGTGTGTGTGTGTGTGTGTGTGTGATGTCATACTGTTTTAACTTTTTAAGTATGTTGCAGAATGGACAACACTTAGTCGAGTAGAAAATAGAACACCACAATAACTCATTATTCATGTCAAGTGGGAGAACACAACTTAAATAGTTTAACCATATGAGTAATTACAATTACTAAAGTATCGCAACCACAACAACGCTGCAGCAGTGGTACTAAGCTTGAAGTACTACTCAAATACATTTCTTCTACACAGATTGATAGAGAGAACTGGCATTAATTAGTACAGAAACCACTGCATGACAGAAGAGAGGGAGCATGATTAAATGGGAATAATCAACAGCTTATCTGATCTGGAAATGCTTGTAGGTGGGATTTCCTGGGAGGCTTATCTGAATCCTCCCATCTTGATCAGCCTGCCTGCAGCGGCTTGATCCCTCTCCCTGTGATTCGGCAGAACTCTTTCTGCGCCGCTCATTGTGGCCAGCCAGGCGTCTACGGCAACTCCTCTTAGAGTCATCAAACTCTGATAGCTCATGGAACCTGCACCGAGAATATTACAAGGAATAAGCACAAAAATATTACATAAAACACAAAAGAAAATCTTGACAGAAGATTGACCAATTGCTGCATGTGTATGGATTTAAGTATCAGATCAACATAAATATAGAGATTTTGATGCAACAAACTATAAAACTTGTCTACGGAATTCACTGACACATATCTAGAAGCCAACTACTTCATTCTTTCCAGACAAGCAAGTGCAGAGAATCAACTACTTTTATGTTTAGAAAAGAAGTAACTGTCATATATAAGGAGTTTGTCATCTCAATTTCAAATTATATAGGCTGAATATCACAAATGACTCTAGCAGGACAAAAGTATAGTTAAAGTTAGAGCTCACATATTTTGGAGAGGAAGAATATATACAAGACGCTTAGCAATTCATCAGCCATATTGATGGAAACTGTCCCCAAACATATGGGTACTTTTAGAAATAGGATTTTCGACAACATCAGTTTGGACACTACATATTTAGCTCCTCACGAACTTTTTTTTTTTTTCGAAAAGTAAATCTTCACAGATCGACCTTAAATGTGCTGAGAGCGCATAAACAAAATTGATCATAGAATGTCTAGCATTTCCAGAGGATGCACTCGTGATGGGATCAAAATCATTACGTTGGTCCACATTGGCCGGTAGTACAGGAATCTTCTAATGTGACAGAATAAAGCATGGCAATAACTCTAAAATTCGTAACGCCAAGACAAGTCAACAGTGCTCGACCATCACTCGTGTATCCTACGAGCCAAGGCACCGGAAAACAAGAAATGCGCCCTCCCGCTCAAATGCTCCAAATATACACCTAAATCCTGTTAAGTTCTGTACAATTAAACTTTGTGCCACAGTTTTCTTCACCTGGGTAGCTCAAGTGCTAGAAGAACAAAAGAAATGAACATAGTAGGCTCCAAATCAGCAGTCAATTATATATCTAACATCGAAGTGCTTTCCATTAGAAACAAAATCCAGCAGCAATTGCTCTCCATCCATTGAGAACACAAGAAGAAAACATAGCTTAGCTTCCGTGAGCATTAACAGAACATGAATATATAAGATTAAAGCATCAAAATTCCACATACTGTAATCAAACAACATATCTAACAGCTAAACATCAGCCAAAAATAAGAAAAAGAACCGGCTCCAAGTAGTATCAAAGAGCTCCAAGTTACCACTCTTCCCTCTTTCTCTTCGGGAAAAAGATCGAAAAGAAAAGGAAAGAGAGAAACAAAGAAAGAAAGGCAACTAGGATGGCAATCACGAAAGCTATTGGGATCGCTCTGCATTAAAATTCCCCTAAAGGTCAATTATGGTTCACCGTGACGCGTTTGTTCCTTCTTTTTTGTTTTTTTCTTCTTTTGTGTATTTGTGGATGGAAATAGTTGGCAAGTAGATTCCCCTAAAATTAACGGAATTGGACAAAAAAGAGAGGATAGGAAGAGATAACGTGGAGGAGAGGCGACCTGCTGCATTGCTGGCAGAAGCGTTGGCGGAGGCCGGCCACGATGACGACGGGGGCCTTGGAGTGGGCCTCGCAAACCTTGTGCCGCCGGTGGTACCTCTTGGCCTCCGTCAGATTGGCGGTGCACTTCTCCGCCTGGCAGCACGGCTGGGACGCCCCCCCGCCGCCCGATCCCCGCCGGGCCGAGGAGGAAGCAGGAGGAGGAGCAGGAGCGGGAGGCCGCCTCTTCTTTTCCTCCTCCTCCTCCTCGTCGCCGTTGGCGGCGGCGTCTTTCCGGGCCTTCTCCTTCCCGCTCCGCTTGGGCTCCGAGGGCGGTCGACGCTCCATGGGGTTTGGGGGGGTCGTGGAGAGGAGGGGAAGGAAAGGGGATTTGGGGAGGAGATCGTGGGGGAGCGAGCAAAAGGTGAAAAAGGAAGGGAAGGGCCGCGGGTCCGTGAGGACCACAGACCCCCCGGTCACCCTTCACCATATTTTTTCCCCTTGTTTGTTGTCAGTAGATCGCTAGGTAGAGAGACGAGGGGGGTAAGCAGAAAGAAGATAAACGAGTAACTGGCCAAGGTTCCATTAACGCCGTCATCCAGTTCCAGTGGGCCGTATGGTTACTATTATTAACCGTTATTACAAGGTAACGACAATCAGATGATCACTGCACATGATTGTTATTACATTGGGGAGTGGAGCCGGTTCCTGCCCCCTTCTCGCCATCTCATTATCAAAATAATAATAATTATCACATTACATGATAATCATTGAAAATATCTTTCTTAATATTTGGAAGAAATTTTTTTTGCATAATTAATTATTTATAATAATATTATTTTATGATTAGTTATTTTATAATATCTTATAATAATTTAATATTTAAAAAATTAAATAAAAATAAATATTTAAGATAGTATAAAAATATTTTTTTTTCCCTATGAAAAAAATTATAATCCAGCGGGTCGGACGCATACAGAGGAAAATGAGATATGACAACCATCCATTCAAGTAGCTTGCATTCTTTAATGTTGGGGGTAGTTAGTGATAATAGTAAATAATATATTTAATAGATAAAATTATTTTTTTATTATTTAAAAAATATTTATTTAAATAAATATTTATATATAATGGTTGCTCGAAATATTTCATTATAAGAACAAAAGGAGGCCACTTGTTATTTTTATTTTAAAATTTTTATACAAAATAAATAACCACTGTCATTCATGGAGGGACAATAATAACTGTGCTAGTGTTTCTTATCCAAGAAATCCTATTGTTGAGAGTAAAATCATTCCTACCAAAAATAGCAATTTTGAACCAAATCTTTTCTTCAATTGTCTGCTAACCGTCGAACTCTTGTGATAAGTTCGATAGGATCCAACCTCGATTCCTTCAGATGACTACTAAATTCTACTGCTGATCATATCGACGGCCACTGAATCCTATGTAACCTTCATTCTAAATTCGTATCTGTCGGGTCTCATTATAGTTGGTTCCTACCGACCGCCGCCTATGATCTTTCTTCTTTTAGATTTATATTCATCCGATTCCACTATCCGTCAAACTCTATTATAGTTTCCTTTTGATTCAATGCCGTTCGAGTTCAAAGTCCAGCATCCAATTTGTTCAGGATCAACGCCATCCGATCTCACGATCTTTCGATTCCAATTCATTTGGTCTTGCCAACAATTACTTCCAATGCCAAGTTCAAAAAATCCAATCTCACTGCTGATGGCTTCCAACCACACGTAAATGCAGCACTATCCGACTCTTTCTTGAGAATTTGATAATTACCGATCTTCCTAGCACCAATCTTGCTAATAATTGGACTCAACTTCTTATCATCCTGAACTCAGGTCAATCCAACTTGCTCGAAAATTCACGCATCCTATTTTCAAATCAGTATGATAGTCTTACAACAGCTTACCACGATCTAAACAAGACAATCAAAACTGCCCACTCTCAGGATACAAATATTGCACATTATGTCCAATTTGATCGGAATCATTCATGATTCATGTCCCATGAATGGCTCCAATTTCTATCCATAAATAGAGATCTAAATAGGATCCTTAAGTACAAAAAATCTTTCCTCTCATGTATTTTATTTTTATCGAGTAAAATTTTAATTTGAGCATTGAAGGATTTCTTTCAAAATCATCTGCGATCATAATTTTTTTTATAGATCTCATCATCATCAAGATATTCAGTATCCTCCATTCCAGCTATTCCAATAGAAATCAAAATTCTACAGCAATATCTATAAATGTAATGATTTAGGATAATTATTGTAGAATGGAGCTGGTGAGGCCTCGGGCTGTTTAGGATCGACCGCCGACCTATTCCAATGGATTATTTGAGCGAAATGATGCGACACTTCGCCCGTGGTTAGCTGTAGATCGACTTAAGCCGACCTACAATTTCGATCGATCTACTGAAGATTGCCTCCTGGTAAAATAAGGTAGACCTTCATACCTCATCCTCATTGGGTTCAGGTCGGCCACCAAGTTATATGAATAGGCTCATAGCACGTCAATGATCGACCTACAATCATCTCTGTTGAAACTGTATCCTCTCCAAATCGAAAAATTTGGATAAAAGAGGAATCTTTCGTAATCCCATCTTCCAAAAAGGAAAGAAATTTTCCTAATCAATCTAGGACGATAAACTTGAAAAGTCGTTAGAGTCCGAAATAGATACGACTCTAATTCCTTCTCTATAAATAAAGGAGCTTTGAGACCCTTCAGATAGGTCATTCAATTCGACGCTTTCTTTCCTTATTGTTCTCCAATCTTCTAACTTGAGCGTCGGAGGGTCTTTATTGGAGAACACTTCGGTGGAAACTTTATTGCAGATGAACGGATGAAGGTCCAGTGAAAATTCATTCTTGATCTAATATTTTTCGGTGGTTGAGCTTCTTTATCCTCGTCGATCGATCTCGAACAAAAAGATCCAAGAGTAACAATAATAATTTATATATTTATAATTTAAAAAAAATTAGATATTTCATGTCCAAACAATAGAAACAAAAAAAAGATCAGAGATTGCGTCCATCGTTCCACTTGCACGGGAGACGGCAGAATACAAGAAAGCATCAAATTTTATTTTTTTTAAAAAAAGAAAGTTTCGTCATCAAAGTCTCATTCCCTAACGGCCGTTTCAATGTCACGCCGGTGTTACAAATCACGATACTCGGGAGGAGTCGGTAAAAAAAAGGGACGGGCAGAAGGGTAGGACCCATGAGGGGCAGTTCCAGCACTCCTACGGAACCGAGCAACGTATAAAATCTTTTATGCAATTTAGCAACCGGCGATCACAGATAGAAGGCGATGATTGTTCGGTGTCCAGCGGGAACAGGCAAACACCTATTTAATTGCCGCATAGGAGCATCAATGCGGGAATCTCTGACCGATCGATGGCTCCTCCGGACTAAACTGGTGGTGGTGGGCGGCGCACGAGAAGGCCGACCCCCAGCCCCACCCTTTGAGGTTTGAGAGCGACCGGAGCGACTTTAATTTAAGAGGCCTTCTTCGAGGCGGTACGATAACTAGAGCAGCAGCGGCAGCTCTGCACCCCGCGTGACGGCACTGACTCAGCTTGCGCCACTGAGCCACCGACACGTGACTTTTCGTGCATCGTACACGTGCCCACTTCTTTAATGCGTCTCCAGCTCCGCTGATCGTTGTGCTCTCCGTGCTCTCTCTCTCTCTTTCTCTCCGCCCTCTGCACTTTAACGTCCTGCTCCTCTTCACCTCAAGGTCACTTCTTTTCACCTTTTTACGTCGTTGATGCTCCTTTCACGCAAATCCATCATCATCCATGGCCCATGAGTTTGTTGTGAAATTTTTTTCTTAAAAACAATTATATACATATATTACATACAATATAATTTTTATTAAATAATAAAAATAATAAAATTGATTTCATTCAATAGATATATATCTTATCCAAATTCAACCAAACTAAAAAAAATAAAATTTAATTAAATTTAAATTTAAATTTAAAAAAAAATTAAAAACTATAACACAGATATGGATAGAATATAAATAGTACTATTTTCTATCCAAATTTAAATCCGACCCCAATCCGAACCTACGGATATAATTAATATCCAAATCTATATCCAAACAATATCCGAATATATATATATATATATTTAATTTATAGTTAATATGATAATTATATTTATTTTATTAATTATTAAATTATATTTATATATTTTTTTCTTTATTCTCATTATCTTTTAGTTTATACTTAATATTTTTTATTATATAATAAAATAATAAATATTTTTATATATTAAAAATATTATAATTTTAAATTTTTTATCTTTTTGAACCAGTTTTAATAGAGGTACTCTTATTTTATTTAAAAAGAATGTTCTTTCATTTTTACTTAAAAATTATTTTTATTATTTATTTTTTTTAGTATAGATGGGTATGGATTGGGTATGAAAAAATGAGTTATCCGTGGGTATCCCCGAACCCATTAGATATAAGGATGGATATCTTTTTTTTTTATTCGATCGGATATTTGGTAGAATTTGAATATAGAGTATTAAGTTTGAATTTGAAAATAAATAATATAATATCCGATTCAAATCCTACCCATCGTGAATAGTTCCTGTGCAAATGAGACATGCAGAGTCATTTACCTAGTTGTTAATGAAAAGAAGGTTCATTGAATTTGGATTATATCTTTCATGCTAAAAGATAATTGATCTTTTTTTTTCATAATTTTAACAGTTAGACCATATCTCCCATAATTTTCAAAGTATTTTGAAAGTTTGATCCGTCTACGTTGATCTCTCTATGGGTGAAATATTCTTCCATGATAAAAGACAGTCCTGACCTAAATTCATTTTCCTACCAAAAGCAGCTTGAATAATTATTGGCGTCTCAATAATTGTTTTGAATCATCAAGAATGAAATTATAGTAGTTTAGATCCATATCAAAAACCAAACATCTTATATTAACTGCAAAGGTTATGAAAGAAATATAGCGAAACTCTTATTAATAAACAATTCAAATGCTAAGAATCTAGATAGATGAATGTAGTTTTGTTCGGCTAAAGGTAGAAAATCCATAACATAAAATATTAAGTTAGAACGACTTCTCATTTTAAGCTACGATATTTATACTTATAATATGGATCAACTATATAAACAAGGCTTTAATTCAAATCAAGCATTATTAATCTATTCGCCCATATGCCGGTTCCGATATACCTGCATGATTAACTAATAGGCATATATCTATAGCGAACTACCCAAATCTAATATATCTTGACCCAATTGACCTAGTCATACTAGGTGCTTTCAAATAGAAGTAAACAATCGGCAAAAGAGGCCTACAAATTCTGGAAGATCGAATCAAATCCGGCTGACTTCATCTAAATTGACAGCAAGAAAACACCATCCCTGCACCAAACCTATTCATTAAAATTTGTTCACACTAAAGGGGCAAAAATGTAGCCTGTCCCAACCTTAAATCAGAGAGCTCCTTCCTCAAACCGGCTCAAACACGCCTGAGCCAGCGCACTTGGTTCTGTCAGGTTTTTTTCCATCCCAATAGCTTAATAAATATGGGTGAGGTAAGAGGTGTGCAAAACGACGAGGGCGCGGTAAAAATAAAAAGCGCATGCACGGTTTTTTTTTTCAAAAAATATTATTTTTTTAATATTTAATTCTAAAAATATTTTTTTAAAATTTATTTTTGAAACTATCTTATTTAAAATGAGTTGATAGGGATGTGATGGATAGGAATCGCATGTCTAACATGCGATTTTAAGATGACAACCCCCCACGTTGTAATAAAATTAGGCGAAAGAAGAAATCGCATCTTCAACATTTAATTTTTTTTCTTCGTTCTCCCATGCTATTTATTATTATTATATTTTTATCAAGCGTTCATCGGTAACTGATAGATGGAAGGGAAGAAGATGTCGGTACGATGAGGCTACAGAGGGTGCGGGAAGCGGGGCTGTACAAATAGTGGTGGGGTAGAGCCGGGAGAAGGGAAGAGGGGGACAATGGTAGTATCGGACTGCGAGGGGGCAGGAAGCGATTGCGCGGGATGCAGCATGGAGAGCCGGACGATGGAGGAAAAGGGGTGGACAACGATGATACCGGATGAAGTATGCGGGGTGGGTAGGAGGGTCGCACGTGATGCGGCGCGAATGATAGTGGGGCAGGGCCAAGGGGGAGGGGAGGGCAGCGACGTATGCGTTGAGGAGGTTACATGCGATTTTAAGATGACAACCCCCCACGTTGAAATAAAATTAAAAAAAAATTCATAGGCGAAAGAAGAAATCGCATCTTCAACATTTAATTTTTTTTCTTCGTTCTCCCATGCTATTTATTATTATTATATTTTTATCGAGCGTTCATCGGTAACTGATAGATGGAAGGGAAGAGGATGTCGGTACGATGAGGCTACAGAGGGTGCGGGAAGCGGGGCTGTACAAATAGTGGTGGGGTAGAGCCAGGAGAAGGGAAGAGGGGGACAATGGTAGTATCGGACTGCGAGGGGGCAGGAAGCGATTGCGCGGGATGCAGCATGGAGAGCTGGACGATGGAGGGAAAAGGGGTGGACAACGACGATACCGGACGAAGGATGCGGGGTGGGTAGGAGGGTCGCACGTGATGCGGCGCGAATGATAGTGGGGAAGGGCCAGGGGGGAGGGGAGGGCAGCGACGTATGCGTTGAGGAGGTTGGGTGGGGAGTGCGGCAGGGGTGCTGTGGGAGGAAAGAAAGGAAAAGAAAAAAAAAATTAAAAAAAAAAGAAAAAAAAAATTAAAAAATAGAGAAAAAAATTATTTTTTATTAATTTAAAAATATTATTTTTATAATAGTATATTATTTTTAAAAATTATTTTAATAATAATAATAATATATTATTATTAATAATATAATAAATATTTTTATTTTTAATAATATAATATAATTTATTTAAAAATAATATTTTTTTAATAATAACATATTTTTAAAATATATGTTAAAATAACATATATTTTTAAAAATATATGTTAAAATATATGTTGAAATAACATATTTTGTTATTTCTTAATAATAATATATATTAAAATAATATTATTTATAAACTATTTATAAACTAACATATTATTTATAAAAGTTTTAAAAATATAATAATAAAATATTATTTTAATAATATGTTATTATTAATAATATACTAAATAACATATTTTTATTAAATAAAAATAATATTTTTTATTAATTTTTAAAATATAACAATAAATATGTTATTTATTATATTATTAATAATATCATATTATTAAAATAATATTTTATTATTATATTTTAAAAATTAATTTTTTTTATTATTAAAATAATTATTATTAATATTTTTTTCTTCTCCTCCCCAAGTTTTTCTCTTTTTTTTCCCTCTTTCCCTTTCCTTCCTCCTGCAGCACCTCCCGCCACCCCCCTCGCCGCCCAACCTCCTCGGCACATACGCTGCCACCCTCCCCTTGTCCCTTCCCCAGCCCCGCTCCACTACTGTCTGCACCACACTCCATACGACCCCCCCTCCACACCATCGTCGTCCACCCCTCCCTCGCTCCGACGTCCATACAATCCCGCCCCACCACCCTCCGCACCACATCCCGTGCAACCACCTCCTGCATTCTTCGTGGCCCGGCATCGTCGTCGTCCTCCCCTCCCCTTCCCCCAACCCTGCCCCATCATCGTCCGTGCAATCCCGCCCCATCATCATTCATGCTATACTACCTCCTGCACCCTCCATGGCCCCACCATATCAGCGTCCTCTTTCCTTTTGTCCCTCCGATCACCAACAAATGTTCGACGAAAAAATAAGTGCGGAAGGAAGGACGAAAAAGAAAAAAAAAATGTTGAGGATGTGATTTCTCTAGAAATCGCATCTTCCACCTATGAGTTTATTTTTTAAATTTTATTTTAGTATGATGTGGCATGTCATCTTAAAATTACATGTTCAACATGCAACTTCATCGCATCACCGCCCGATAATTTTAAAAATAGATAAAAAAATATTTTTATAATTAAATATTAAAAAATAATATTTAGAAAAAAAACCCGCATGCACGCCTTCGTACTTGGTCGAGTAGTCTCACTCCGATGTTTCTGTGACGTAGTCTTCTTTCCCTCTCTCATCCTTTTGTACCGCCCGCTTTAAAGAAGTTTTCAGCAGGCTGGCAGCAGCGCTCCACGCGATCCGAGGGGAGTGGGACGCTGCCAGGCCGACGACCCCGACGACCCCAACAGTAAAAAGCGCTCGCGCTCCCCCTCCCTCCCTCCGTCCCTCTCTCTCTCTCTGTCTCTCTCTCTCTCTCTGCGTGTGTGCTTGTTGGCTTAGCCATTGGCGTGGTTTCCGTGACCGTGCCTTGTTTGGGGTCTTGGCCAACTGGCTACCGCAAGGGCTAGCCAGAGAGTGTACGCAGCATAAAGATTCTCATCAACGTGGTCGGTGGAATTCCAAAATGAAACATACCAAATGAGTAACATATATATTTTTTTTAAAAAAAATAATCAATATATGAGGAGGATTAGTCCCCAGTTGATCATGTTTAGGGTGAAGGATAAAAAAAATTGTTGGCGGTCTCCATGTAACAAAGTTGCCAACTAATTCCTTTGTTAATTTACATTGCTCATCAAAAAAACGTGCTCTCCCTACGTGGAACTTCTCTATTCTTGTACAGCTATACAGAAGATACGAAATATAAATTACATGCCTTTTTACCACTTGCTTTAGATCAAGATTTTATTAAATAATTGTTTCACCTTTTCTTTCGACATATTTCAGCTTGTATTGCAATCGATGGTTAAGACGATGATCCATTACAATTAGATGAAGAACATATTCACTTCAGAGATAAAATGGTATAATTTTACGTACATCATTATTTTGCTATTCGGCATAAAAAAATTAGTGCTCTTTTTAGTCATGCATGATTTATACTGTAAGTGATGCGTTCGCCATCTAAAGCCTTAGTTGTTTAGGTGCAACATCCTTTCAACCGTCATATAGTTCAGGGTATCCAAGAGTTAAAAGTATTTAAAGTACCCAAAATGGTGGAAAGTTAAAACTATGGATGAACCATGGGAAGTATTTCAAGTTGCGGGATGAATTCGTAAACAAAGTAGATGGGTCCCATTTGAAAATATGACGGGTATCAACTTTTGAATATGGGTATGCATGTGTGGTTCTTCACCACCCAATCATCACGCACGTTAAGCCTACCAGTAATTAAGAATCAAAATTACTCGTCCAAGAAACTTTTTTTTTTCCTATTATATATATTTCTTTTGGTTGGAGTAGTAATTAAGTTCTACTGGACTTGTCCCATCTCTTTCTTGGTCTCTCGGCTGGTCATTGGGCCAGTCCTGTGCATACCTTGTGGCCTGAATGCACACCTTGTGGCCCAAAAGTAACATTACATGTATTACTAAATCATGTGCTCAAATTGCGCTTGACCAGAACCTGAGATACTGGAAAGTGTGCCCAACGATACCGGTTATATTGATAAAATTGGGGAACTAAAACTAAAACAAAGTTGCAGGGCAGGACGCGGTGCCACTTAATTTTGCACGACGACAACAGGATCATACCTCTTAATTCTCCTAAACCGTATCTAAACTGACCACAAACAGCAGCCATCATGCCGACCGATTCCGATTCGATGGCCTTCTACTTGAGGAGCTAGTTGTCGAACCACCTAAGGTGTGCGTGGTTTAACACTTTGACGGGCCACAGAAATTGTATGATTGTCTGAATCTCAGTGAACTTGAGTTAGGATATTAAACCTCATGACCGAGAACGATACCATCATACAGCACAATTTGAAGTTAAATGAACTACATTAATTTTCAGTAATATTTACCGAGCCTTCAGTTATAATAGACGAGTAACATTTTTCCATGGCACGTGTAATGCTGGGATTTGAGGACTTCAATTTCTTTTGGAGTTAGTCCTCCACTAAAATGGATATAGAGCGAAAAATGTGTAATTTAGGCCTCCCAATCTAATTTTTAAAAAAATGGTTGCGAAGTCTCGCGGACGATACATTATACAATAGAGAGGGTTGGCAACATACTACACAATAGAGGGTAGCCCCTCAGTCGAATGATGGCGAAGGCAAGATTCTAACAAGCTAGACCATTCGACCTACATTCTCAAATATATATTTTATTAAAGAAAAAAAAAAAATGCATGTCCGCGACATAAGAAATCCCCGGAAAATTTTGTAATATGCGTGTGGGGATGTCATCGGCACAACCGTTAGAGAAAGAGAGAGATGAACATGGCTTCCATTTCTTCTTTTTTTTTTTTTCCCTTTCTTACGTTCGTTATCAACAATTAGAAAGAACAGCTGAGATTCTTTCAGAAATTTGACTTCTTGCATTTTGCAGCTAATCTGGATGACAAGGAACCACCATGCATGCCTATACATTTACCATATTCATCCCTCCACAAAATAAAAGAGTATGCCAAATTTTGCTTATAATAAAGGCGCTATTTTTAATTGATGATGCAAAGGTAGATCTACATTTCTATATCATCTCTTTGGCACGGGAATGAAATCTGCGTGCAACCAGGACAACAGCATCCTGCTGCTGCTTGGATCGGCACCGATTGCGCAAACATCCCCCCTGAAATTAATGGAACTAGCCGTTGGTCTCCTTGCAAGTTACAACAGTGATGCTGTGCGGCCATGGAACAACAACTTAACAAATTTCCCACAACCGACGATATAACAATGAACGCTACTCTACCCTCAGAAGATCAAGTTGACTAGTAACAGTTTTGGTGTATGATTGTACGAGTTACATGCCCCCAGCTACCTACCAAGTAGTTATTTAAATTTTTATTTAAGTACTCCAGAGCAGCAAATGAGGATTCCCCTTCCTGAATGACTATCCTGCTCGCTACCTTCCTCCTCCCCAATCCTTCCCCTCTTGCCTTCCTCACCATCCTCCATACGCACCTCACCCGGTCTCCAACTCATCTGAGATTGCATATCCTCCATCATCATGATCCAACCTCAGGCCCAATGCCACACCCATTTTCCTCAAAGACATCTCAAAGGCATTCAGGTGCTGCTCAGCATAGAGTTGCAACCTGGGTATAGGCACCCCTAACCACAAGCTCTCCAGGCACAAGTTACACCACCACAATGGTTCATGAATCCCCCTACTGCCTTACCTCCATCCGAGGCGTCCAAGATGGCCAGACCGGTCCCCTGCCTTTAGTACTCTTTAAGAACCCCTCTGGAAATACCTCATCAAGGTTGGCATCGCTCAGCATCAGCAGTCGAATCTTTCATCAAGATGGAGTGCACAATCCCACGTGGGTACCCACTCCGCTCCAGTCTGAAAGCCACCTCCCTTGTGGGGAATTAAAGCAATCCAAGCTTCCAAAGCACAAGAACACAACTGACCCAGTTTCAAGCCATTCAATGCACTTGTGCTGCTCCAGGCGAACCTTGTTGGACTGAAGTTCTAGCAGGGGTCCAACTGGAAGATCAGCACTGTAGGGAGATCTGATGGACAATGGCCATCTGTCAAGGATGTTTTCTTGGCTCAACTCAGGGAAGGTGTTCACAATCATACCCTTGGCCTCCCAGGCCATGGTCGATGCATATGGTGTAACCTTCATCATTCTCGTCTCTTGAGACCCATGGAATAGTTTGGGGTGGTGGCAGCAGTCGGCCTTGAACATTAACATCCCTCTCATTGTCCTCTGCTTATGACAAGAACTACAGATGGAGGATGGGGAGAAAGAGAATAAGGTTGAGCATAGCTGCATTAAGGAGAAGCAGACAAAAGATGAGATGCCAAGCTCATCAGCAGAACAGGTCAAGGACAAGGGTGGAAGAGGTGGCAGGAAACAGAATCCTTGATGAGAGGCTTGTGAGCCTCAATTGAGTAGTAAAAAGTCTAGCAGGGAGTCTACCTGAGGAAGCTGCTCAAAGCAAAAATCCAAGCCTGAGGATATGACAGACTCAATGTAGGTCGTCACGGCGGATGGTCAAGCGGGGAGCAAATGTAGGTAGCCATGGTGGATGGTCGAACAGGGAGTAGATGATGAATTATGGGAACAGTGATGGAGAAATGGGAGTCTTGAACATTCTACAAGTCAACAGTGGATATCAAATGACCTATTCCAGGGATCAGCAAGTTGACTCCTTTTGCCATACTTCCTCAGTACGTGACAACACTTACAGGCATACTGATAACTGGAGTTAATTTATCAATTGAGTGCCAGCGGTCATCAGAATGGGCAGGTTCAACTTAAAATGGTTCATATAAAAGATGTCCAACCAAATGATCCTTCGGGTTAACCCATCTGTAAGGCTGTGTTGGACAAGGACAGAACATTTCAATAAACTTCACAAGTGTGGACACAGCCCTGAAAACAGACTTTCTACACCGGTAGTATTCAGTGGAGATGCCCTCTAAACTGAGTCAATAGTCCAGAAACTCTCATGGAGCAACAGAAGAGATATCATGCTGATAGCATCAATAGTTTAAAGACAAACAATATAAGACAGCAAAAAAAAAAAAAATGGAAGCAACATCATATGCCAACCTTCCAAGCATCATGCTTTGCAAATACATAGAACTCAAGGCAGAGGCTTTGAGGTTCATGCACGGTTATCAAGCAATAGCTACTCCTCTTAGATGCCTAGATAAACCTAGTCTGTCGAGGCTATAAAAGGTAATGTAATGGATTTAGGTCAGTCCGAGACTTGATGGTTTCATTCTTGAGCAATCACAAATTCTTATGTCCAAATGTCACTAAATCTGGTTAAAAATTTGGAACAAATTAATGGGCAAGGATCCTTGTAAAATAACCATATTTATGCCATTGTCAATGAAACTTTTTTCATCTATTTGGAGATTGTTTTATAAGAGCGACTTTCTAGACTAAGCACAGTTGAATAAAATGGAAACTTACTGGTAAGAGACCACTAAATCAAAAAGTCTCTTTAAAGCATTATTGGTCAATTATTAGACTAAGGATTCCAAAATCAAAATAGTGAGCCATCCAAATGAAAGATCCAAGCAGTTAATTATGATCTGCACATGTACTTATGCCTAGGAATAGAATATGTGGATCAACCTCTGGTTGAAAATGTCAAGCACTCTTGATGACCCAAGAGGATGACCTTTGGATGGTGATCATTTGGATGATCAAATTAAAACCCCTTCATACGAAGTTAACTGTCTATAGCATGAAAATGGAAAACAAGATATGACCCTTAAGGAAAATGCAACCAATCAGGGCATGCACGATGATTTGGGAGAGGAGGGGGGGGGGGGGGGGGGGGCCGTGGTGTAAGAATTGATAATGCAAGAATTGATAATGCATAATAGGATAAAAATTGCAAATGCCAAGAATCCCATCAGAACTAACAAATACATATCCAAAAAAGGAAAGCAATAAACTGGCCTTTTGGTAACCCATATTAGAGATTTTTGTAAATAGAGTTAGAACTTACAGGATTAAAGGTGTGCATGCTGTCCTCAGCAAACAAGTGCTCAATAAAAGCTGACTCCCATTATCCTTTTTCATTCCAATTAAATACACCTGTGATTCAAAAGCAGTAGAAACCCTATCAGGAAAAAAAAAAGGCAAAAAAGGGAACAATCTAACCCACAATAAATACAGAAGATATTTTAAAACATGAATCACTTACATCAAGAACAAGGCTTGGAAAGCAAGATAACAACAAAGAGAACACATGTATTAGCAAACTGGAATAACAGATAGACAAGCATAGATTATTGCCTGATCATATTTCTCCACTTATCCTTCAAGTCAACCTGTTCAATGAAACAACGAATCATTATCGATGATTTCCTCTATTAAAGAACAAAAAAATCAGGTTAAAGGCTGATAATACCGACACATTGATACCTCTGTTCTGTCTTTGAAAATTTCAGGATGGCAACTCTTAATGAATTTCCAGTTTCCTACTCCATGCCTTCAAATTTATATCGGAAACATACATTAGAAAGCATATCAGCACTGATCAAATTATTCAAATTGAAAATAATTCAGAGATCATATAGAAATTTGCGACAGGAATTAGGTCACTGGAATTATCAACAAATGTTAAGGATGAAAAACTTCAAATAGAACTTGACATGACATATTTCTGTGATTATTCTAAAAGCAAAAATACCATCCTTTCGATATTAACATCTGTTGAAAACTTATCAGATGATTATCTCTAAGCAAAAAAATACAAAATTCATACCTCTCAACAGCTTTCCTCAAAGTCTCCTCTTCCAGAGAACTCCATTTCTTTTTCCTTCGACGTTTGACGAAGGTTTTATTGTCTTCTAATGGTAAAGAAATTTCTCTTCTCTTTCCACTTGGGAAGTGAAGTTTATTTGATGGATTAGGTGAATTTTCAGATGGAGATTCAATGGAATCTTCATCCCTCTGCAGAAGAAATAAGAAGAATGGAAACAATATCTTTGAGTGAAAGCTGCACATGATAATTTAAAATTGTATTAATGCATCGGCATACTCCAAGTGCCCAGGATTAATGATGCAAGGTATGTACAAAATTCTACTCTAACATTCCCAAATTTTTAAAAAAATCCATTTAATAATGCAAGGTATGTACAAAATTCTACTCTAACCAATAGATTAAAAGGGGAAAAATTGAGTTACTCATAAAGATACATGTGTATGTGGTAACCAATAAATTACAAGGGGAAAAATTGAGTTACTCATAAAGATACATGTGTATGTTTCCAAACTACCAATTTCTCACTTCAAGAATAGCAATATCATATTTAGTGATAAGGCAAATGTATGCCACACCCATGTTAAACAGATCGTTTACATTACAAGTGATGGTGTCAAAAACTTGCATGTCGCATAAGTGGTACATGATATTGAAACAATCAAAGAAAAGAATAAGAAAATGAATATAACATAAAAAAGAAAAATGAGTCTTTGTATTAGGTTGATTTTATACATTACTGTCCTGTTACTCAACTACCAAGAGCTTTTCCAAAATTTGGGTTCATGAATCCTTCCTTCTTGACCAGTTATTCAACTTGAGGGTTAATTTTGTCAACACAAGCATATTTCAAATACATTCTCACACCATCCATTTGAGTGATCTTATGTCCATCTTTTCACAACAGCTGTTATGACACAAACTCAAGAACCACTCCCACTCAAAGTCCTTTCTAGAACTCCATTGAACATGGTTAAATCATCCTGATCAATTTTCCATCACATTGTTTCTAGAATGGCATGATTTCTATGCTTCCTCTCATGTTTCCATTGCCCACCATGCCCTTTGTCTAGCTTGATATATTAATATAATTGTGCACTTGCACTTTCTTTGTCGTCCACATTTTGAAAGACATATTATTACAAGCCATAGAGTCATTGTATAAAGAGCTAGGTCCCAAAAGCATTCACCAATCACATAAGAACTTGATGCCAACCCATTTTATCAATCTCTCCATGTTGCTATGTCCTAATCTACTGTTCAAGCTTATCCACAGATAGCAAATTGACACAATCTTGGAACACAACGGCTCTACCTGATATGGATATCAATAATTGGTTCACCAATGATAGGCATAAAGCAGTATAGACTTAGTATAAACCATGGTGTAAGCTAATCATGGCTAAAATTCACTCATTTTTTCATACAAGTATCATCATTTAACTTTGGTCTGTATACATGATCTTCCAACTCAAATGCCACCTTTAAGTACACCTTTCATTCTTTAGGCCCACAAAACTTAAGTACACTCCAATGCTTCTTAAGATACTCTTGTATATGCTTTCTCTGAGTTACCAAGAAAATATGTAGAATCTTATTCTTCTTTCTATCTTTCCACCAGTTGCCTGAGGAAACTTAGCCTTTACTGCATACCAAGCTGGCATAAAGCCAACACGAGTTTAGAAATATTACAGCATACAATGGAAAAGGGTGATTCATATATTTAATTGGCTTTAAGAAATTAGTAAAGCCATTCACTAAGCAAAAGCTAAGTGAAAGTGAACAATCATTTGCAAAGTTCAGGATCCACTTCTTTAACCGTTTCTGTCTGATTATGAAAATAACAACTTATGCAGCCCACTGAACTATCATGAACCTAAGTATATAAATCTCAAGAGTCTTATCTAGATAATACATGTATTCCTTGCATAAACCAAACAGCACTTCTTCTTTAGACATTATACTAAATGGAAGCTTATCGGTTATCAATAAGGCAACATTATTATATTACTGAAAAAGACAAGCAATATTTGCTATCATATCATATATTTATGGCTAAACATTGCCACCAAAGTATGAGAACATCATTGTTACAGGAAAAAAAACTGCAATCCACAACCTACAATAGCACCGCCAGTGTTTCTAGAAGTAAATCAAATGACAATTGATAAAGTATTCCAACCACCCTGCTAGAGCAACCGGTTCATCCAGTTTAAGCTTGATTTGACCATAAAATACTGCTGACCGCCTCTCACCCTTTCTCTAGCCCCCAAGCTGCTTCCATCCCACACACTCCATTGTTTCGCAGCCAGAACTCACCCCCACATTGGGGAATATGCATTTTCCAAATCCTTGTCTCAGCTGCAGGACCTAAAAAACCTGCTCAAAACCATCACGTTCATAGGGTTGTTTCAAAAATCTTCAACTGGGACAAAAACCTATGCACTCCCTAGTGCCAGACATGCCAAACAATCCAATCAGGCTTACAAACACTAATGTTAGCAGATCGGATTTCCACTAGTACAGTCCTATGTTACTAAAACTTATAGAATCAGTTTATGGTAAATGTAACAATATATGATACTTCCATATACATTACTTAGACATGTGAGATAACCTACTGCACACTCAAAACTAAATTAAGCAAGAAAAGCTACCTGAAAATGGTTCTATGCACATTGAGGACACCCAAACAAAAATAGGGTCAATTATGTATTATAAAATTCATTTAAAAACATAATAGGTCAGCATAATAAAAAGGTCAGAAATCATCACCTCAAATGTACGGGCAGTTGGGTTCCAATCCATTAGGCTTGGCTTTGGTGCTCCAGCACAATCCCTCTCGTCCCTGGTACAGGTACTGGTACCAGGATTGCCGTCTTTAGTACCCTTGTCAACAAAAGATAAAGATGGCCTCTCTTGGTTCTCTTCCACATGCTCCAAATCACATGGATCTTGATTCATGAGATTGGGACAAGCCATTGCATCATTATCATTGTTGGGCCCCTTACCAGCACCTTCATTGACAGAAAACACGGCTTTAAGTCCATTTGATTTTGGTTTTCTTCCATATTATCTTAATTAGCAGGTAAAACACCCGATTGAGACAAATTTGTCACTTTCATAACTTCAGAAGCAGAGGCAGGCAAGTGAACAAATTCATCAGAAGAGCATCCACGTTGTTCAGGTGCATCCTTGTCCCTACCCAGCACACTATCCTCATGCTTGTCTCGCAAATATACAAAAACTACTATTTATTTAACCAAAAGATCCTCACAATTCAGTAAAATTAAGAAAGCGTGTTGAGTATGGAAAATAGCAAACACGATATGTCCTCAAAAAGTTCTAGAAAGTAAGCAATGAAGTAATTTGTCAAACTAATTCGACAAAATACTTATAGGCAACACAGAAAACTAACCAAATTCCAGCAATCCAGATGATTTTGCTCCATCACCATCAGGTAGACCTTCGTATCTCCCACGTTCCCCGTGAGAGGCCAATAAATTTCGCAACATTTCATACAGTTCCACCACAGAGCCGTCCCTCCCACTTCCTGAACTCATCCACTCCTCGCAGACCGCTTTCGCCACGTGCTCAAGATAAGGAGGCCCCATCTCCTTCTCGGCCTCTTCCAAATAAACCCTAACCGCGTCCAAAGCCGCCTTCTTTGTGTCCCTCCACATGAGACCGACCCTCACGATGGGATTCACGACGGCCTCCTCCATCTCCCTCCTGGCCTCCCTCAGCGCCGGCGAGAACAGGCCGGCGGCCTCCGACCGCTCGAGATCAGCGACCCGGCAGTTCCAGATCCGGTTGACGGCGTCGAAGAAGTCCTCGCCGTGGTCGTCGTCGGAGCACTCGCGGAGGAAGCGGGCGGTGCACTCGACGGCGACGGCAGCGTAGGCGGCGGCGAGGGACTCGGAGGGGTCGTCGGCGCCGGCGGAGCGTTCGAGCTCCTCGATAAGCTCGAGGGAGAGAAGGGTGCCGCCCGAGAGGGAGGGGCGGGAGAGATCGGAGGACAGGCGGCGCAGGAGGAGGGTTTTTTTGAGGCGAGAGGAAAGGTGGGAGGGGAGAGGGAGAGCGAAGAGGAGCTCGTTCGCCATCCAATCCTCGGCGGGCTGGCGGAGGACGAACTCGAGGATCCACGAGGTTATGCGCGGGTCCAGCATCGAAAACGACTCAGCAGGTGAAGCTGGGTGGTTTGAGGGGCGAGGCAGGGCGGAAAGGAGCGGTTCGGGCTTTAATCGAAAAGACACGGTCTGGCTTCCCTTTGAAGCCAGAAGACTACACTCACCTGAATGAAGGAAAACGTACTCTATTTGATATGAAAGATGAATTATAAAAAAAATAAATAAAAAAATATGAATCAATTATTTAATCATTTTTTAATATATTTAATTAAATATAAAAAAATAGATAAAAATATTTTTTTATTTAATATAAAAAAATAAAAAAAAAGAATGAATGATATTTATATAATATTTTTTTAAAAAAATATTATTATTATCAATTTATTATATTAATTTATACTAAATAAATAAATAATATATAAACTTATAATCATTATAATCTATAATTATATAAAAAATTATATAAATATTTAATTTTAATTTAATTTAATTTAATAAATAATTTTATAATTAAATTATTAATAAATTAATTATATAAATAACTAGTTAATTTATAATTTAATTTAATTAATTAATTTTATTAATAATATAAATAATTATTTAATTTATAATTTGATTTAATAATTAATTAATACTATACAAATGATTAATTAAAAATAGTAAATAAAAATAGAGAAATTGAATATAATTTTAGTTATTTAATTATAATCATCAAAATCAGGTATTAAAATTAAAATAATTAATACTAAAATTTAATAGTATATGATCAATAATATATATAAAAATAATATGAATAAAATATTAAAAAAATATTATAGTTTTGTTAAAAAAATTAATAAAAAATAATTTTATCAATGTAAAAATCTATCCATTAATACTTCATCTATCTTTCCTTGCATACTTTTAAATTAGGAGTATGCAAATTAATGGATCAAAGTGGATGAAGAATTCTATTTTTTCATCCATCTTTTCTATAATTTTTTGAATCAAATAGTAGATGAAGGCCATCCATCCTTTTAACCTCATCCATTCTTCCTTTTATAACTCCAACCAAATACAAAGTAAATGTTAATTTTCACTTTCAGTCAATCATTCATTTTTTCTGACAGAGGATGAATTGATGAAGGATATGATTAAAGTTTTATATTTATATTTATATATATATATATATATATATATATATATATATATATATATATATATATATATATATATATATATATATATCCCTGCACATATCATCAATTATTTCTGGTTTTATGGATCTAGAATGATTATGTTATAGTTAATAACTTAAAAGACTTTGGGAGGAGGCTTGTATCTTGCGTATCTTGCATAAGATGCATAAAAAAGTCGTACATTCGATATCTCAATCCAGTGAGTAATATTTATAATTTTTTTGATAAAATAGAAAAAAATAATTATTTAATTAAGTGCAATGTAAATATAAAAGATCGACAGCATCTAGAATTAACAGACGATGAAGATCAGATGATAAGATTCCATAGTTAATTTCTAATACATGCTAGGCCACCATCTTAGTTGATGGAATACACCAGTACCTACGGTGCATGATTGAATTAAACTCTCCAACACCGGTTTAGAGTGTTTTGGATCCTCTACCTTCCCAACTTGGATGGAGTCATCTCATCAATTATGGATGGCCATGATTAAAACATAGACTGTTGCTCCTGATCTCCGTACCTAAGATCGGCCGTCGAGAAATATGCAGTCAAAGAAGAGCTGCCACTAGAACTTCGCTCGATCACCTGCAAAGAAATCATCACTGGAGAGTTCTCCGATGAAAATCCTTCGATGCTCAAGTTAGGAGACTGGAGAATAATGAGAGGAGAAAGCATCGAATTAAGTGCATACCTGAAGGATCCTGGAGTTTTTTTATTTATAGGAGAGAAATTAGAGTCATATTCATTTTGGACTCTAACGACCTTCCAAATTTATCGCTTCAGATTGATTCGGAAGATGTTTTGCCTTTTCTAGAAGATGGGATCGCGAGGGACTCTTTTTTGTTCAGATTTTTCAATTTGGAGAGAATACGGATTTGATAAAGACGACAATAGCTCGGTAATATCTGACCTGTAATAGATCGTCGTCGATCAATCTGAAGAAGATCGCGCTTAGAGGTTGCTTGGCTCTACATTGATCGGCTAGGTATTGGTCAGTCGGGACCAATCAACAAGATAGGTTGGTTGTAAATAGCTTCTTTCCGATCAATATGGAGAAGCTCTTCTTTTGGGATAGCTCTGCTGCGAATGATCTATTATTGGTCGGCGATCCACTAATGAATAGCCGACCCATCGCAGGGAGGGATTAGTTGGAAGGAGATGGGCAATAATCATGTTTTCCTTATCATCACAGGCTGGAAATGGATGACAAATATTAGGTCGAGGATGAGTTATAGCCGGTCCATAACAGTTGCTCTCCACTCATAAGGCCAAGCTATTATTGCTTGGTTAACGTGAGTTTTCTTTCATAGCCGAGGCCGATCTACATAAAAAGCTCAAGCAGCCACGTATCGATAATCAGCTCCATGAAGAGACCCATGGAAGTCAAATCTGATCGTTCATCAGCCTGATCCATGGTCATCTCTCCTAGCGAATCAGCGCCTACTACTTGGCAGAAATTTGAGAGGTTTAGTAAATCATGATTTAGATTGGGACCGTCCAAGCCTTCTAAATAGGGTCGTTGTTACTTCATTTTTTACTATTGTTGTTGTTAAGAGGGGAGTTTCAATACTTGCCTGTGAGAGGATTGCTCGGTCGGGAATACCCTACCACCTTCCTTGTCCTCGATCTTTTGTTGCTCGGCCACAACCATTTCTATAGGTTAGTTTCCTTTCCTCCGTAATGAGTGGGGTGAGCTCATCCCTGTCCACTTAGAGCTCGGATAACAATTCGAGAGATGAAGATCGTGGATCTGAGGCCCCTAGTTCTTCGAGCAGATCTGAAGAACAAAAAGTCCCGGACTACAGTCCCTTCAGGTTAATTCGATCCTTACTTTCAAGGATCTAAACCTCATTAGATTAAGGTACCAAATCCCGGATATCTTTAGACTAGAGGTCGCTAGTCGCAGGAAGCAGATAGCTCTTCCTCGTCCCGATCGAATAGGTATTTACGAGAAATCTTTGAAAGCCGATTTTAGATTGTCTCTTCACTTCCTAGTCGTCGAGTTCTTGAACCTTTTTCGGATTAGCTTGTGTAATCGGGCACCGAACTACTGGCGGTAGATCTTAGGTTTCTTCACCCATTATCTTTTTCTCGAAGTCAAACCTATCCTACGACTTTTTCGGGGTTGCTTTACACTAAAAGATCATCCCACGGAGGTTGGATGGTGGTACGCCTCTCATCAAAAGGAACATCATCTCTTCCGAGGCGCTCCTTCTTCAGTATACAAATGGAAGGAATGCTTCTTTTTCATCTCGGTTGAGCAACCCTGGGGCTTCGAAACTCTCTGTGGCCGACCCTATAGGTCGACGATCAGGGCCTCGATGTTATTCGACGCCGAGGAGGAGGTTGTAGCTCGGCTCGTCAATACTGTTCCCCCACCATTGTCCAAACTCCTTGTCGAGAAAAATCTATTCAAGGTCGGATTAATTTCGATAGATTCGAGCAGTAAGTTTGATTTTTTTTTTATTTTTGATTTTTTTTTGCTCGGCTTGGTTCCTCTTTGGCTTTTGCTATTTTGGTTCTTACTGTGCCCAATTCATTCTCCTCGCAGTAATGAATCGTGCCGACCTTAAAGCCCTTCATCGATCAATGAAGAAGTGGAAGGCAAGTGCGGCCCCCGCCCCCAAGCATAGTCGGGTAGAAGCTATTCTCGCCCAACCCGCCATTGGACGATCTTTGGCTCCTAGCAACGAGCGAAGGAATCTTCGGCTCCTACGAAGGTCGTGGAGCTGCTCCGATCAATGCCTCTGAGGGATCCAATCCCCTGTGCTTCTGCCTCTTCATCGCATCAAGATTCGAGGAGACCTCGAATCTCAATCCGCATGTCATCATAGGCGCTCGACATATCGCCTGAAGCCTCTACCTAGATGGAGGTACCGCCCAGTGCCGGAGCTCGGGATAACAAAAGTGGCCTCGACGATTATTGGATAGCTCGGTCCCTTATCCAGTCCATTCTTCTACCTGCTGATGTTAAGACTATGGACTGCAAAGGGGGTGCTTTTCGGGTTTGGGACTCGTCTAACTCCCTTCTTCGAGTAAATGACGATCTATTATTCCTTGATCTTTCCCTGAAAACATTTCAACGATGTTAGTTTTTTCATTCTTCTTCTTTCGTAGCTTGCCCACCATCTGGATCATTTTTCTGACATGATCCGAAAAGCTTGGTGCATTTCAAAGGAAGCCGAGGAAAAGGTCTATCAGGCCAACAGGAGGGCCAACGATGTTGAGCTTTCCAAACTGAAGGCCGAGGAGGAGCTAAAAAAGGAGACCAAGCGATTCAACTCCGAGCTCCCCAAAGCTCGGTCTGATTTTAAAGTTTGGTTAAATATTGAGAAGAAGAAGTTCGAGGAAAAGTTGGAGGCCTCCAAGATCGCCACTATTAAGGCTTTCAAATCTTCGAAAGAGCTTCGAAACATCAAGTTAGAGTTTGGTTCGCTTTCCTATTTGCAAGGGGCCAAGGATCTGAAGGTGAAACTAAAAAGGATTCTTCTTGGCTTCAATCTTGGACTCTTGAAATCGGATTGCGAGGAGGAGGTTGCCGAGGGCAGGGATGGAGAGATCCGGATGGAGGACCTTTTTAGTCCAACTTAGGAGGACCAAGTGGCCGAGCAAGCAATGCCTGCTCAGCCTGTTGCTGTGATCACACTATCCTACCATGCTGAGGTCGGTGAATTTCGGGCTCCTGGTGAAGCTATGTAGTTTTGCTCAGTCATGTCCGAGCTTTATGATTGGTCGGTATATTTTGTTGTACCTCGAAATGTTCCGAGGTGTTTTACCCAGTACCGATCAAACTTTGTAAATGTTTTTTATTTCAATGAATACATATTTTCTCCAAGTTGTTGAGGTTAGCTATGTCGAACTTCATCCTATCTTTGCATTGCCGATGCTACACCATTCCTTTTGTAGCCAAATATATGGTTGGAAGCTTCGCGGACTCATCTCGTTCTTCAGCCTTAGCTGAAGAAAGTAGAATTGTTTGATCTCGTTCGTCGACCTCGACCGAGGAACGCACATTTGGCGATTTTAGTTGGAGGCACGTTCTGTCCCTCGATCGTGGCCGAGGAACGCATGTTGGCAAATTTTGTTGAAAATGCGTTCCATTTTTCGATCGTGATCAAGGAACGCGCATTGGCGAATTTCGTCGGAGGCGTATTTGATTTCTCGATCATGGTCGAGGAATGCATGTTGGCAAATTTCATTGGAAATGCATCATGTTCCTCAGCCATGGTAGAGGAACATCCGTTGGCGAATTTTGTCGAAGGCACGTTCCATTCCTCGGCCGTGGCCAAGGAAGGTGTGTTGGCAAATTTCGTTGGAGATGCGTTCCGTTTCTCGATCGTGGCTGAGGAATATGCGTTGACGAATTTCGTCGAAAGCGCATTCCATTCCTCACCGTGGCCAAGGAATGTGCATTGACGAGTTTTGTTGGAGGCGCGTTCCGTTCCTCGACCATGGCTGAGGAACGCATGTTGGTGAATTTCGTTGGAGACACATTCCGTTCTTCGACCGTGGTTGAGAAACATGTGTTGGTGAATTTCGTCGAAAGCACATTCCATTCCTCGGCTATGGCACACGCCGATAGTCCTTTTTCTTCTTCGATTTTTGAGTCGACAGCAATCCACCACCAAGGTTGCCTCCTTGCTGATCCCAGGCTTCCTCGGCTTGGGCATATCTCTTTGCTTGCTCCAGCATTTCGGCAAAATTCCTTGGATAATCCAAGTTTAGGGAAAAGAAAAGGTCGTTTTGGAGAAGCCCGGCCTTTAATACTGTCATTGCCATAGACTGATCCAAATTCTGAACCTCTAAGATAGCCGCATTAAAGCGGTTGATGTATTCCCTAAGAGGTTCGTTCTCGCACTGCTTGATGCTTACAAGAAAATTCGAATTTCAGTGCTGTCAATGACTGCTAACAAAATAGGTAATAAATAGTCGGCTCAATTGGTTGAAGGAATCCACGAACCCCGGCTGCAAATTAGAATACCAATATCAAGCTATCTTTCTCAAAGTTGAAGGAAAGGCTC
Source organism: Cocos nucifera (assembly GCA_006176705.1). NCBI lineage: Eukaryota > Viridiplantae > Streptophyta > Magnoliopsida > Arecales > Arecaceae > Cocos > Cocos nucifera. The sequence goes on along the minus strand of QRFJ01001151.1, from coordinate 218,440 downwards.
GGCACAGGAATGCATCACTAGCTCTTTGCAGGTGCATGAGGGTGCAGAAGTTGTCCAGATGATTGACGGGATCGATAGTCCCAACGTATGGTTTCATCTAAGGCATCTTGAACCGTGGAGGCAGTGGCTCATTTATGATTTTTTGGGTAAATAGAGGGTCAATATAGAACCCCAGATCGTCCCCCTGCTACCTTAGCGCTCGCAACGCATCTAGTTGGTGTTGCATTTTTCTTGAATCTTTTTCTCCATGTCATCTTCCTGAGTAGGTCGACGCCGAGGAGATACATGGCTCGGGATAGAATCTCTCCTAAAAATTGGAGTAGGGGATCGCGCAAGTCTCCGTCGAGGAGGACTTATAAGTCAACTGTGGCGGCTGGCTTCAACCCTTGGACTTGTGGGATGCTGTTTGATCGATCTTTCACGATGTGGTCCCGAACTTTCTCCGAACGGATGAGGGTCGGTGACTTGTTGGATTCCCCTCACAACAGCCGAAAGTTCTTGCACCTGCTAGATAAAAGTATTATATTACTCTTGCGAAATTGCCGGTGTTGCTAGTGGGTTCTCTTGGATTGGTGGCAGGAGGTTTATTGGCTAGACGTTGTTGGTCCATCGACCGCTGGAGCAATGGAACGTGTTAGATGCTCCCATTCGAGTCTTCATGATGTTTGACGAGCCTTTTCCTCTTTGAATTGGGCCTCGAAATCAATCGAGATCCCTTCCTCTAGCGACCACTATTGCTCTTGATCTCCGCACCTAAGTTCGGCCATTGAGGAACCTGCAGCCGAGGAAGAGATGCCACTAGAACTTCACCCGATCACCTGCAAAGAAGTCCTCATCGGAGAGTTCTCCGGTAAAGATCCTCCAACGCTCAAGTTAGGAGACTAGAGAATAATGAGAGAAGAAAACGTTAAATTGAATACGTACCTAAAGGATCCAGAGCCCTTTTATTTATAGGAGAGGAATTAGAGTCATATTCGTTTCGAACTTTAACGATCTTCCGAATTTGTCGCTTCCGATTGATTCAGAAGATATTTTGCCTTTTCTGAAAGATGGGATCGTGAGGAACTTCTTCGTCTAAATTTTTCAATTTGGAAAGAATATGGATTTGGCAAAGACGACAATAGCTCGATAATATCTGACCTATAATAGATCGTCGCCGACCAATCTAAAGAAGATCGTGCTTAGAGGTTGCTTGGCTCTACATTGGTCTGCCAGGTATTGATCGATCGGGACCGATCAAACAAGATAGGTTGATTGTAAATAGCTTCTTTCCTATCAATATAGAGAAGCTCTTTTTTTGGAATAGTTCTACTGCGAACGATCTATTATTGATCGGCAATCAGCTAATGAATAGTTGACCTATCGCAAGGAAGGATCAGTTGGAAGGAGATGGGCGATAATCACATTCTTCATATCATCACATACTATAACTGGACGATGAATATTATATCGAGAATGATACAGCCAGTCCATAACATAGACCATCCTTAGTTCCAGCTGGGATAGAGGAAGATTCCTGTGCGTTGAGAGACTAGAGAGGAATTTTGAGCCATCGTTCAAGGTTCTAACCTCAAATGGCTGCATATAGCTGAGAGGGGTGGCATTCATAAGTTCAGAGTGTACATGGATAAAGAAATTCTAGAATTGTAGCTTTTTTCTCTTTCCCTCTCTTGGGAAGGGAAACACTATCTACACTGCACGATATACGGTGACACTCGCACGAGACCAGTATGCAACATCCAAAACAAAATTTTTTTTTTTACTTTCAGACCTGCATGGATCCCATGCGAGCATCGTTCATTGCATGCGTGCAGTGTGCTCCATCAATCACCGCGTGCGATGTAGAACGTATTTCCCTTCCTGGGAAAAGTGGTGATGTACCATTTTGAGCAAATCTAACACACCATGACAAACCAACGTATTTCCTGTCGGACCATCACAAGGTTATAAGAGCCTCATCTTACTAGAAACACGAAATTGAGGAATAAGATTTATTATCCATAAAAGATAACATAAACAGAGAAAGTATCAAGCAGAATTTTTACGATCTTATCGTATCCATTTCTTGCTGAAGAAAGAAGTGACATTTCTTCAAAATTTTAGAGTTTTGATCCGTCTTTGAATGGTTAAAGTTTCTCAAATTTGTCTAGATAGTGTTTCAGAATCTCAAGTGAGACAAAAGGATAGTATTTATGATCTACAAAGAAGAGGCTGTAAAATTATAAATTCTTAAAATGGGGAAAGTGATCAGAAGTTAGTCGCAAGGGTAAGTACTATATGAGTGTTATGATACCTTAAAAGCCAAAAATGTATTTGATGGACAGAATGTATAATTGTACATATAAAGAGTCTACATTTCAGAATGTTGTTATTGGTGCAACCTCTAAATTATGTATGCACAATGTGGTCATATCTGGTCAGATTGTTTTTAGTTGCATATAAATAGACAAACAAGAGAAATTATGCATGCAACCAAGACAGTTATTGTCCAAGCATTGAATTACTAGCGACTAATCATGCTTTACATCTGGCATTGGGTACATTCTCCTGTCATTTTCAAGAAACATTATAATAGTTTACGGAGGGTCATAACTTGGCCGGTATGAGCATAGTAGCTTGCTTCATGTCAAACACACGACTTCATTGCTTCCATGTAGGCAACAAGACTTGCTAGAGTTAAGTTGGAAAAAAGGAAATGCAGTCAGTAACCTGGCATCATGGTTAGAACATTCTGTGGTGAAATATGAGTGGACCAATACCATACCCTGCGGGATGCAAAAGAGGAATTCGGTCTGGTTGCTTCTGGCTTCACATATCCTGGAAGGAATGTGATAAGATACGGGCCAATGCCAGTCAATTCACACCAATGCAGGCCACAAAATATTAGAATTCTTGTCTCACTGGTGATTGTGCTGCATGATATGTGTCATATGGCCTGGTATGCTGCTTGGTGGCATTTCAATTTGATAGTGCCACAAGTTGGCATGTAATGTGCTTGGAGCTTATCTATAAAATAATGTCGTCTCTCCTTGTAGTCATGCAGCGATTTTCAGACGATCCTTCAAAAAGAGAGAAATTTCATAGATAGTTTAAGTAGCAACTAGCAAAAGAAAAAATCACATTGCTTCAAACTTTAGGAACTAAGGGGACACTAGATAGCTCAGTGAATGCAACAACGTAAAGGTCGCAAGCAAACATGGCACATGATAGATTCAGAAAAACAAACATGGTTGCATGGGGAACTGCAATAGCCTGACTTTTCTTTTTCATGGCATGTTTGAGAAGACCATATAAAGATTTACTCTAATGAAGCTCAACAATATGGCGACTAAACTTGCTCCCAATGCTTGAGGTCTGAAGTTATGGTGCAATGTAGTGCTGTTGGAAATGGAGAAAATTATCCCATAAATGAGAGCAAATTATACCAGGACGAGAAGTTTACATTATATCTATGTGTCCTTATGGTAATATGCTAGGATCCTAGCTCTATGGTAAGTAAAGACCACCATTAATAATTTAGTCGGCCAGCTCTGTATATGGAGTAGAAAGCATCGATATTTGGCCCATCAAGCAACTCACATACACCGGTAAGTTAGCAAATCTGATTTTATATTATGGAAAAAGTAGAGGTATAGAATCATGGTATAAGGACTAAGGAGTATGTTGTGGTGCAAATAATCGCTTAAGTGAATCTGATAGGCTTGTCCATATAACATCAATGGATAATTATGTTGTAACAATATAGTTACTAAACATACTGCATGCATAACATAATAAAGATGCATCAAAACATATCAATGTTGCATAATGCAAATACCTACATATACTAATCTCAATGTTGTCCAACTTAAGGTTGCAAGCATTTGTCAAACATAATTGTTTATATTACATCATGGTTTGCAGTTTATGGAAAATGCACCATTAACGATGAATTAATTTGCCAGCCAGTTTTAATGTTTTCCTTCAAGAGTGGCTACTAGTAGTCTGAAACCTGCAGTACTTAGTCAGAAAATTAATTTAATACTTACTCTGGTTTTAGAGGCAATCACTATCCACCTCAAATGAGCATCAACGAGTCTCAACGAAACTGTATAATTTTGAAGTCATCATAAGGATGCAGGGGCATAAAATCAAGTAATTTGTAGTTGATATAACTCAGATATACATGCCTGTACAAATCAATGAAGCATCTTTATAAGTGAAGATAACTTTGCTTACATTTTCATCAGTCGCAGCAAGCCCCTGACAATGCTCCAAATCTGTACTTTATTGAGTCCATTTTCCAGAAAATGTCTTCTATTACTTCTGTATCTGCATTAGAAAATGCAAGTATTTGCTTAATCTTGATCCAATCTGCAAAGCAACCTCTCCTATTCTGCTCTTGCAAGCAAAGTCATGAAATACTCTCAACCTTGCTCCAGCCCAGCACTTTCTTGAGTCCCATTTTATCAACTTTTCTTCTGATTTCAGATGCAGCAGTCCACCTTCCAGCCTCCATCCACATGTTTGAGAATAGTACATAGTACCCACAATGCAAAGGATCCAACTCAAACAGTTTTTTAGCTGCCACCAGCCCTACTTCCAAATTTCCTTGGATCTGGCAAGCCCCCAGTAAGGCACCCCAAGCATCTGGCCCTGGATTTATTGGCATTTTCTCCAAAGCTTCAGATGCCTCCTTAATTAGTCTGCCACGGCTAAGAAGGTCAATATAGGCTGCATAATGCTCTCTTTGTGGCAAGAACGAGTAAGCATGAGTCATCAAATCAAAATAGTTTTGGCCCTTCTCTACATCTCCAGCATGGCTACAGGCTGATATAAGTATGAGAAAGGTAACCATATTAGGATTTAGCCCTGACTGCTGCATTTGGGAAAAGAGTTTGCCAACTTCCACTGCATGTCCATGCATGCCATAGCCCTGAATCATGGAATTCCAAGATACTTCTGTCTTAGAGTTCATGTTATCAAATATCAACCTAGCCATGCTTAAGTCACCACATTTTGCATATGCATCTAGCAGCGAAGTCCCAACAAATAGATCAGATTCGCACCCAGCTTTAATTATGATTCCATGAAGCCACATAATGCAATTCAATGAACCAAGACTTGCAGAGACCCGAAGGACACAGAGCAGGGTGATTGAGTCTGGTGGCACATTGTTTAGCTTCATCGCATGAAAAACCGATAGAGCCTCATCCACTAGGCCATGACAAGAATACTCCACAATCATTGTATTCCAGGTCGCTGTTCCAACTTTTCTAGCTCTATTAAACACTGTGCTTGCCTTGTCAAAATCACCTAATCTTGCATGCATAGATATGAGGGAATTAGCAATGAACTCATCACTACTGAGACCAGTTTCGATTGCAAATTTGTGAATGTAGTTCCTTTCACTCTCATACCTTCTCTGAGCAATGGCTTCTATAACTCCCACAAGAGTTGTTGCATCTAGCATGGGACCATCATGCTGCTGCATAAGATGGAAAAGCTGCAATGATGCCCTAGGAAAGCCATTCTCATGACAAACATGTATCATCGTGTTCCATGTCACTAAATTCCGACATGATGTTCTTGAAAACAACCAGCAAGCGGCCTTTAAAAGTCCACACTTAGCATACATTTCTATTAATGATGTCGCAACAAAAACATCAGACTGAAACTTATTCCTGATTGCATAGCCATGAATAGCTTTACCCAATCTCAAATTTAATTGTTGGGTACAAACAGACAGGGTATTCACAAGGGTGACAGAATCTAACATGCATGCCTTGTTTAGCATACAGCCAACGAGTTCTACTGCTTCAGAGAAACAACCATGGTGGGTATATAGTGAAAGCATGGTGTTCCAGCAAACGGTGGCAGCACTCCTTTCAGATACCACACAATCTAAGATTCTGTGAGCAAATTCAAGTTCAGAGCAGTCACCATAAGCAGCAATAAGGGTACTAGAGACAAAAATATCAGAATCAAATCCCATAACTATAATGAGGCAATGGACACCCATAACATGTTTTATACACCCTCCCAATAGCCTGATAGCTTGTAAAGCACTCACAAACAGTTGAGAATTTGTTTCAAGCTTAATAAAACGCATGCAACGAATCAAGGCCAGAACTTTCTCAGGGTGCTTGATCTGAACATAACCATTCACTAGAATATTCCAAGAGACCACATTTCTCTCTAGCATCGAATCGAACAAAGACTTCCCTGACTCAACATTTCCACACTTGCAGTACATGAGAAGCAGAGTATTCTCCGCATAAACATCCATGGGGATTCCCAGCTTAACTAAAAGTGTATGGATAATCTGCCCATCATGGATAGCATCTTCTCCTATCTGAGCACATGCCTGCAGTGCTGTCTCGAGGGTGACAAGATCTGGACACGGTCCTTGCTTCCTCAGTAGATGAAACATTTCCAGAGCTATCCATCCATTTCCACTTTGCATGTACCCTGATATCATTGCATTCCACGACACATTATCTCTTTGTGGCATTCTATCAAAAAGCCTCTTGGAAATATGAAAGTCACCGGCCTTGTTATAGTAAACAATAAGAGAATTCCCCAAGAAACTGTCAGCAAGCTCATGCTCCCGAACAGCATAAGCATGGATGGACCTCCCGAGCCTCTCATCTCTGAACCCACAGACCACCTGAAGCAAAATGGAGAGCGTCAGTGAATTGGGCTTCGTGCCACAACAACCCATCCAGGAAAACAAAGACAGCGCCGCATCCGCATACCCATTACAAGCGTAACCGGATAGCATAGCATTCCAAGCACCAACATCTCTTTCAGGAATTTGATCAAACAACTTGCGAGCGCCTTCGACATCCCTGCATTTACAGAGAATATGAACTAAGGCCGTCACGACCAAGATGTCATCTTGGAAGCCGGATTTGAGGATGTGGCCATGGAGAGAGAGCCCGAGAGGATGGGCGGGGAGAGCGGCCGATGCCTTGAGGAGGAGCAGGTAGGTGGGTCTGTCAGGCTTCAGGGCTTGTTCTCTGGAAATCTGGACGAAGATAGCGAGGAGACTTGAGTAATCTCCAGCCTGGAAGCGGGCTCTCAATCGGGAGTAGAAGGAGAATGGGATATGAGAGCATGGGATTGAAGAGAAGAAGGAAGAAAGAGTGGGCCACTGGCGAAGATGGATAGGTAGGCACCTGGAGAGAGGTCTGGAGAAGGTGGTGTTCATGCCCAGCTTTTCAAACGATTGGCCGCCGAAGCTGGGAGGGCATCATTGCTCGAGCGCGGATATTTCGTGACGCTAGAGTAAAATGTAGTGGAAAAGTTATATAAAACTATTGCTAGTGCAGCTACTCAAGGGCATATTTGTCCTTAAAAATTGGACTCTCAGAGCGAAACTTAGAACAACTCTAAGTTTACCCATTTCATGAGTCATATTTTCATTCCGGTTCTAAAAAGAAATGTGATGCCCTAATCCCTCAAATCTGAATCCTACTCTTCTATGGTATTAAAATTGCATTGTGATTTCAAATTTAATTTCAGGTGTAAACCAAACATTTCAATTTTTATTTTAATTTATTCTAATTCTGATCATGAGTCAAATATATTTTGATATTTTATAATTATAAAAATGAAATATTCTGAAAAGTGGACGGTAGTAAATAGGTTTTGTTTGATGATTTTGGTGGGCTAGGATGTGTTGATTCACCTATTCTTACTTTTATATTTATATAATTTTGTATCATAATTTTTATAAATGAAGATTTTAAAAAAAAATTGGTATTTTGTTTTAGGTGCATCTGCATTATAGACTTAACCTCGAGATTGGTATTTGATTTAAAAATTTAATTATTTAATGATAACTTTATCAAAGCATTAGTACGATAGCAACTTTCTTATCAAGTAATACCATGTAGTTATTGTTACATGCACAAGAGTGGTTCTCATCTCGTACTATACGAGAACAACAAACTAATACAACTTGAAAATATGTTGCTGATCACAATGATTTATGTTGGAGATAAACCTCGCTTCCATCAAAGTCTGGCTTGGTGCTTAGTCTAATGCAACTGATCATCATGAAAAAGCTTCAACCAAAAATTCTCTCCCCAATAGTCGAACTCATTTGATGGCCAAACTCCTCCAGCGGTCGAATCCAACCAAACTTCTCTAGCGGCCGAGCCCCAGCCGAACTCTTTTCGGATCATTTCTGCAGTCGGACTCTTTCAGGAGCCGACCTCCTTTCGGATTGCTCCTGCAGTCGGATTCCTTCAGGAGCCGACTTTCTTTCGGATTGCTCCTATAGCCGGGTTCCTTCAGGAGTCAAACTCCTTCCGGATCGCTCATATAGCCAGATTTCTTCAGGAGTCGAACTCCTTCCGAATAGCTCTTACAGTCGAACTCCTTTAGAAATCGACCTTCTTTCGGATTGCTCCTGCAGTCGGATTCCTTCAGAAGTCGGCCTCCTCTAGAAGCCGAACTCCTTCCGGATCGCTCTTGCGGTCGGACTCCTTCAGAAGTCGATCTTTTTTTGGATTGCTCGTGCTGTCGAATTCCTCCAAGAGCCGAACTCCTTTCGGATCGCTTCTGCAATCGGACTCCTCCAAGAGCCGACCTTCTTTCGGATTGCTCTTGCAGTCGGATTCCTCTAGGAGCCGAACTCTTTCAGAAGTTGGACTCCTTCCGGATCGCTCCTGTAGTCAGATTCATCTAGGAGCCGAACTCCTTCCAGATAGCTCCTACAATCGGATTCCTCCAGGAGTCAAACTTCTTTCGAATCGCTCATGTAGCCAGATTTCTCTAGGAGCCAAACTTCTTTTGGATAGCTCTTATAGTCAAATTCCTCTAGGAGTCGAACTCCTTCTGGATCACTCCTACGGTCGAACTCCTTCAGAAGCCGACCTCCTTTCGGATAGCTCCTATAGCCGAATTTCTTTAGGAGCCAACTTCTTCTAGAATTTTTTCTCAATCGAATTTCTCCAACGGATTACTCTCAGATAATCTTCTCTAGATATGTTTTCTTCAGGAGTCCAAACTCTTCTAAAATTGATATATGCCGAGTCCACCGACCAACGCCACTTTTTCAAAGCTACGGCTACTAAATCTCGATGAACGATCGTCATCAATCTGCCATAGGCGACACTACAGATGGCGTCCTCCTCCGTGACTGACTCTATCAGACCTTGAGTGGCCCACTACCGGATGATATGATCGTCACCATCAATCTGCTACAGGCTCCATCTATAAAAAGGGATCCTCTAGATATGATTTTTCTAAGCTCTCCTCTCTTCCTCTAAACTCTGCCGAACTCTCTTCTGAGTACTCCATTTTTATTGGCAAGAAGAGCTGACTTGATCGTCGGAGGGTTCTGCCGGAGCCACCATCATCGACTTCGGATGAAACTTTATTTTGTAGGTCACCAGCAGCGACCTCATCCTCCTTCACTCCAACTCGATTTGGCGTCAACTAAATTCTGTACCAATAATTTAGTTGTTCGTTGAGTTGCTAAGAAGAATCTAATTAATTACTCATGTATGCATCAATGATTACCTTAACTATATTATCAAAGTAATTTATCAAAAATATTAATTAAGCTCATGAAATTTCAAAGGCAAATCAAATTAATGCAAGTACACTTTGTATTAGATACAAAATCAAAATGTACGCAAGTCACCCATATATATATTGTTTGTTTATGACTTGTGTTGTTGTTTAACTCATTTATTATTATTTAACTCCGATCTTGTCCATCTCACTCATGCATGAACTTAATTTTCACCTTATATAACATATAGCTTGTTGCTACTAAAGATCGGTCTAAATCAAATTAGTAAGTTGTAAAGCTGAATCAGGACCCAAGTAGCTAGCAGGAGATTTTAAAGCAGTTGATAATGGCTAAATCTTTGCTCCAACACTCATCAATCCTGACACACTACAAGCAGAGGAAGTCATTTGTCGAGGTTTTTCGATGAAGAACTCCCTGATGTCTAAATCAGATCACCTCGGGATAATAATGAAGGTTCTGAGTGTAAAGGAGAGAGAGACTTGAAGTCAATGTATCATCAAGGAAGAGGGATAGAAAGAGAGCTAGAGTCTTGATTATCCTCCATTCTATATTTAATATGGACTTGACTTCAAACTTTTTGGATGAGACTTAATCTGACCTACCTAGAAGACCCTATGAATGGATTATATAGACAATGATCAAAGTCTGTTGTAATCGGAATCTTGGGACATGCGAGAAAGACAATTGAGGATAATTGCTTATACATTCAAAAGATATTGCGAGATGTATATCTCATAATTATAGAGGTCGTTCCATTGTTTATCAGCCAGTTGTAATCAAGTGATGGAGATTCAAACATCTCTGCACATCTTTCGAAGTGGTCATATGGAAAAAACTGGTTGGCCAAGATAAGAGCTCTATGGTAGGCTAATGATGGACTCATATTGGTTGGTTGTGCCACGTCGGTTATGGTTAGTTCCGAAACATATCATTGCTCAAAATGGCTCATCATTTGCATGTAAAATTATATGAATCATCTTTCTAAACATGTTCTCATGTATATATAATTATTTTTTATTTAAAAAAGAGCAAGACTTAGATCTTCAATCAAAACTAAGAGTGCATAATAATCCACCTTAGAATAGGTGCAATAAACATCCTCTCCTCAATAGTTAATGAGAAAATAATCTTTTATCTAATAATATCTTTTATTTTGAAGTTCTAAATTTTAATTATATGGATAAATTGCAATGTCAACTATTTTTTATAGAGATATTAATAGTGCTACCAATTGGATGGTATCGTATATGGCAAACCAGACATAACTTCTTCTATGGGATTCCTCAATAGATCTTTCTATCTAATTTGGTAATATTTTATTTTTTGAATCCTATGGATGCATCAATTATCGTTTGATTTAAATCATTCAATTTATCCCAAAAAAAAAACTGCATGCAGTGCGTATAGTTTATCCTTCTATATTTATCAAAAAAAAAATCATGCATCATATTATCGCTCAATTGATTGGGCCATATGAAAAATGGTTTGTTGTAGAGTGAGCAATGCTTGATCTACACCAACTCCCTTATATTGCATTAAATTCCTAATAGACAATTTTGCGATGATTTGAGAGATGATAGATTTTAATGCTAATTTACTAAAAAAATAAAAAGTAGACCTAATTATCATGATGCCAAAAATAAAAAGCTTAATTATGCTAAAAATCTTGAATTTTTTTTTTGAGATTTTCAATTTCATCTTAATTTTTTTTAGTACAATCAAATCATCGAATCTTTAAGTTCTTTTAATTCAAACCCTGGCTCTAATTTCTATCTGCTTGTCATGATTGGATTATCATGTGGTATATGTGACCTACTTACATAGCTTATTTTTGCTGATATGGAAACAAAATTCTAGAAGTCCTCTATCCTTTTCCCTATCTTCTTCCATCTAGGATTTCTATCAATAGAAAGATAAAAAAAAATCCTTTCCCTTTGGATCTTTATCCTCTCTCTCTTTTCTGCCTCTTTGGAATAGAAAGAAGAGATTTTAGTTTTAGATTGGTAGAAATCAAAGCTAATACAACTCTATCTCCTCTAACCCTCTTTCACCCCAACTTCACCATTCCACTCACCTCTCATCAATAGTTTAGATCATTTTTTGCTCAAAATCATTACCAATATTTGATGCTAAAGTAATCATTGTATCATTTTTCAAATTAACCGAGGGATCCATGATGTAAAGATTAGGACTTATGAAAAAAAAACCCTAAAATTATAACATATTTATGAATACAATCTAATAAAATCTGAAAATATTATCTTCGTCACTGAAATCAAGGACCAGTCACTAGGGCTGGAAGTGGGGCGAGCCGGGTTTTGCCCCCACCCGAGCCTAGCCCGAATTTTTTTTTAGGGCTTTGGGCTAGGCTTAAGTCCAAAATTTTTTAGAAAATTTAGGCCCGAGCCCAGAGCAATGGGGAGCGTGGGGAACCAATTGGCTATGTAGGAGCGACGAGCGAAGCCGCGGAGGGGTGCCAGGGGAACTGCGGGGGATAAAGCGATGGATGGAGCTGTGGGGGACTGAGCGATGGGTGGAGCCACTGAGGGGTGCCGGGAGAGCTATGGGGGGCCACGAAGCGACAGGCGAGGGGTGCGATGAGCCGCGAGCGAGGTTGCGGCACGAACGCTGGACCTAGGACTAGGAGAGGGTCGGAAGACACTACTATAAAAAAGGTCTACAATAGTGCATACTGTGACAGTGATTTTCGAAACCACTACAATAGTGTTTACGACAGTGGTTAAAAAGAACCACTGCTATATGTCGACCTATGGCAGCGGTTACAAGAAACCGCTGTCATAGGCCGACCTATGGTAGCGATTCTTTGTAACCGCTGTAATAGATCGAACCTATTGTAGTGGTTAACGATAACCGCTGTCATAAATCAGACCTATGGCAGCAACTAAAAAAATCGCTATGATAAGTCGGTCCTATAGCAGTGATTTCTTGTAACTATTGCTATAAGTCGATCTATGGCAGCGATTATTTATAACCACTGTCATATATTTTTTTTATTTTTTTTCTAAATATTATATAATTTTAAAATTTAATATCCATATTTATCATTTATTATCTAAATAATTATCATTAGAGTGTCGGCATAAAAGATCGCCTCGATCTGATAGCCCTAACTTCATCGATCAGAAAAATTTTATTTCGATGACCATAAAGGATGATGCGATGATCTGATAGATGGAGACCTCCAATGAATCCAAAAATTTGCAATAATGATCTAGATTATGTTTGTAGCATACTATCAAAATTTTACTTTAATTGGATATCGTTATCTTAGTCAATTTAGTATAGGTTAATTTCGACCGTCAAATGATAAACGAGTGATCAAAAGACCAGACAGTATTCGATTATGAGATAATTTTTTTATAAATGATCTTGACTACTATTTTTATCATTTTTTATGGTGATGATTATAAAATTCAACTCGTGAGACTAAGAATGATCTAAAATAATACATCGCCTAATAACCAATCTTAAACTCTGTTGGTTGTTATGCTCGTGCTTTTGCAATATCTGCTCAACGTGAATAGTTCATACGAAATGATTTAAATTTTACTATCATCATCATATAAAATGATTAAAATTATAGCAAAACTTATTTAACTAAAAAATTATCTCATAATTGGATGCTGTTTAGCCCTTTGATCGCTTATATCTAATTTAACGATCGAAATCATTCCGTACTAAATTGATCATGATAACGATATCTAATTAAAGTAAAACTTTGATAGTATGCTACAAATATCACCGAGATCATCATTACAGATTTTTGGATCGATCAAAAATCTTCATCTATCAGATCATCACATCATCATTTGTGATCATCGAAATCATATTTTTCTGATCGATGAAGCTAGGGCCATCAAATCGAGACAATCTTTTATGATGATACTTTAATGATAATTATTTACATAATGAACGATGAAGATGAGTATTAAATTTTAAAATTATATATTATTTAAAAAAAATATTTTCAATCTATGACAGCGGTTACTTTCTATGGCAGTGATTTGAAAACCACTACCGTAGGTTAGGTTAAAATTCTCCATTTTTTTTTTCTCTCGTGCATGCTCTCTCTCTCTCCCCTCCTCTCCATCGTCGGTGAGACTCCACCTAAGTCCATCCCCCAAATCGGTGCCGTCCCTCCTTTCCCTCCGGTCGGCCCCACCTCTCAATGCCCCCTCCTCCCCCTTCGACTCTCCATCCCCGGCAACCACCGACCCCTGCTCGTGCCACACCACCCCCCATCCGCTCATCCCTCCTCCCCCCGCGCCAACCCTCCCCAATGGTCTTCGCCCATCCCCCGCCTGTCCAACCCCCACCCATCCCACCCCTCGTGCTGCTATTCCCATCCCTGGTTGCCACCGCCCACTGCCCTCCCCATCTCTGGCCACCCACCCCCTGCCCTCTCCGGCCGCCACCCCTGCCCTTCCCATCCTCGATCGCCGCCACCAACCCCTACCCTCCCCATCCCCGACGCCGCCGCCCCTGCCCTCGCCATCCCCGACCACCACCGCCCCTTGCCCTTTCCATCCTCGACCGCCGCCATCCACCCCCTGCCCTCTCCCATCCCCGGCTGCCTGCCCCCTCTCTCAACCTCCCCATCACGACGCCCCTCTGAGCCCCTTCTCCCTCTCTCTCTCCCCTCTCTCTCTTTCCTCTTTTTTTTCTCTCTCTTCTCTCTCTATTTTACTATTTTGCTCTTATTTCGCAAGTTACCTCTAGCACCGTCGTCTTCCTCTAGCATCGTCGCTGACGATCCTCGAAGCTTTTGGTGCAACTCCCTTTCTATAATCGTAGGTATAATTTTTATTTTAATTTTATAGTATTATTTATTAATCACTAGACTAGACTTATCAACATATCGGATTTGCATCAAAATCTGGATATTCAGATCTGGATCCAATTTTAATTACTGATATTGAACCCGAATCCAAATATCCGATGGATCCATATTTGAAGTACCAATTCAAATTCTAATGGATCCTAGATATTCAGATCCGATTTCAGGACCTAAAACTAAGAAAGGAAGAGGGATAGAGGGAGGGAGGGAGGGGTTTGGCCTCACCATCGTTGCTGGTGAGAGAGATCGAGAGAGAGGGAGGAAGGGGGTCCAGCCTCGTCAGCATCACAGAGAGGGAGGGGGTCCGACCTTGGCGATGAGGGAGTTCGAGAGAGTGAGAGAGGGAGGGGTTCGGCCTCGCCGTCGTTGCCGATGAGAGAGATCAAGAGAGGGAGAGAGGGATTAGGGAGGTGATCCGACCTCATCGACGATGGAGATTGAGTGGAAGACAGGCAGTCGGAAAGATGAGGAGAGGATGGAGACAGCCAAGAACAGGGGATGGCACACAGTCGAGCTGGCTCTTATATACAGCCAAGTCAGCTTAGACTGAGATTAAGTCGACTGAGAGAGGACCCAAGTCGAATGTCTCAAGCATGAAGCCAGCTGTCTCAAGCACAAAGCCAGCTCGGCTTCTGAGCGAGCCGGCTCGATGGATGCGAGCAGAATTTGATATGTCTCTCTAAGATTTCAACTTTAAGTCCTAAGGTGCCGCCATCATCTACTTCGTTATTCTTTCAGATTTTTGGATTAACATCCAGATTCGTGCAAGAGATCGGATCTATGATTGTTATTCATTCTTAATTATTTATAAATATAATTTATATTGTAGAATTTATTGGATAATATTTTTTGAATGTTTATATCTTATTGCTTTTATTTATTGTATTGCATAATGATAAACCCATCAATTGATTAGTGTATATAATCTTCGACATCCATACAATTATATATAATTGTACAGATGAGAGAATTATATATCATGGTCAATTGATTGTCCAATTTAGATAGTTTGAAAATTATAGATAATTCTATAGATAGTTGCAGTAATCAAACGGTATGCTAAGGATTTCAAATAAAATTTTGGACAGTATTTTTCTTTTGTTCTTCCTACATGGGAGAACTAAGGAGAAATGCTATCAAAATTTTATTCAATTTTTATTGCATATTGTTTGATTATTGTAATGAACCTATAGAATTAATGCAATTTTTGAATGAGATAGTACCTATTTTTACCTATTAGTTGGTGATAGAATGCATTTTTGCATGTCTAAAAATGATATTTAATATGAGTTCCATATATAATATTTATTTCAATCCTTATTTATGATGCATTTTTTATTTATAATATATATTTATCTATAATGCATTAGTATATAATTTAAGTTTCACACATGATTTAATTGCAGTATCATCATTTTTAAAATGGATAAGGGGTGGATAAAGTTTAGCAGGCTCTCGCTAGAATATGAAGTTGGACTTCAAAAATTTTTTGATTTTGCTATAGAAAAATTTGGAGACCATGGACTGATCCAATATTCTTGTGAAAAGTGTATGGATGGACCATGGCTACCTCATCAAGATATAAATGATCATCTCACTATTTATGATTTTAAAATCGATTATGAAATTTATTGGAACCAACATGATGAGGGCAGACCGCAAGGAGGCGATCAACATGATGGAGGAGTGAAATAAATAGTTCGTGATATTTTTTTATTTATTGACCATAATGACGGTGCATCTACGTCCATGTCTGATCCTGTGGTTGGTGGAATGACAAACAATGAGGATATAGAGAAGATCCGCAAGTTGATGGAGGATGTTAATATTTCGTTGTATCTCGGATGTGAAAAGATGGTGAAGTTGGAGTTCTTAATCCAGTTGTATCATATAAAATGCTCCAATAGGTTCAGTAATAATGGAGTGAACTGCATATTAGAGCTTTTGGAAGACATTCTTCTGAACGATGCATAAATTTCGAAGAATAATTATGAGGCATCGAAGATTATTGAATAGCTAAGCTTTGCTTACACCAAGATACATGCATGTTCCAATGATTGCATGCTCTATTGGGAGGAGGAATGTCAACTAAAATGAGTGGATGAGATGCGGTGTGTCAAGATGAAAATAGAATAAAGATGCAATATTAACTCATGTACCTCAAAAGTTGATGTGATACTTTTTTTTGATTCAAAGACTATAAAAGTTGTTAATGTTGGCAATGATATCGAAGGACATGAGATGACATGAAGAGGATCGAATAAAAGATAATGCATTGAGACATCCAGTCAATGGAGAGATATGACAGAAGTTTAATGAATTACGTCCTGACTTCGCATATGGGATACATAATGTGAGGTTGAGTTTGTCGTGCAACGATTTCAACCTATTCAAGCATATGAATACCATCCATAGTGTATGGCTAGTATTTATTCATGTTTACAATCTTCTACCATGGATGTGTATGAAAAAAATCTTTTGCTTTCATGATAGTGCTCATCTTTGGACCGATGAAAGTAGGTAATAACATTGATGTTTATTTGTAGCCTCTTATTGCCGAGCTGAAATACTTATTGAGCATTCAAGGTGTTTCAACTTTTGATGACTTGCTGGATGAGTCATTCTCCATGCATGCAGCACTTTTATGAATAATAAATGACTTTTTAGTCTATGCCCTAATGTCGGATTGGAGCACTAAAGGTGAGCTAGCAAGCTCGATTTATGAAAAAAATATCCGATCTAGAAGATTGACACATCGGAGGAGCCTAGCTATATGGGATATCGATGTTTCCTCCATTGAAATCATCCATATAGAAGGGATGCACGCTCATTCGATGACACTATTAAAGAAGATGAGGTCCTTAGCTAGATGTCTGAAGGTGATATACTTAGAGAGTTGAATGGTCTCAGTGTTGAATTTGGAATAGATGATCCGATTGATGGTAAAAAGAGGAAGCGTCGATCAAAAAAAGATGACACATACTTTAATTGGAGGAAAAAGAGCATCTTCTTTGACTTGCCATATTGAAAGATAAATTTATTACGCCACTGCTTAGATATAATGCAGATTGAAAAGAATGTGTGCAAGCTCCTATTGATAATAATCTTAAATATCAAAGATAAGACTAAGGATGACTTGAATTCTTGATTTGACTTAAAAGAATGGGATATTAGAAGATCACTCTATCTAGAGCCAGTAGGAGAAGAATAGTGGAGGCTCTCTCATGTATGCTATGTTATATATGCCTCCAAATAGTCCATATTTTTTTGTGTGTTGGAGAACATAAAGATCCCTGATAGATACTCAAGCAACATATCAAAGTATGTGAATAATAAGGATGTCAAACTTGGAGGATTGAAAACTCATGATTATCATGTGCTAATGCAAGAATTGATCTCAATAGCTATTCACCGCATGTTGTCAAAAAATGTCAGAATGGCTGTTATTCATCTTTGCAACTTTTACAGAGATATTTGTGCAAAGAGATTGCTTAAGAAAGATGTGAAGAAAATGAAGACAAGGGTGGTGACTATATTATGTGATATGGAGAAGATATTTTTATTATCATTTTTTATGGTTATGATGCATCTCACCATGCACCTTGCGAGAAAAATTGCACTTGGAGGTCCAATTTTTTGTCGGTGGATGTATCCTATTAAGAGGAATATTCAAACTCTAAAATCTTATGTAAGAAATATAAATCGTCCGAAGGGATCCATAGCAAAAGATTATTTAGATCAAGAGTATATGAATTTTTATACCATATACTTAAACAAGCTTGAGACACGTCGTAATCGGCCAATGAAAAATTAGGATGATTAGTATGAGCCAATTGAGCCTGCATTTGAGTTCATTCTACAGTCAGGTAGACTTTTCATTTCATACTACCTCACTGATTTAAGTATTGAAGAAAGGGATAAGGCACATCGCTACGTGCTCTTCAACTGTGATGTCATTGAGCCGTACATAAGATGAGTCACTCGGTCTTATTTATTTCATAATAATTAGAAAAAAATATCTAATTATACTTAAATTTGTTCTTTGTGCATACAGCAAAAAGATCATAAGAGTAAAATATGGTGCTCTAAGTATGCAGAAGAAAGAAAAAATGCACAAAAAAAAATTTTCTGAATAGTTCAAAAATCATGTAAGCGATTATATATTCTCGTCTTATACAACTTATTTGAACATGTTTATTAATTAGATATCATCTTCTTAATTAGGTGTGGAGATTGTCACTCAGTGATGTGAGCTCTAAAGTGCGTGCTCTATTAATGGATTCTAATCATACCATGTGTAAGTATAAACAGCTTGTCATTAATGGCTATATATTTAATATTCATAGTAAATCCATAAATATGGCAACACAAAATAGTAGCATCATGTTGAGCGCCACCACTGGGTATTATGCTAGCTTGAGAGATTCATAATCTCGTACGGAGGATTTGAACTATTATGGTATGGTTGAAAAGATAGTCATCTTGGACTATTATTCTAAAGGAAGGATTGCATTGATGAAATGCGATTGGTTTGACACCTTATCACAATTTGGGATGAAGACTGATGAGTGTGGTTTTACTCTTATTAACATGTAATGCCATCTCCGCACTGAAGAACCATATATACTTATCTTCCAAGCTAGTCAAGTTTTCTACATTAGTAATTCCTTGGAGCCTCAATGGGGTGTTGTTATGAAGATGGTGCCTAGGCATATTTTTTATGATACCAAAGTTGATGACGATGTTAGACCATGTATGTAAAGTACTCCTCTAGGACAAAACTTACCTGGTACCATCGATGTCCCAGACATATTTATCAGGAGCAATGGTGATGTTTATATTATAGATGCCATTAGATGATGACTTTAATATTCTGCTATAAATTATTAGAGTCTATTTATTAATGTGTTGCTAATATTATTGTTCAACATATTATATTTGTTGTCCAGAGATTGCAATCCAAAAGGGGGATGAATTGAGTTTTTAAAATAGAGATGGTTGGAGAGAGATTTCGAGACCTCTCGATTTTAAATGAGACATCTCATCGGAAGCATGAGACCTCTCAAGAATCCTACGAGACTTCTCATTCTTAGAGCAAAGAAACTGAGTTTCTATTTTGATCAAAAAGATTTTTGAGAGATTTTTGCTACCAATCAAAGAGATTTGATTTTTATTTGAATTCTCCTTTATATCTTTTCTGTTTTGGTCAAAGAGCTCTCTTTCTTCTGATCTTTGAAAGCTTAAGAAAAATTTTTTCTTTAAGGATCTTGACTTGATGAATTTTTGTAGATCTTTTTTTGAAATTATTCTTCAATTTAAATACCGAAAAGTCCTACATCCACTTATGAAATACATGGTTAAAACTTAAATTTATGTTGATTAACGTTGCAGATTGCGATGGCATTGAAATGCCATCTAGCTTTCACCCCCACCCCTCGACGGACTACACGAAGCTCTGCATCTAAGTCATGCCGGTACGCCATGCCATGGGCCGTGCCATGCCGATTGACCGTGCCATGCCTTGGGCCATACCGTGCCGTGTCGGTTGGTCGTGCCTTGGGCCATGCCATATCGGTAGACTATGCCGACTGCTAAGAGAACCCCCAACTGCTAAGAGAACCTCCATCTTGTTGCTTTTATTTATTGCATTGCATAGTGATAGACTTGTTAATTGATTAGTGTGCATAATCTTCAGCATTCGTATATTAATATATAATTATACGGATGGTACCTAGGCATATCTTTGATTATTGTTCAATATATTATATTGGTTAATGTTCATTAACATTGTAGGTCACGATGGTACCAAAATGCCATCTAGCTTTCACTCCTGTCTCTCGATGGATTATGCGGAGTTCAATATCTAAGGAGCAGTCGAAGCATACTCCATCCATCTCTGCATCAACTGCTCAGGAACCTCCATCATCGGTATCTACTCCACTGATGATATTTACTCCACCGACATCTGAGCCTCCATCATCATCCACATCTTCGACACATGCTACTCCACCGACATCTAAGTATACATTTTTATTATATTATTTATTTATTTATTATATAGTATTTATATACTTATATATTTGTATAACGTATTTTCATTGCAGGTGCATCATCCATTCGGATATTTTATAGTCATACACATATGACGCATGTGTGGAACCACCAGCATCAGGTGATGGTGCAGTATGATGCGGAGGGAAGGCCAGTAGGGGAGATCGTGCAGGAGATGCATGAAGAAAATAGTGCAGAATTTGCCATACTACTTTCAAAAGATATTTCAAAAATAGCAATGATGTAGTAAAAAATAATTAATCTAATTAATTATCTACCGATCATATCAGATTATTTAATCCTACACATTAGGATCTAAACATAATATGCATGCATATATCAATAGCTCTGAAAATAAAACTATGTAATAAACTATTTACTACATCTACGTGTTCAGAATACAATACCTTTTCGCGGATAGTCGATTACCATAATCTGAGTCTACCGAATAATACTCTAGTATCACATCATAGTTGCACATATGTTCGACCTCTACGGTTGGTCCACATAGAGCTCCTGATCTCGATTAGTCCCATTGGAGTGCTAGCTCCTCACTGGGGCCTTCGATGGCTGATCACGATCGATCCAATCGATTATATTTTTTTTAATTTTTAAATATTTTAAAAAAATTAGAACATAAATATTGGAGAATGGTGAAGATATATTTCAAATTTGGTGGCAATCCGATGCTCACAGCACTAAATCTCTCCACCCGAACCCAAATTTTCAAATCTAGGATTTCACTCAGCCCAAAAATCCTGACACACTAAAAATTCTATCATGCCTTCTCTGTATGGAGTTTTTCTATGAAAGAAGTTTTCATAGAAATATAACTTTTAGATCTATAATCTCTATTTAGATCATATCTAAAAATAAGATATTCTTAGAGGTAAAAATCATAAGAGAAGAGAGGCATAAAAGAAAAGAATAGTGCTGTAGGATCTTATTTACCTTCACTCCAAGATTTTTTTCACCCAAAATTGATGCCCAAACATTCTAAAATTTTTACCATGTAATGAGAACCCCTTCTACAAAATGCACAAAAATTCTCATAATTTATTGACTAAATATCATGAGAAAACTGCATAGAAAATGATAAGAATCGAGTGGTTGAGAGGTTTTAACCATTCAGTTGATTTCAAAAATCAAATGAGCCTCTTATCCTTATCCAATGCCCCCTCCCTTGTATTTAACATGTAGAAGGACTCTCCTTCTGCATGCATATTTTTATTTCTCAAAAAATATTTGATAAATAAAAAGAAGGGCGTGGGAAGTAGAGTGGAAAAGTCAAAAATGGTGGGCGCATGGAAGAATTTAAATTCAAACTTTATTTGACTTGATCCTAATTGGTTTCAACCAAACCAATTAATTTAGACCCAATTAAATCAGGTTAAAATCCAACCAAATTAGACTTAGCCTAATTTAATAAAATTTTAATCAAATTAGAAATTAATTAGATCCACGTCCTGATCAAATCAGGGTCAAAACTTCCATAGCTGTTAGGTCATCTCAATACCTGATTGGGTCAAATTCAATCGAATTAAATTCAATCGGACTTGATCGAATCCTTATTGCTCAATCAAATTGCTAATTAATCCTCCAAAAAATATCTGAGTCTAAATCGAATGGATTACTGGGCAACAGAGTTCTATCAACATGAAACTCTTGAAGAGTCCTAAATTAGTAGGACTTTTGAACCCAGTGTCTCAAACGAATCGAACTCGCGATCATAATCCCGGACTAGTAAAACTCTTGATTAGAGAGTTTCAAACGAGTAGGACTTAGAGTTCCAGTCTAGTAGGACTCTTGGTCATAGAGTCCTAGTCCAGTGGGACTCTTGACCATAGTGTCCAAGATTATTAGGACTCATGATCAGAGAGTCCTAGATAAGTAGGACTCAAAGTCTCAGTCCAGTAAGACTCTTGGTCATAGAGTCCTAGTCCAGTGGGACTCTTGACTATAAAATTTTAAACCAATGGGACTCTTGATCAAAGAATCCTAGACAAATCGGACTCAGAGTCCCAGTCCAGTAGGACTCTTGGTCATAGAGTCCCAGTCCAGTGAGACTCTTGATCAGCCATCAGATCAGGTAGGAACTCCTAATGTGTGTGATCCCGTAGGTTCAAACCTAAGCCAGTAGCCCAAAAATTAATTTCTATACTAATTGAAGTGACCATCTAGCAATGATACCCGACGTCTGGATAGGTCGAATAATTGCAATCCTAATATTCAGAACCTACGTGAATATGGTTACCATATAATTCATCCCTATGACCTCTGTGTAATAGATGACTCAGGATTAGACTGTCAACCCTAGAAAATATATTTATGTCGTATCTCAAAGCAATTAGTCCCATGACTCCTCACTAAGACTATCCTGATCAAGGTTTTGCTAAATTGAAACACAATTGAGCACAGGTTCTAAAATCAGAAGTGGTCAATCCTATCTTGATACATGCACCAACTCCATAAGTACTAGACTGTGCCTAGAAATCTTTCATCACTGAATTAGAAATTCAGATAGTCTAGTACCAAAATACAGTGAGTTGCTTGAAAGTCACCATGGTGATCTCAGATCGAAGGGACATTTATACCCATATTCTATCGAAGCTAATCTTAATAGGAGAAAAGCTCCAAAGTTGATCATGTTCAGTGCAGATATACCCATACATCTCACTTGCATGTCATATCAGTGTTTCAACACTCTTTGATTATGAGGACAACCAATCTATATGGCACATAATAATCTATACTTGATAAATATTATCGTCTTAAGTAACAACGTATCATTTGGTCGTGAACTATTTAAGGACTAAATGACAAATCCTCCTTTGTCGAATCTAGATAGTCCTAAGAACTTCATCACAACACAAGAGTTCATTAGAAGACAACAGAATTTATGATGAAAAATATTAAAATATTTTTTATTAATTTATAATTCATATATAATTATAAATATATGGTCCAACCATCAACAAACTGACGATTGACTTTGGGACACATTTCCAATAATCTTCCACTTGGACTAAAGCCAATCGGTGCAGTATCTAATACCTATCTTTGACTTAAAGTCGTCGAACTCCTTCACCGTAATAGCTTTAGTGAATGGATCGGTCAGGTTCTCCTTTTCATCGATCTTCTGAAGGTCGACGTCACCTCGATCCATAATCTTTCAGACAAGATGGTAGCGGTGCAAAATATGTTTAGTCCGCTAGTGTGCCTTTGGTTTCTTCGCCTGAGCAATGGCTCCAAAGCTGTCGTAATAGAGAAGAACTGGACCATCAAAGAAGAGTGCTACTTCGAGCTCCGTGATGAATTTTCTTAGCCACATCATTTTTTTGGCAACATCTGATGCAGCGACATACTCCACTTCACAAACTGAATCGATCACAGTGTGCTGCTTGAAATTCTTCCAACAGACAGTCCCACCATTAAGGATAAATATGTATCCTGACATACTCTTGCTATCATCATGATCGGACTGAAAATTGGAGTCTATGAACCCCACAAGTTTTAAGTCTGATTTATCATATACAAGCCACTGGTCCTTAGTATTTTTTAAATACTTCATGATGATTTTAACAATCTTTCAGCGATTCTCTTCTGGATTAGATTGGTATCTACTCACTATACCTAGTGAGTATGCCACATCTGATCGCATACATATTATAGCATACATTATAGAACCCACTGCTGAAGCATATGGTATTCTATTCATACACTCTCTGTCTAGAGGTGTTGTTGGACAATCCCTCTTTGAAAAAAAAAATTTATGGCCTATCGACAGATAGCCTTTATTTCTTAAAATTTTTCATGCTGAACCATTTCAGCACAGTATTAATGTACGTGGACTGGGACAATCCAAGCAACCATTCAGATCTATTTCTATATATCTTCATCCCTAAGTTGTAGGAAGCTTCTCCCAGATCTTTCATGGAGAACTATGATAACAGCCAGATCTTTATTCCTTATAATGCAGGGACATCATTTTCGATTAAGAGAATATCATCCACATATAATACTAGAAATACTATTGTTGGATCATTAGCCCATTTATATATATAGGGCTCCTTTTCGTTCTTAACGAAGCCATATGTTTTGATTGTTCTATCAAATCGTATGTTCCAGCTCCGAGATGCTTGCTTTAGTCCATAAATGAATCTTTGAAGCTTACACACCTTAGACTTATCTATGAACGTAAAATCTTCAGGTTGTATCATATACACCTTTTCATCCAACTCTTCATTAAGGAAAGCTATTTTTACATCCATCTGCCAGATTTTATAGTCCAGATGGACAGCTATGGCAAGCATTATCCGAATGGATTAGAGCATTGCCATAGGAGAGAACATCTCATCATAGTCAATACTATAACGTTGATGATACCTCTTAACAATCAGACGAGCTTTATAGGTCTCCATCTTTCCATCTGTGCCTCTTTTTCTTTTGTAGACCCACTTATACCCTATGGATTTTATCCCTTCGGATGGGTCAATCAATATCCATACATCATTGACTTTCATGGATTCCATCTCGAATTTTATGGCCTCAAGTCATTTCTCAGAGTCGGATCTCTGTATTGCATCCATATAGATGATTGGGTCCTGATCGTTCTCATCGAATTCGATAGGATTTTCGTTCGGATCAGAAAATCATAGTATCTATCCGATTGACATGGTACTCTACTAGATCTTCTTAAGGATGCTTCTACAATGGGTTCTGGATCTGATCTGATCAAATTCAGCTCTGGTTCAATAACTTGTATCCATTCTTCCACCTATCGTACTTCATCAAGTTCGACCTTGGAGGTATTAGTTCCTTCACCAAGAAACTTCTTTTCTAAAAAGACTGCCTTAAGGCTGACAAACACTTTTTGCTCATTAGCAAAGTAGAAGTAGTACCCTTTGGTTTCTTTTGGATAACCTATAAAACTACACTTATCAGATCTAGGTCCAAGCTTGTTTGTCATCAAATGTTTGACGTAGGTCGGACATCCCCAAACCCTAAGGTGTGAAAGCATTGGCTTACGCCCTATCCATATTTTATATGGTATTTTATTAACAGATTTACTTGGAACCCTATTTAGAATGTAACAAGCTGACTCGAGCGTATATCTCCATAGAAAGATCGGCAAACCAGCAAACTCCATCATGGATCAAACCATGTCCAATAGGATCTAATTTTTTCTTTCAGACACACCATTATGTTGTAGTGTTCTAGGAGGGGTCCATTGGAAGAGAATCCCGTTCTCCCCAAGATATGTCAGAAATTCATTAGAAAGGTACTCACCCTTTCGATCAAATCAAAAAATTTTAATACTCTTTCCAGTTTGCTTTTCTACCTCATTTCGAAATAGTTTGAATATTTCAAACGACTCCGACTTATGCTTCATTAAATAGACATACCCATACCTCGATAGGTCATCTATGAAGATTATGAAGTAGAAATATCTACCTCTGGCACTTGAGCTCATGGGTCCACATACATTCGAATGTACTAAACTCAAGAGTTCAGTGGCTCGTTCATCTTTTTCAGTAAAAGGTGACTTGGTCATCTTACCAAGAAGACAGAACTCACAGGTCGGAAGTAACTCATAATCACTAACCTCAAGAATTCCTTTTTGAGCTAATCTGTTAATTCTATTTTTATTAATATGACCTAGCCTATAATGCCAAAGGTAGACATCAGACACATCACTAATTCTAGAGCATTTACTGGAGGATTGAACCATGTTAACAAGCATAGAAAGTAAATAAATTCCGTTATTCAATTGTCCAATCAAAATTATAACACCATTCAAAATGATATTATAATTTTTTTTTTATTAATATTACAAAATCATTCATGGCCAAAAGGCCTATAGAAATGACATTCAATAAGAAAGTTGGACAATAATGACATTCATTAAGAATAATTTTATTTGAATTAATTACAAGGTTCATGATTTCTAAAGCTAGAATTGGAACTTATCTTCCATCTCCAATGTTCAGGAACCTCTCACCTTGATCAAATCTTCTACTGACCTGCAAGTCCTGCATAGAATTACAAATATGATAAGAACTTTTAGTATCTAATACTCAGGCAGTAGAATCAAATGAGAAAAAATTGTAAAGTGTTATCATATAATTATCTTGCCCAGCAACCACTTGCTTCTTTCTCGACCTATTCAGATCCAGAAAGGTAATGTACAGAGGACAGTTCCTCTTCCAGTGCCCCTACTTCTTACAAAAGAAGCACTCTGCTTGGCTCTGATTGGGCTTGCACTTCTTGATCTGACCCTGTGCAGTCATTCCAGCATGCGACTGTACCTTCTTATTTTTCTTTTTCTTTTTCTTCTTT
Source organism: Cocos nucifera (assembly GCA_006176705.1). NCBI lineage: Eukaryota > Viridiplantae > Streptophyta > Magnoliopsida > Arecales > Arecaceae > Cocos > Cocos nucifera. Next base: position 191,663 of record QRFJ01001151.1, on the reverse strand, counting down.
CCTTTCTTAAAGGATCGATGATCAGAAGAAGATCCTCCTACTACATTCACCATCTTCTTGTGGAGTTGGTGATCCTTCTCAAAGTTCTGCAGTAATCCCAACAAGTTGTGGTAGTTTACTGCAGGCTTTGTCATTCTAAAATGAGTTAGAAAGGGGAGGAAGAACTTGAGCAAAGAATTAAGGATCACATCCTTACCGAGCTGCTCGTGCAGGAAAAAATCCAACTTACTAAGGTGCTCAATCATCTCGATTATGTACAATACATGATCGATGATTGAGGCCCCATCCCTCATCCGAGCATTGAAAATGGTATGATTTATTTTGTACCTTTCAACATCGTCCAACATGCCAAAAGAGTCGTTCAATATTTGAAGCATCTTCTATGGCTGGGCATTTTCAAACCTACGATTTAACTCGTCATTCATTACCGCCAGCATTATATATCGAATGATGGTGCAATCATTAAGCCACTTTAGATAAGTATCTCGGATCACTTTCCTAGCATTCGAGGTTGGCTCCTCAGGTGCTCGATCCATTACCACATAAAGGATCTGCTCATGCTCCAGGATGATTTTCAACTTATGATACCAGCTATCGTAGTCGGATTTCATTAATTTATCATGGTCTAACAATGACCAGAGCAATAGGTTAGTGGCCATGTCTGTACAAAAAGAAAAATTAAATCTAATTAGTATATGAATTATTAATCCTAAATACTTGGACTTCAGTCTAAAGGTTCTTCCACTATTTTATACGAATTGATAGCCTCTATCTCTAATTTGAGTAATTACTCTAATTCCTTAGTGGGTACTAGAATCCACATAGCCTACACATGAGCCTAATTTTAGTTGGTCAACCCATGTGCACCTATGGGTAGATTCAAAATCAATTATTTCTCTAAATAACTCCTAGTAACATTGATTTTGCCCCATAGACCTAATCAGTAGACTTTGGCCTCCACTGAAAAAGGTTCGGTTAGGTCCAACCATTAAAATGACCATATTTGATTTTATCTAATCAATAAATGATCAGACCTGACTTTGGTCGGCCTACCTAACCATCATCAGAAAGACTTAACTAAATTATCATTTTATAAATGATAATTTTATTAGTCAATAATCACTAGGCCTTTGAGCCTCCAATGATCATTATACTAATGAATCCATTATCACTCAACTTAATGGGAGGCTATGATTTAGTTATCTATATAACTATTTTATTTTTAAGGATCTAATAATTTTAGAAAATTTAGTTAACTAATTTAAGAAAATTCAGTAAGCTAATTTTGATCCTCCCATTGACTTCACCAAGTCAGAAAAGAATCTAATCTAAGCTGGCATTGGGAGCACCTAAATCAGTCAAACTGATTTACCTAATAAACATGGATGAGTCCGAATCATCAAGTGATCTAATCAAAATCTAACTCACCAGGATGGCTAGGTAAGCGAGATTAGTGGAAGGGATATGCCATTAACTCATCAAAATCGAATCAGTGCGAGTAGCTCTCAATTAAAAATCACTGGTCAAACTGCCAAACTTATCTTAGATACTATTCGGTTCACTAGTTTTAATTTGACCAACCTAGTAATTTCAGATTCGACTGCATAGCCTTGAATCAAGTTTATTTGGTTCTTGTTAAAGGTATGGACTTGACCAACTACAACTATTGTAATTGAGTCTATAAAGTTCTTGACCTAATCTAAATTAATATTTAATTAGATTTGATCAATTACTCTAAATTAATCCATCTTTTAACTAACCTTAGGTCTAACCCAATTTATGGATCTAATTCAGCTAATCCAATAACCCACAATTTTATGATTAATGACATAGAGTCTTAATTCATAATTCTAGACACTAAATCATTATACTTAATTTTTAATTAAGTTTATGGGCTGAGGGTTAAGGTTCGATATTTTGAAAATATTTTTAATTTTGAAAGGTTCTTTATAACTTAGCATTGTTCATCAATTGAGTCGACTCATTTCAAAATTAAATCATCTCAATTCACAAACAACACTAGCTGTAGGATTTAATCCGAAACTATGTACACTACATAATCATAAAATAATGAATCAAACTTTATCTAATTATGCATTCATGATCATAAATCAGATTAAAATCTAATATAATCAAATCATAAAAATATTAGATCAAATCTAGTAATTTTATGATTAACGATATAGATCAGCAACATACTAGGATAACTTTTTTACTATAGAGGATAAATCCTACAGCAGGACAATCTATAGTCCGTACGATCTAAATTTTAATTTTTTTAGATTTAATTACTCTAATTATTAGATCAATATTTAGATCAAATCTAAATTATTAATCTAAATATGCAAGCATATCATGTTTAAAGAGCCTTGCTCTGATACCATTTGAAGAAAATAGTGCAGGATTTGCCATATTACTTTTGAAAAATATTTTAAAAATAGCAATGATATAGTAAAAAATAATTAATTTAATTAATTATCTACTGATCATATTAGATTATTTAATCCTATACATTAGGATCTAAACATAATATACATGCATACATCAATAGATCTGAAAATAAAATTATGCAATAAACTATTTACTATATCTACGTGTTCAGAACACAATACCTTTTCGCAGGTAGTTGATCATCATAATCTGAGTCTACCAGATAATGCTCTGATATTACATCACAGTCACACATATGTTCGGCCTCTATGGTTGGTCCATACGAAGCTTCTGATCTCGATCAGTTCCACTGGAGTGCTATCTCCTCATCAGGGCCTTCGATGGCTGATCATGATCGATCCGATTGATCATATATTTTTTAATTATTTAGATATTTTAAAAAATTAAAATATAAATATTGGAGGATGATGAAGATGTATTTCAAATTTGGTGGCGATCCGATGCTCACAGCACTCGATCTCTCCACTCGAACCCAAATTCCCAAATCTAGGATTTCACTCGGCCCAAAAACTCTGACACACTAAAAATCCATCACGTCCTCTTTATATAGAGTTTTTCTATAAAATAAGTTTTTATGGAAAGATAACTTTTAGATCTATAATTTTTATTTAGATCATATCTAAAAATAGGATATCCTTAGAGGTAAAAATCATAAGAGAAGAGAGGCATAAAGGAAAAGAAAAATGCAGATCCAGTTCACCTTCACTTCATAATTTTTTTCATCCAGAACTGATACCCAAATATTCTAAAATTTTTACCACATAATGCTAACCCCTTCTACAACATGCATAAAAATTTTAATAATTTATTGATGTAAATACCATGGAAAAATTATATGAAAAATGATAAAAGTTGAGTGGTTGAGAGGTTTTAACCACTCACTTGATTTCAAAAATCAAATGAGCATCTTATCCTTATTCAACGCCCCCTCCCTTGTGTTTAACATACAGAAGGACTCTCATTCTATGTGCATATTTTTATTTCTTAAAAAATATTTAACAAACAAAAGGGAGGGCGTGGGAAGTAGAGTGGAAAAGTAAAAAATGGTGGGCGCATGGGAGAATTTGAATTCAAACTTCATTTGACTTGGTCCTAATTGGTTTCAACCAAATCAATTAATTTAGACCTAATTAAACCAGATTAAACCCAATCAATTTAGGCTTAGCCTAATCTAATAAAATTTTAATTAAATTAGAAATTAATTAGATCTACGTTCTGATCAAATTAGGATCAAAACTTTCATAGCTGTTAGGTCATCTCATGATCTGATCGGATCAAATCCAATTGAATCAAATTCAATTGAACTTGATCAAATCCTCATTGCTCAATTAAATTGAGCTAATCAGCAATCAAATTGCTAATTAATCCTCTAAAAAATATCTGAGTCCAAATCGAATGGGTTACTATGCAACAGAGTCCTATCAACATGAAACTCTTGAAGAGTCCTAAATCAGTGGGACTCTTGAACCCAGTGTCTCAAACGAATCAAACTCGCAATCATAGTTTCAGACTAGTGAAACTCTTGATCAGAGAGTTCCAAACAAATAGGATTTAGAGTTTCAGTTCAGTAGGACTCTTGATCATAGAGTTTCAGTCTAGTGAAATTCTTGACCACAGTATCCAAGATTATCAGAACTCATGATCAGAGAGTTCTAGACAAGTGGGACTCAGAGTCCCAGTCCAGTAGGACTCTTAGTCATAGAGTTTTAGTCTAGTAAAACTCTTGATCATAGAGTCCCAGACCAATGAGATTCTTGATCAGAGAGTCTCAGACAAGTTGGACTCAGAGTCTCAGTCCAGTAGGACTCTTGGTCATAGAGTTCCAGTCCAGTGAAACTCTTGATCAGCATCAGATTAGGTAGAAATTCCTAATATGTGTGACTTCGCAAGTCTGAACCTAAGCCAATAACATAAAAATCAATTTCTATACTAATTGAAGTGATCATCTAGTAATGATTCCGACATCCGGATAGATCGAATAATCATAATCACAGCATTCAGAACCTGATTACCGTATAATTCATCCCTATGATCTCTATGCAATAGATGACTCAGGATTAGACTATCAATCTTAGAAAATACATCCATGTCATGTCTCAAAGTAATTAGTCCCATGACTCATCACTAAGACTATCCTGGCCAAGGTTTTGCTAAATTAAAACATAATTGAACATAGCTCCTGAAATCAGGAGTGGTCAATTCCATCTTGATACACGCACCGACTCCACAAGTACTTGACTGTGCTCAGAAACCTTCCATCATTGAATTAGAAATTTAGATAGTCTGGCACCAAAATACAGTGAGTTGCTTGGAAGTCATCGTGGTGATCTCAGGTTGGAGGGACATTTATACCCATATTCTATCAAAGCTAATCTTGATAGAAGAAAAGCTCCGGAGTTAGTCAGGTTCAGTGCAGATATACCCATACATCTCACTTGCATGCCATATCAGTGTCTCAATACTCCTTAGTTATGAGGACAACCAATCTATATGGCACATAATGATCTATACTTGATAAACGTTGTCGTCCTAAGTAACAACGTATCATTTGATCATGAACTATTTAAGGACTAAATGATAAATCCTTCTTTGCCGAATCTAGATAGTCCTAAGGACTTCATCACAACACAGGAGTTCATTAGAAGACAATAAAATTTATGATGAAAAAAGCTAAAATAATTTTTATTAATTTATAATTCATATATAATTATAAATATATGGCTCAATCGTCAATAGACTAACGATTGACTTTGGAATACATTCCCAATAATGCATTCCTTTTTTGAAGTGCTTGTGAGACGGTTAGACATTATTCCCATAGAGCCCAAAGACTGGCGATTGATGGATGCTGCTGTCAGAAATCAGGTATGGAAGGAGATATGGGTAAGTGCATCTTAATTATATTTATGTATTTTACATGTTTATACTATGTTTGATTAGAATAATTTTGTAACTGACTTTTGATAACTTTGTGCAGAGGAGGTATGACTTTTTTTATCACAAGAGGGCTTGAGATGCCCGACTGAAAAAGATCGAAGAGTTGTATCAGAGCTACAAGGTCAAGCTCCATAGAGGATGACTCGAGTATCGATGAGACACTTCAGAGGAGCTTGTTTCTTGTATATAGGACTGTCCTCCGAATCAGTAGGAGAGGATGGTTACACATTGAAGAAGTCAGGAGTTCGAGATAAAATACTAACTTTTAAATTTTTCAATATGCTTAAAGTTATATTTAAATATTTTTTAAATATTTATTATTTATTTGAATACTTGTTAGGCTACCTCCCATCAGAATCGAGAGAATCGGGCAGCCCAGGAGTATACGCTCACTCTCGACTATGAATTTATTGCCAGTCGTGTGCATAGAGAGGTAATAAATTCTAAATCTTACTAAATAAATTAAATTAATATTTTTTTTATATTTTTGATAAATTGATCCATTATTATAACTGATGAGAGATGGAGTGATGTCCAACCATAGCGAGATCTTTCGATCTAGCCATATGGACAAGAAGGGCAGGCCGATGAACGCCGCGATTGGAAGGATTTTTGTAAGTATTAAATATATTAGTATACATGATTGGTATTATAATATTTCTTATAAAATTTTATTTAAATTTATAATTATAGGATTAATTAGATGCGCTCGCTCACCAGGGCCCAGATACCTCTGGCCATCATGACTATTTGTCTTAGGTTTTAGGGTCTGAGCACTCTGGGAGGATCCGATGCAGACCTAGACATATGTCGATTAACTATTGATATGAGGCAAGCGTCTCTTCACAGACTTTTTATGTCATCAGTTGGGAGGAGATTGAGGAGGCATTGGCATGGACAGATCATGCTACGATGCGGGCAGATCGGGCTGAAGAGCATGCATCTCATCTGGAGAATATCATGAGAGACGTGGTGTCGATGATTAGTGTACATTTTGGAGGTGCCTTCACAGGTTTTGAGGATATATTGGCCCGCATTCCAACTCTAGCTCCAACTCTGGCTCCGGCTCTAGCTCCAGCTCGCGCTTCATCTCTCAGTGACGATAATGATGTAAATTTAGGAGACTTTTGATATTTTTTTAAAAAATATTATAATAAATTTTATTCGATAATAAAATTTTAGTATTTTAAGAATATTTTTTATATTTATAATATTTATTTATATTATATATCTTTGCATTTATCAGATAAAATATATAAAAAATTAAAAAATTTATATTTTTTAGTTATTCAAAAGCCACGGCAGTAATTTTACAACCACTGTCGTAGACGTGCCAACCGCTGCTGTAGGCTATGTGTCAACTGCTATATTAGACCTATGACAGCGGTTACATAACCGCTGTCATAAATAAGTCTATGGCAGCGGTTACATAGCCGCTGCCATAGACAAGTCTATGGCAGCGGTTCCATAATCACTGCCATAGGTCAAGCTATGGCAGCGGTTCTCAGAATCGCTGCAACAAGCACTGTCATAGACCTACGGCGATGGTTGCAGTGGCAGTGGTTAGCTAACCGCTGCCATAACTTATAGCAGTATTTTTTTGGGTTATGATAGTGATTATAAATTGCTGTCGTAGTCATGTTATGTAGTAGTGTTTGTAGTAGTGAGGGGGAGGGGTTTCTGCGCCGGGGCTAGGGGTTGGGGAGAGGGGGCTTTCGTATCGGGGTTGGAGGGTGGGGTAGGGGGTTCACACCGAGGCCGGAGGAGGGTGGAGTCGGGGGTTTGGGGGGGGGCATTTCCATGCCGGGGCCAAGGGAGATTTGCAGGTAGCCGGGGGGAGGGTGAGGGGGGGAGGGTTTCGCACTAGAGCTGGAGGAGGGTGGAGGGGGAAGGATTTTATGCTGGGGCTGAGAGAGTTTCACGGGTGGGGGTGGGGAGGGGGGGCGTTGTGGTGGTGGTTGGTTTGGAAAGGGTTTTTAATTGGGTTTATTTTGGGCTCGAGCCTGGGCCAGGCCTGGGTCGGACCAAAGATAGGCCCGAGCCTGATTCGAAATAAAATAGGCCTCATTTTTTTTGATCAAGCCCCGAACTTGAATGTTTTTGGATCGAGCCCAAGTCGATCCAGCCAATAGACTTGAGCTGGCCCAAGCACTTCTAGCCCTATCAATCATCCGATTGCTCTCATCGAAGGCAAACATTCCACTTCTTCAGGCCTTAGGGTGTTCAAATGCTAAGAAATTGAAAAGAAGCTTTGATAGGAATAGGTCAGAATTCTATTTGAAGAGGAAGCTATTTGGGAATAAAGGCGTAATAATTCTATCTTTGCAATATAGTAAACATTGCCAATATAGACGAGCCACGTTATAACTTTGTCATAGCAGGTTGTTGGAAATAATAATCAGTATTTAAACTGAAAAAATTTAAAAATTTGATGACTCGACTATATTAAATAAAAATTTAAATAAAATTAATTTTTTTAAAAAAAATTATAATTTTTTTAATATAATTAAGCCAAAATAAAACGAGTGCCCTACCACCGTAAGTTCCCCGTGCGCGCCGTGTGCTGTTTCGGCATCGCCCTCCGTCGCGGCAATCTATCCAATTTAGGGCTCCCCATCTGATCGAGTGTAACGCACACTCCTTTACCATCCCTCTTCTTCTCCGATCATCGCCACGGTAACCTTCGTCCCTCCCTCTCTCTCTTCCTTCCCCTTTCCCTATCATTTCCGCTCTCTCTCCTTTCTTTCTCTCTTGCAGGTTCTCCCTGGCGTCGCCGTCCCATGAGGACCGGCTTCTCCTCGAAGCACTCCAAAAAGAACTCCGACGAGGTGCCTCCCCCCTTCTCTGTCTCCTCCCATCCTTGTCTTCAAGAACTTTGAATTCTCAATTCTTTCTAACCTCAATTACTGGCTTCATCCTTATCCAGGAACGGAGCAAAAAGAAAAAGATGAGATCTACTAAGCGCCGCCGCCATGATTCATCATCGTCCTCTTATTCCTCTGGCTCAGAGATCGATGCTCGCTCTCGGAAGAAGAGAAACCAGCGGGAACCCAAAAGGCCGGAGAAGATGAGGAAGGAATCCAACAAGCCCGTTAAAAAGAAGAGTCGCAAGACCCGCTATCGCAGGGATGCCAGCCTGAGTTCTTCGAGCCGGAGTTGCTCCACTTGTCGGGGCCGGAGCAGCTCCTCCGGGGGGAGTGAGAGCGACTCCGGGAGGTCGAGGAGCCGCGCCCGTGGTAATAAAAAGGTGAAATTGAGGGAGAGGATTAGGTCGAGGAGCCCGCCGCGTGCTGATCGGAAGGCAAAATTGAGGGGGAGGAGCAGGTCGAGCAGTCCTCCAGCCCGTGCTGATAGGAAGGTGATATCGAGGGACAGAAGCAGGTCAAAAGGAAGGGAGAGGAGGAGAAGTCGGAGGATGAGCTCGAAACGGGATGGTGGTAGGTATCTATCTCGGAGCTGCTCGTCTTGTGAGGGGAGGAGTCGTAGCAGCCGTGAGGAGAAGGGCAAGGAGGTGGATCAGCCAAAACGGCTTAAATCAGCACTTGTGGTAACCAAAGAATCAGAGGAGATGGAAACACTTGGTAGCAGGAGTTACAGTGAGAGTCAGAGTCATAGTGAGGGGAAAGGTAAAGAGGTGGATCAGCCAAGACAGCTAAAGTCAGCACTTGTGGTAACCAAAGAATCAGAGGAGATGGAAGGAATTCGTCGAAGGGATAAGATTATTCAGTGTTATGATGATTTGGGGAGGAGTGTTGATGCTTATGAGCAAGCCTTAGATGATAGGCAAGTAGAGTTAGGTGGGGAAAAGCATTCTACCGATACTTGGGTTGAGGATACAGCTTATGTTAAGGGAGATAAGCATGTTTTGACCAAGCTCGATACAGAGCCTGCCAAGAATGCCGATTTTGGCAATTATGATTCCACTAGGAAGATCAGTGGGGATTCAGTGAATGCTGGTAGTTCAGAGCCTGAGGATTTGGAACTGCTGTTGAGACAGAAGGCATTAGCGAACTTCAGAAAGTTCCGAGGTGGGTTCTTGGCACAAAAAAACACCAGTGGCGATCAGAAAGATGAGTCCATCCAGACTGAACTCTGCAAGGATGCTGGTAGATTTGACGAGGCAAAAGACACTATCGTTTCATCAAATTGCAAGTCCACTAGTTCTCTTGAATGCCAAGCAAGCATTCAAGGGGGAATTCCCATGACTCAACCCAGAATTAGATCTATCGTGAATATTCCAACAGAAAATGGTGATGGAAATTCTATCATTTGTTGTCAAAATGCTAGTGAGAGTTCAAGACCAGCTGTTGACCGTATCGTTACTAGTGCTGCTGATGGCCAAACCACTCCAAATCATTTAAAGAGCAAAGAAGAGCCTTTGGACAAACTCTTATCAGGGAAAACCCTGTCGGCCAAAGATATCCAGGATAAGATGACAGTTGCTGAACCTGGTAGTAGCGCCACTATTGGGGATGAATTGAAAATAGCTGATGGGTCAGCCTCGGGGGCTTCTGCTTGCCTTAATGTGAAAAATGGAAATAAACTTGCGGAGGAGGATACAACTGGGTCTCATTTTGAGCAAAAGACATTTTCTAGAATGCATGATGGGGAGATGGTGCAGGTTAGTTATGTGCTTTTTTGATCGAATTGATTGCTGGAGTGCACAGATCAACCTGTGTGAAAGACATTTCCTTCTCTTTACTTAGATCTGATTATATTTATGTGTTTGGTAGGTGAGCTACAAGGTTTACATTCCAAACAAAAGCCCAGCCTTGGCAAGAAGGCAACTGCAGCGATGAAGGGTGTGCAGTAATTTTAAGTCTTTATGTGCTCTTTTGAGGACTGCAGCAGTTGACTGAGCTTTGATTTGTTTTCCCTATCGTTGTAGTTGTAGATCTTTTAAAATGCATTAGTAAATGGCAGATGATGATATGTTCTGTCTCTCAGGCTTATTTTCGATGCTTTTATTTCAAGCTTATGATATATTTTACTTATTGTATGCTTGCGTCAAACAATTTGGCACTTTTGCTCATCCATAAAAATGCAGAATTCCTATACTGTCATGTCTGTGCAGTATGAATTGCTAATTTCTGTTGGAATTGCATTGTCAGTTATGAAAGTAGAATTGATAGTATTACCTTACCTTCTAATGAGAGGTAATTCTGCTTCCCATAGTTACTGTTCTGTAGTGTGTTGTGGTCAACAAGTTCTTTAACTGTATTTGGTCTGCACATTAGTATTTTTTCCTAGAATTGAAGGTGGTGGCTTCTTTGAGAGTAAAGAATTACGGAAATTAGTCTCAAAGAGGTTTCTGAGTGATTCATATTCTGGCATGATGTTGGTGAAGTATTGTTACTTGGTTTTTGTCAGTTACTTGTTAGTGGAGAATCATCTCTTTTAGAGTTATTTCATAAAGGTTGAACAAAGACATACATGGCTTCCCTGGGTATCAGTGCTTAAGGTTGGCCTTGTTCTGTTTAACCTTATTTTCAACACAAAGTAATTCGCCTCTGTATATCTCTGTTGCTTTCTAGGTTTCCTATAGTTCCTTGCTTCTGTTAGTTATATCTTTGGAACAACATTACTGATGCCAAATTGATGGGAAAATTTCTCTTGTTTGAAACCTAGCTCATATGATAATTTATATCTTCAGATACAACAGTTAAAACTTTTTGATATGTTTTATATAGTTGCAGAATGCTTAAATTACAACTGTGACCTCCCAAAAGGTAGAATGGGTAGTTCATATTACTTTGCAATTTGATGTAAATGATAAATAGTTGTACTAAACTAAAATCAGAGTGGTTTGCTCTTGTTGGATAGGTAGCTGAAAGAGAGAACACATCTGGTCTAAGTAATGACTACAATATCATATGATAACACCAAAGAGTAATGATAGAACAATAAACAATGTTATTGTGGTATGAATCGATAATCAATTATTAATATATGTTTTGACAGTTGCTATTATTAATTGTAATTTCAGTTTAACTCATTGCCTGGTTACTGATAGATCAGGGAACAATCGTAATGTAATGGCTTTGGAGCTTGGAATGCAGAATTAGGTTGAGAATGGATCTAAGATTTCTGATTATTCTGATCTTCTTGCATCATAATTTAGAATTGCTTTGGGTGGTATCACATCCACCGGCCAAGGTGATTTTGGGTAGAAAGGTAGTTAAGAGGTTCTCTTATGGACTTCATGGTTAAAAGCCATAATTTAGAATTGAAATCCAAGAAATTAATACTCAAGAATACAGCAACTTAAACTGGAAGAGTCCCACGAAAATGGACTCTACATGGGATGTCAAATAGATGGATGACTTATGCTATCTTCATTAATATTTTTTCTCCATTATAATCAATGAGGCTCCTTGAAAGACTATTAGGGTTATCGGGGATCGAAAATAGGAGGTACATATTGCCTTTTATTTTATTTAACTCTAGCAGAAAAATAAGTTTCATGTGCCATGTACTCATATGGCAACCTTGACTGTGCAGCCTGTGCTTTCCAAAGCAAGAATTTAGGTGCTGGACGGTATCAGTTTGTGTCAGATGCTATGGCACTATGTTGGCCAACCAAGTGCAATATGTAGGGTTTATCTCTATGTCATAGGTATTGGTCTATGTCATTTTGAGCCTGCCCATGCCATTCTCAGGCCCTTTTTATCATTTTTTTTTCTTTTTCTTTTTTCTTCTTTGATAGAAAGGGCCTGTAGGCAATGTTCTACACAACAGAGGGAACTATCCCCAGGTGCCCCTAACATCCAAACCCATGGGAAGGCATGATTTAAACATGTTCTTCTGGTAGGACTGCCAAAGACATTACCTGCTTAATAATTTGGTGCCTTCAGCTCAGGCCCTTTTCCCCCTTATTTTTCAAGGCTTTTCTGGGTATTAGCACATCACACAGAACAGTATTGTAATATGTGCCAGCCCTTGTTTGGCATGAACTTGGCAGGTGGTATTGTAATCCTTAATACAAAGGTGTCATTTGCTTTATCTATGATATTTATAAATGGTGCTGGGGCTTGCAGTCGTTGTTGATAATGGCTCTTTGCTGGACATAGTGTAACTTGAGATTACGAAGGGGATGCTGCAGTCCTGAACCCCTGAAAAGGTGTAAATCAATAATTTCCTAGGCATTGGAAAGTCTGCAAAATCAGCCTAAAGTCAATAATGTTGACTCTTGTTTGAAAGGTAGGTAACTTTCATGGGGAGATGTTAACACGGTTCATAGTTGTCACTACTGCTGATGTTGTTTATAAAGAATTGGTTGTAGTGTGAACTCGAATGCAGGATTCAATTCGCATTTCTTGAATGTTCTCAGATATTTTTGTTGGCAAACATGTCTTGTGACCTTTCCCATGGAAGATGTACAAACAGAGCCTTGTGATACTATGATGTCTTGAGATGAATCAGGCACATATATTGCTTGGTCAGTGATCCAATCAGATCATATACATCTCTGCCGAGTTGTATAAGCAAGCATGGATTACGTGATAAAGTTGGATGACATGATCATATTGAAGTTGTTCCCATATGATTGTACAGCAAAGCACCCGTTCATAAGATGAATCAAGCTTAAATTGGGTATGAGTTATTTAAATCATCCATGTCTGTGAGAAAATATTTTCAAATCTAATGGTATCTTGGATTCAGATGAAGGAATTCATTTAGCAATGAGCTTCAAAACCATAAAACTAAATGATGTAGAGTTCACCTGGGATAGTGCGGAAGCAGCTAAATCAATGATCTTCTGTAATCATCATGACTGAAGGACAGGTTCTACCATTTGAAAGCAGTTTTTGAAGGACTTCAAATAGCCTGGATGAAAAAAAAAGTGCAACTTGTTGGGGATAAATCTCGCTCCTACCAAAGTCAAGTTCAATCCCAGCCTGATGTGGTCAATGCGGAAGAACTTCAGTAGACACGTCCTAGTTGAACTACTACATCCGGCCGAGCTTCTCAGCGGTTGAGCCTAAGTCTTTCAACCAGCCGAACTATCAAGCGGTCGAACTACTTATTGCCCGAGCCCCTTTGGACTCCGAGCGACCGGGCTTCGGCCGAGATCCCGACGGCCGAGCTTGTTTCAACCCTCTTAGCGGCCGAGCTCCCCGAACTTCTGTCCAGCGGCCGAACTCCCCAGCGCCCAGGCTCCGGGCCGAACTCCTTCGGACTCCCAGCGACCGGGCTTCAGCCAGACCCTTGCGGGAGCCGAACTTCCCCAAAACCTCCTCTCGGGCCGAGTTTCTACGGAAGCCGGACTCCCTATAGACTTCTTCAATGGACGAGCTTCTCAATGACCGAACTCCTTATGATGGATTCCTGCAGGCAATCTCGCCACGGTTACACAACAGTAATAACGATCGGCATTTATCAGGAATAACGATCGGCATTTATCAGTAATAACGATCGATAATAACGATCGGCATTTATCAGGAATAACGATTGACATTTATCAGCAATAACGATCGACAATAACGACTGGCAGGACGGTTACAATAAGCTTTCTCTATAAAAAGGATCCTCCGGATACTTCTACGACAGGTTCTAAAAAATCCTTTTCTTCTCTCCCATATTCTGTCGAGCATTCCATTCCTGTTGACAGGAACTAACTTGAGCGTCGGAGGGTCTTCCGGAGCCACCCCCACCGGTTCCGAGCGAGACTTTGTTTTGTAGGTCCCCAGCGGCAGCCTCTTCGGCCTCAACTCCGGCGACGACAAGTTTCTGCGTCAACAGATTGGCGCTAGAAGGAGGGCTACCGACGAAGATTCCCTTCTTAAAGGAAGTCGGTGTTCCTTTGTTCTTAAAGGAGTGCTCGAGAGACCTTTCTTCCTTTCAATTCTAATTCCCTTCCAAAGAGAAAACATGCCCCCCAGGAGAGCTTCCACTCGGAGATCGGCGGCTTCCACGGCCCGATCTCGTTCGAGTCCATCCGCTCCAGCTCCAGCCCCAGTGACTCAGGCTCATTCTGCAGCCCGACGATCGGCGGCCTCCGCGGCCCGATCCCGTCCGGGTCCGTCCGCTACCATTCCAGTCTCGGCAACCCAGGCCGCGGTAGACGCTGAACAGTTCAACCTGCTTGTTCAGCAAGTTCGTGGCCTCACCGAGGCTGTTCAAGCGGTGCAAGCCATGCACCAGCAAGCCGCCGTACCAGTCCAATCGGTCCTGGATCTTCCGGAGCCACGTTGTCCAGCCCAGAGGCAATCAACATGGGCTACCCGACCTCCAATTCCCGGAAAAGGAAAGCAACGGAAGGAGAGTCCTTGTTCGGACCGCAGCTCGTCCCAAGGAGAAGCTTTTCATCCGATCAGCAAGAAGACTTTAGAAATGAGAGACCATGAAGATCTCCTGGATAGAAGGCTCTTGGAAATGAGTCGTCGGATCGAAGAACTCCGCCACGCTCCTCCCTCATATGGTAATGAGATCCGAACCGACCCTCCATTCTCATAGAAAATTATGCAAGAACCAGTCCCGCCGAACTTCAAACTCCCACAGTTTGAGAGCTATGATGGGACCACTGACCCGGTCGACCACCTGGAAGCCTTCCGGACGACGATGTTGCTTCATGGCGCGCCAGACGCCATCCTGTGCCGGGCTTTTCCCTCTACTCTTAAAGGAGCCGCCAGAAACTGGTATTCGGCACTCAAGCCGAGTACCATCCTGTCATTCGACCAAATGAGTCAACAGTTCGCGGCCCACTTCGTCAGTAGTCGGCGTCCACGCCGAAGCTCAGACTCCCTAATGGCCATCAGATAGAGAGAAGGGGAATCTATTTGGGCTTTCATTTTTTGGTTTAATACCGCTGCGTTAGAAGTCCGAGACCTGGATCAATCGGTCGCCATGGCCGCGCTCAAGA
Organism: Cocos nucifera; assembly: GCA_006176705.1. Lineage (NCBI taxonomy): Eukaryota > Viridiplantae > Streptophyta > Magnoliopsida > Arecales > Arecaceae > Cocos > Cocos nucifera. The sequence goes on along the minus strand of QRFJ01001151.1, from coordinate 176,413 downwards.
GCGGCCTTCAGAAAAATGACCTATTGTTCTCCCTGGAAAAAAGTATCCCAGGGACTTTGCCGATATGTTGGCTCGGGCCGAATGTTACGCCTGGGCAGAGGAGGCCTTCGAAGCGAAGGACGGTGAAATCGGTGGTAAACAGCTGATCGACAGGCTGGATAGACCCTCCGAAGAAAGGAAGCAAATTGAAGATCGACCACACTCCAGGACTCCCCCTGGTCGTGAGCAAATTCGGATTTCCTCTCAAGCTCGGAAGCAGGGAAGCTCTGACGGAAGGACGCACCGAAGTCCTCCTCCGTGCCGAAGTCCCTCAGCGCCGAAGTTCTCCTCAGCGCCGAAGTTCTCCCCATCTACGACGATTTCACAACTACATCCCCCTAAACACCCCGAAGACTCAAGTTCTGATGGAGATCCGGGAACGTCTTCCAAGACCAGAAAGAATGCGCTCTCACCCTTACAAGCGTAATCCCAACAAGTTCTGCCTCTATCATCGCGATCACGGTCATGACACGGAGGAGTGCATTCAACTCCAGGATGAGATCGAAGAGCTCGTCAGGCGAAGCAGACTAAGCCGGTTTCTTCGAAGGCAGCCCGAGGGGGTGGAAGATCGGCCGAGAACGCTAACGCCAAGCGGGAAAAACCAACAAGAAGATCGGCCACCCGTTGGTGTCATCAACACTATCTTAGGGGGATCTCAGCAAAAGAAAACCAGCAGGCTTGAAGGATCGATGAAGAAACGGAAGATTTCGGAGCCTATAGTCTTCACCGAGGAGGATGGCCAGGGAATCCAACTTCCGCATAATGACGCGGTTGTAGTTTCGTTGAATATTGCTGACTACGATGTACGCCGCGTCCTCGTAGATAATGGAAGCTCGGCTGATGTATTGTTCTACGATGTCTTCTTGAAAATGTTCCTACCTGATGATCGATTGAGCTCGGTGAATTCTCCGCTAGTTGGATTTGCTGGCAACACCGTACCAGTCGAAGGTATCATAACTTTGACCGTAACAGCAGGGCAGTACCCAAAGCAGGCCAAAGCTCAGGTCGACTTCCTAGTCGTAAAGACGTCGTCCGCCTATAATGCTATCCTTGGTCGACCTGGTTTAAATGCCCTTCGGGCAGTTGTGTCGACTTATTACTTAAAGATGAAGTTCCCTACGAACTATGGGGTTGGAGAAGTCAGAGGAGACCAGACCCTAGCGAAGTATTGTTACTCAATTGCCTTGTATAAGGGAGATCAGCCCGACTCCTGTCTGGTTGACAGACTGGATGTCCATAACGACCTCGCTGAAGAACGAGCTGAGCCTGCAGAGGACCTCGTCTCTGTGTCATTAAATGATGGAAAATCGGACCATGTGGTGCAGATCGGCTCCAACCTGGCAACCGAGGTTCGGGAGCAACTCGTCGCTTTTCTCAGAAGGAATGCAGACGTCTTCGCTTGGACCCCAGCAGATATGCCAGGAATCGACGCCGAGGTCATGGAACATCGGCTGGCCGTTGACTCGAAACACCGGTCGGTAAGAGAAAAACTACGCCAACATGCCCCGGAGAGGCAGAAAGCGATCGCTGAAGAGGTAGATAAACTCCTTAAAGCCGGACTAATCCGGAAAGTTCATTACCCGACTTGGGTTTCGAACGTGGTTCTTGTCAAGAAAGCAAACAACAAGTGGAGGATGTGTGTCGACTTCAAAAAGCTAAACAAGGCTTGTCCAAAGGATAGTTACCCCTTGCCAAGGATCGATCAGTTGGTAGATGCAACCTCGGGTCATGAGCTCCTCAGCTTTATGGACGCCTTTTCTGGTTATAACCAGATACGTATGGCGCCTGAAGATGAAGAAAAAATAGCCTTCATCACTAGCCGAGGTCTTTACTGCTATAAGGTCATGCCTTTTGGACTCAAGAATGCGGGAGCAACATACCAACGTTTAGTCAACAAAATTTTCAAGGAGCAGATCGGCCGCAACATGGAGGTGTACGTGGATGATATGCTCGTCAAAAGCCGAGCTTCAGCTGACCATCTGGCCGACCTTGAAGAGACCTTCAATGCATTGAGGAAGCATAAGATGAGACTGAACCCTACCAAATGCGCCTTTGGCGTAACCTCTGGAAAATTTCTTGGGTTCATGGTGTCGAGACGTGGAATTGAGGCAAACCCCCTGAAAATCCGAGCTATTCAAGAAATGACCACTCCAAAGATGATTAAAGAAGTTCAGCGCTTGGCCGGAAGGGTGGCATCCCTAAATCGCTTCGTCTCGAGGTCGGCTGAACGTTGCTTGCCCTTCTTCGAGGTTCTCAGGCGACCAAAGGACTTCAGCTGGACGGCAGAGTGTCAACAAGCATTTGAGGAACTCAAAAATTACCTCGGCACGCCCCCTCTGCTGGCAAAACCTGAACCTGGGGAAGAGTTGTTCTTGTATTTAGCTGTCTCCTCGGTGGCCCTGGCGGCGGTTCTCGTTAGGGAAGAAGCAAAAACACAACGCCCGATCTATTACGTGAGCCGAGTCCTAAGGGACGCGGAGACCAGATACTCCCGGATAGAAAAATTATCTTACTGTCTCGTAATTGCCGTCAGGAGGCTCCGACCTTACTTTCAGGAGCACACCATAACGGTCCTCACGGACCAACCAATAAAAGCAGTTCTCCACCGAGCAGACGCTTCCGGAAGAATCGCAAAATGGACAATGGAGCTCACGGAGTTCGACATCAACTACCAGCCCAGGCCATCAATCAAAGTCCAGGTACTGGCGGATTTTGTATTAGAATGCACTATTCCGGATGAAGCCGAACTTGAATCAAGCAAGACAAATACAGAGGCGAGATCGAGCCTTGACGAAGTCGAACCATCACAGCCGAACTTCCCAAAGGAAAGGGCCGACCTCTCTGAAGGCTTCTGGATTCTACACGTGGATGGTTCTTCCAACTCCATTGGAGCTGGTGCAGGGCTAGTCTTGGTCAGCCCCGAGGGAGTTGTCGCCGAGTTCGCGCTGCGCTTCGAGTTTTCCCGCTACCAACAACGAAGCCGAATACGAAGCACTGATTGCGGGATTAAGAATAGCAAAGGAGCTAAAAGTAGATCGGCTTCGAGTCTACAGCGATTCCCGATTAGTGGTCGGTCAGGTTGACGGCAACTTTGAAGCAAGAGAAGAGAGCATGGCGAGATACCTCGGGAAAGTGAAGAGTTTAACCCCGGCCTTTTGATAATTTCGTCATTCAACATATCCCAAGGACAGAAAATGCGAGAGCCGATTTTCTCTCCAAACTGGCCACTTCGGCTCCAGCCGAACTACCCAAAGAAGTGTTTCAGGAAACTCTGAAGTACCCAACCACGAAAGAACCTCAGGATGTCCTACAGACGGAATTCGAGCCCAGCTGGATTGACCCACTGGTCACCTACCTTAAAGAGGGGGTTCTTCCTCATGACCGAAAAGAAGCTCGAAAACTCAAAAATCAGGCCTCCCGTTACGTCTTATACGAAGGCCAGTTATACAAAAGGTCGTACTCCCTTCCATTGTTGAGATGCCTTCGACCTTCAGAAGCTAATATTGCACTATGGGATGTGCACGAAGGACTTTGCGGAAGCCATTTAGGAGCAAGGTCTTTGTCGCTAAAGCTACTTCGGCAAGGGTATTATTGGCCGACCTTATTTCGCGATTCTGTGGAATACGTAAAGAGGTGCGACCGCTGCCAGAAAAATGCAAGTGTGCAGAGACGGCCGGCGTCCGAACTCACTCCGCTTAATTCACCCTGGCCGTTTGCGCAATGGGGAATGGACATACTCGGCCCCTTCTCGACAGCGTCGGGACAGCGGAAGTTCCTCTTGGTCGCGATTGACTACTTTACCAAGTGGGTCGAAGCTGAACCACTCGCGAAAAATTACCGAGGCCAAAGTACAGGACTTTGTTTGGAAAGTCACTAGTTTGTCGGTTCGGCCTGCCCCGAACCCTTATAACCGACAATGGGCGACAATTCGCCGGGGCTAGGTTCGCAGAGTTTTGTGAAGGATTAAACATCTCCCAGCGCTTCACTTCTGTGGCTCATCCGCAGACCAATGGGGAAGCTGAGATAACCAACCGGACCTTGCTACAGGGAATCAAAACGAGGCTAGATAAGGCAAAAGGGGCCTGGGTAGACGAACTCTACCATGTCCTCTGGGCGTACCGAACTACTCAGAGGGTGCCGACTGGAGAAACACCCTTCGCTTTGGCCTTCGGTACTGAGGCGGTCATCCCGGTTGAACTTAAGCTCCCTTCCGCACGAGTTGTGGGCTTCAATGAACAGCACAACCCCCAAAACCTCAGAGTCAACCTCGACCTTCTGGAAGAAAAGAGGGAGGAAGCTCGCATCCGGATGTCAGCCTATAAACAGAAGGTGGCTCGGTACTACAACTCCAGGATTAAAAATAAGACGTTCAGAGTAGGGGACTTAGTGCTCCGACGAGCCGCTATCACTCAGCCTCAGAGTCAAGGAAAGCTCGCTCCAAATTGGGAAGGTCCGTATAAGGTAACGGAAGTCATCCGACCCGGAACCTATCGCTTGAAGGAACTCGGAGGGATAATGCTTCCTCGGCCATGGAACTCAGAAAATCTGAGAATATATCATCAATGAATTTCTTTGTTCTGCGTTTTTGGTTTTTGGCATAAGAATCGTGGGATGGCAAGAGAAAAATGAGTAAAAACTGTCCGTTAGAAACAGGAGGAAGACCTCGTCCTAACGTGAGCAAAGTCGAAGACCTCGTTCACCTTAGACGAGATGGGGGGAGAAGCTCGGACGACGGTCCGTATGTGCCCCCACAGCCCGTTAGGAACAGGAGGAAGACCTCGTCCTAACGTGAGCAAAGTCGAAGACCTCGTTCACCTTAGACGAGATGGGGGGAGAAGCTCGGACGACGGTCCGTATGTGCCCCCACAGCCCGTTAGGAACAGGAGGAAGACCTCGTCCTAACGTGAGCAAAGTCGAAGACCTCGTTCACCTTAGACGAGATGGGGGGAGAAGCTCGGACGACGGTCCGTATGTGCCCCCACAGCCCGTTAGGAACAGGAGGACGACCTCATTCTAACGCGAGCAAAGTCGAAGACCTCGTTCACCTTAGACGAGATGGGGGGAGAAGCTCGGACGACGGTCCGTATGTGCCCCTCACAGCCCGTTAGGAACAGGAGGAAGACCTCGTCCTAACGCGAGCAAAGTCGAAGACCTCGTTCACCTTAGACGAGATGGGGGAGAGAAGCTCGGACGATGGTCCGTATGTGCCTCCACAGCCCGTTAGGAACAGGAGGAGACCTCGTCCTAACGCGAGCAAAGTCGAAGACCTCGTTCACCTTAGACGAGATGGGGGGAGAAGCTCGGATGATGGTCCGCATGTGCCCCCACAGCACGTTAGGAACAGGAGGAAGACCTCGTCCTAACGCGAGCACTTACATCAACCTCAGCCAAAGGAGATGAGATGTCCTCCGAGCAATCTTATCAACTTCGGCCAAATAAGATCCCCTCAAGCGATTAGGCTGACCTCGGATGAAGAGCGCCGACTTCGACCTCGGCGAGGGATAGAATTTTTGACCGAATCAACCTCGGCTGGAGAGCCTCAACTTCAGTATCCACTTTAGCCAGAAATGAAATCTCCCCTGAACTTCGACATGGACCAATACGAAACCCGGAAGAAAAACTTTGGCAGTCGCCTTATCCGCACTCCCTTCCTTCAAATTTCGAACTCGGGAGTGGGGGGGCTAGTGTTGGGGATAAATCCCGCTCCTGCCAAAGTCAAGTTCAATCCCAGCCTGATGTGGTCAATGCGGAAGAACTTCAGTGGACACGTCCTAGCTGAACTACTACATCCGGTCGAGCTTCTCAGCGGCTGAGCCTCAGCCGAAGTCTTTCAACCAGCCGAACTATCAAGCGGCCGAACTACTTATTGCCCGAGCCCCTTTGGACTCCGAGCGACCGGGCTTCGGCCGAGACCCCGACGGTCGAGCTTGTTTCAACCCTCTTAGCGGCCGAGCTCCCCGAACTTCTGTCCAGCGGCCGAACTCCCCAGCGCCCAGGCTCCGGGCCGAACTCCTTCGGACTCCCAGCGACCGGGCTTCAGTCAGACCCTTGCGGGAGCCGAACTTTCCCAAAACCTCCTCTCGGACCGAGTTTCTACGGAAGCCAGACTCCCTATAGACTTCTTCAATGGACGAGCTTCTCAATGATCGAACTCCTTATGATGGATTCCTGCAGGCAATCTCGCCACGGTTACACAATAGTAATAACGATCGGCATTTATCAGTAATAACGATCGGCAATCGATCGGCATTTATCAGTAATAACGATCGACAATAACGATCGGCATTTATCAGGAATAACGATCGACATTTATCAGCAATAACGATCGACAATAACGACTGGCAGGACGGTTACAATAAGCTCTCTCTATAAAAAGGACCCTCCGGATACTTCTACGACAGGTTCTAAAAAATTCTTTTCTTCTCCCCCATATTCTGTCGAGCATTCCATTCCTGTTGACAGGAACTAACTTGAGCGTCGGAGGGTCTTCCGGAGCCACCCCCATCGGTTCTGAGCAAGACTTTATTTTGTAGGTCCCCGGCGGCAGCCTCTTCGGCCTCAACTCCGGTGACGATAAGTTTCTGCGTCAACAGGACTAAACTTCTATTGTTGGCTGTAATCAGCACTTGTCAGATACCAACCATGTTCTTGGTGTCAGCTAGTGGGAAGATCATACTTTTGTTAGGTTTCAGTGGACTTGGATTGAACTAGTTCACTGGAGCATCAATGATCTAATTTTTGTTGCTTTAAGCATTTGTAGGATAAATTTGTTTTTCAACCATGGTTTTATTGTATCATTGAAGTAAGTCTCCTCATATGAAGCTGAGGTCAAGGTTATCTTCGCAACATCTTTAATATTGAAGAACTAACGAAGCCAAGATTGAGGTTTTTTCATACTATGTTGAGAATTGAAGTACAAATATTTTTCTTTCTCTTGTAATAACTTATGTATTGCTGTGGATTGTTGCAAATAACCTTGATTTGCTCATCGCAGAGACTTGAATAAGATCTCTGTAGATTTTGACAAATTCTAATTTCGTAGTTTTGAGGTGGTATAAGATCTCTGTAGATTTTAACAAATTCTAATTTCATAGTTTTGAGGTGGTAGGCGCCAGTCCTTCACCCTGTTGCCTTTCATTGTTCCTATCATTTAATTTTCTATCATCTTTATGGCCCACCGTGATTTTCATGTACATTCCATCAAAACTCCTATCAAATTTCTTTCTAATTCAATATTGGTGCTTTTCATCTGGTGATTGGTATAACTGTTTTTCCTCAAGTTATCTTTGCTGGTTGGTTAAATGATCCTACATCACCAACCGATTGCTGCCACCACTTTCCAGGTCATTGTTGACTGCTGGCATCATTTTTCACTTTAGCTGTTCCACACCACCACAGCCCCCCTTCATCATTGGTACTCTTTTGTTGCAACCAATCACTACAGTCCTACACAGTAACCTGCTCGCCTATAGGCCATTATGTTGGTGCTTGGGAACTTCTGCAGGTATGCAGGACATCAATAAGTAGAGACCAAGATTGGTTAGGGTTTTATTTTTTGAAATAAGATGTTATATAGGAATATTGTTAGTTTGTCAGATTTCAATAATATTACATGAGATGATCTTTATAAGACTTACCCTGATGTCACTATCAATTTCGGCTGACTTTGGGAAGATCAAGGATGTATTGATCTGGCTAAAGCTTTTCTTTTTTTCCTTTTTATTGCTTACCGTCCAAGGCTGAGATTGTTATACTGTGCACTTTTTGACTTTCTATGCTTTATGTTTGAACCTTTTGATTTACAAAAAGAGAACCGACAAGGAGAGAGAAATTCAGAAGAATTATTATGAATAGCAGGGTTTAGTTAGGGATAGAAATGACTGAGCAAGAAATCTAAGTAGAGATGGAAATGAATGAAGAAGTAAGAGGTGGATGTCTATGATTTTTCATCTGACTGTGGATGGATGGGCATCACCGACCTGTTTAGTATCTCTATGATGACTCTGGTATCTCACTGCAGTGCTTTTGTAATGGCTACATAATGCAAATAATCCGATATTATATGGTGTTGTATATATGGCTATTGACTAAGCTTATAGACCCCTTAGAAAAATGTTGGAGATGAAACAGAACGTATGTTAATGGTTGCATCATGTTTGATCTTACCTTATTAAGATTGCAGTATTGCTGACTTCTGTCACCTGATTGCTGATCTAATCCAAGTGACTGATGAAGCAATGTGATAAGCTTGAAGTAGGTGTTAGTAACTCCATCAAGATTCATGTTCATGCAACTTTTTGCAACAATAAATATTTGAAACTTTCAAATCTCAATATGTAAAGTGAACAGAGTATGCTGAAATTACTACTTGAAGAGGTTGGCTCTCTTCAAATTATCAGTGTGACAAACACTGTTTGTAGGAGCAGTGCTATAATAGTAGAATTTCTATGATTTCAACCAGGAAACCACAAGTGAAAAGTTCCCTAAACTCCGTAATTACTTAAGCTATCCAGAGATGCACAAGTTTTTGAGAGCATGCAGCTTGTTGCAAATTACATGGAAGTGATATTGGGTTTGTGGTTCTGGTGCAGGTAACAGCTTGAAGATTATATTACACCCTCCATAAAACCGGCGGAAGAATATGACCCAGGAGGAGCACAACAGCTGATTACTTAAATTTTTTATCTCCAAGCTGGTATTTGGTATTTTAAGGTGGCAACTCGTAGCGTGTAGATGGGTAGCAAAAGATCTTTTGTTGGGAGTAAATTCCGCTCCCATCGAAGTTCGGCATGATGTTTAGTCAAATGCTGCTTGTAATCGTAGAAGAGCTTCAATCGCAACTTCTCCATCAGTCGAATTCCTTCAACCGAACTTCTTCATCCTAGGCAGGCTTTTTTCAGCATTCCTCTAGCCGATCTTTTCTGACCGCAAGTCTTCCGAATTTCTTTTTCAGTCGGACTCCTCCATCAGTTAAACTCCTTAATTTCTCCTTCAGTCGAACTTTTCCATCAGTCAAACTCCTTTCGAACTCCACCATCAATCGGACTTCTTCGTCCGTCGAACTCCTTCCGAATCCTTCCAGCAGACCTCCTTCCGAATTCCTCCAACGGACTTCCTTCAGGATTTCTTCGGTGGACTTTCGAACCTCTTCCGATCGAACTCAATGCAGTCATCTGAAAGGGCCTCCACGCATATGCGGATCCAGCAATCTGCACGGTATGAACCCACTTACGCACAGACGACCTTGAAGGAGTTCGAACTTCTCTAAAATTGATGAAACTTGAAGCTCTTCATCGCCAGCACCTACCTTCTTCGAACTTCAACTATTAAATTTCAGCGGACTGGCATGTCGCGATAACAGATACTACTCTCCATAACAAACTTCACGTGGTTCCGAACGATCCACTATCAGGCAGTTACGGTTGTCCCCATCAGTTTGTTACAGACTCTGTCTATAAAAAAAATATCCTTCAGATACATTTTTTCGAAGCTCTCATTCTTTTTCTCAAAATTTTGCTACTTTTCCTGCTGAGCATTCCATTTTTGTTGGCCGAAAGAGCTGACTTGACCGTTGGAGGGTTCTGTCGGAGCCATCCCTTCTCCGATTTGGACTTCTTTTATAGGTCTCGACGGCGACCTCGACTTCTCCAACTCCAATCAGTTTCGGTGTCAATCAAATTCCGCACCAATAGAATTGGCGCTAGAGGAAGAGCCCTGAATCCTTATTCTAAAATAAGTGCTTAATCGATCATGTGAGCTTTCTCCTTCAAGAGCCATCTTCATTCTCTTCCTCGACCTCAAAATACCTCCGAAGAATACGACTATTCGAAGATCCACCACCTCTGCTGCCAGATCTGAGCCAAATTTGCCTGCTTCACAGGCACTACAACCTCCTCCATCGGCAACAATGATAGATTCAAAGCAGTTCAACCTGCTGATCAAGTAAGTTAGAGGCCTCATCGAAGCAGTGTAGGCCATATAGCAACAACAATCACCAGCATTAGTTCTATCGAAGAGAGCTTCATCAGAATATCAAGATTCGATGTTGGGATGGCCCGCCTGGGCTAGTCATCAGGCGACCTTCGGAAAGGGGAAGCGAAGGGCAGAGAGTCTCTGTTCAGACCATGACTCCATCCCAAAAGATCCCTGCTACTGTTCAGTCAGAGAATCCTTGAGATTCATGATCGAGAAGATCTCGATTAGAAACTTCAAGAAATGAACCGACGAATTGAGGAGCTCCGCCATGCTACTCCTACTCAAATCGATGACATCTGCATTGACCCTCCTTTCTCTCTCCAAATAATGCAGGAGTCCATCTCGTCGAACTTCATGCTTTTTCAGTTCGAAAGCTACGATGGGACCTCAGATTCGGTTGATCATCTAAAGATTTTTCGTATCATGATGCTGCTCCATGATGCACCAGATGTCATTTTGTGCCGAGCTTTTTTCTCAACTCTGAAGGAAGCAGCAAAAAATTGGTACTCAAGCTTTAAGTCGAGTACGATTTGCTCCTTTGATCAAATGAGTCGTTAGTTTGTGGCTCACTTCGTCAGAGCTGATGTCCAAGGTGAGGTTCGGACTTCCTCATCAACATCAAGTAGAAGGAAGAAGAATCCATCCGAGCTTACATCAGCCGCTTCAACGCCGCTGTCCTGGAGGTTCGTAACTTGGACCAGTTCATTGCGATGGCCGCACTGAAGGATGGTCTTTAGAAGAATGATCTATTTTTCTTCTTGAAAAAGAGGTATCCCAAGGACTTCACCGACATGCTAGCTCGGGCAGAAGATTATGCCCGAGTTGAGGAAGCCTTCAAGCTAAAGGATGATGAAGTCGCGGGAGAGCGGCAGACGAACGAATCTAACAAGCCCGTAGTTGAAAAAAAGTCGAAGAAAGTTCGACCGCGCTCATGGACTTTTCTTAAGCACAGGCGAGCCCGAACTCCTCCTCGAGCTCGTCGTCAAAGAAACTCCAACAAAAGGGCATGAAGAGGTTCGCCCCCTAGAAGGTTCCACAACTATGCCTCCCTTAATACTCCTAAAACTCAAGTTCTGATGAAAATTAAGAATCAGCTATCAAGATCAGAAGAATTACGATCTCCTCCAAATAAGCGCAATCGAAGCAAGTATTATTTGTATCATCATGATTATGGTCATGATACTGAGGAATGCTTTCAGCTTTAGGACGAAATTGAAGAACTAGTCAAATGGGGTCGTTTGGATCGATTCTTGCATATCGATCCGAGAGAAAAGGAGAGCAACCAAGGGCTCTTCCGCAATCAAGGGAGACCCAAGGGGAAGGGTCTCAAGAAAACCAATCCTTGCGTGGAAGCATCAACATCGTGGTCAGAGGACTTCGGCAAGAAAAGATATAAAGGAGCTACACAGTATCAATATTAAAATTTTAAAAACTTGCAATGTGTAATATCGTTAGCCACTTTTTGATAAAGAATTCTTATTTTAATATTTTTATTTTTTGTAAACTATAATAGAAAAAGATTAAGCTGGACTTCTTTCTTAAGCCAGATGGAGGACTTCTGGTATAGGAGATAAGATCTTCTTCAACCTCGATTGGAGATGAGATCTTCTTCGAGCTTCAACTTCAACAGTAGATAAGATCTTCTTCAACATCAACAAAAGATAAGATCTTCAACCTCGACTGGAGATAAGATTTTCTCCGAGTTTCAACCTCAACAGGAGATAAGATCTCTTTCAACCTCGGCTGGAGATAAGATATCTTCCAAACTTCAACCTCAACAGGAGATAAGATCTCCTTCAACCTCGATTGGAGATGAAATTTTTCTCGAGCTTCAACTTCAACAGAAGATAAGATCTCCTTCAATCTCAACAGGAGATAAGATGTTCTTCAACCTCGGCTAGAGATAAGATTTTGAGCTTCAACTTCAACAGGAGATAAGATCTCTTCCGAGCTTCAACCTCAATGGGTGCAGAGCCCGAAAAAAAACTTTGGCAGTCATTTTTTTTGTACTTTCTTTCTTCGAATTTCGAACTCAAGAGTAGAACTATTGTTGGAGGTAAACCCTGCTTCCGTCGAAGTTTGGTCCAATATTCAGTCAAATACAGCTTGTAATCGTAGAAGAGCTTCAATCGCAACTTTTCCATCAGCCAAAATCCTTCAACCGACCTTCTCCATCCCAAGCAGGCTCCTTTCGGCATTCCTCTAGCCGACCTTCTCCGATTGTGAGTCTTCCAAACTTCTCCTTCAGTCAGATTCCTCCATCAATCAAACTCCTTCCGGACTCCACCCTCAATCGGACTTCTCCATCCATCGAACTCCTTCCGAATCCTTCTAGCAGACCTCCTTTCGAATTTCTTCAACGGACTTCTTTCAGGATTTCTCCGGTGGACTTTCGAACTTCTTTCGATCGAACTTCATACAGTCACCTAGAAGGGTCTCCATGCCTACGTGGATCCAGCAATTTGCACAGCATAAACCCACTTACGCACAGACGATCCTGAAGGAGTCTGAACTCCTCTAGAATTGATGAAACTTGAAGCTTTTCATCGCCAGTGTCTACCTCCTCCGAACTTCAACTATTAAATCCCAACGGCTGGCACGTCACGACAATAGACACTACTCTTCATAATAAATTTTACGTGGGTCCGAACGATCCACTATCAGACAGTTACGGCTGTCATCATCAGTTTGTTATAGGTTTTCTTTATAAAAAGAGATCTTTCAGATACATTTTTTCGAAGCTCTCATTCTTCTTCTCAAAATTTTGCTACTTTTTCTGCTGAGCATTCTATTTCTGTTGGCCGAAAGAGTTGACTTAACCGTCGGAGAATCTTGTCGGAGCCATCCCTCCTTTGGTTTGGATTTCTTTTGCAGGTCCCGACGACGACTTCGACTTCTCCAACTCCAGTTAGTTCCGACATCAATCAGATTCCACACCACATAGGCATAATATGTACCACTTAAAGAAACTGTTCTTATAGCACAAAAGAAATTGTGGATGGCTTAGCTAATAAATTGACACTGATAATATTGTATCTAAATTCTAAGGATGCAGCTCATACCATCGATTCAGTTCCACAATTTTCATGCATGCTTGCTAACAGGATCGCCAGTTGCTGTGGTGAAGCATAATCTGAAAGAACCTTGGTTGACAAGGCTATTTGAAGAAGCATATAATAGCCATGTCATCCATTTCTATGGCCCTTTTTTGTTGTCTCTGGTCTTGTATGACCACGACGAGAACCAAACCTCGTTCACTTGGCTCCGTTCAAACATGCCCAACCATATCTAGCTTAATTGATCTGGTGAATCAAACATCGGGTTTGATTCCCTGTGAGTTGGTTTCAGAATCACAACGCCGACAAGCAATTTCATGGAGACGTGAGAAATATGGTAGCAAGTTTGGTGTTCGTCGTCTTGTATACTTTTGTGAATTAAGGTTTGTAAATCATCGAAGAATTCTCGATGACTTGTGATGGAAGCTTAGGTGGTAGTTTGGGTGCCGTCATAATTGTCTATATTCTGCGTGAACCTTTACACCTGCCCGCACCCAAAAAGTCCTTAATTTATTTGATTTGTTTGGAAAACATAATTTTTGGGGGAGCTCCAAGGTACCTTCGGGATTGGATGGCTGGGTTTGGATGGGATATCATTTTAAATATGCATTAATTGAGTTGGGTTCGGTCATTATTAGATTAAATTGGCGCATACAAGTTCCAGCATAACAATCCATCTGCTTGACCATCCGCAGGTTATGGTTGGACAATATTTGAATTAGATGTGGGTCAAGATCTGATAATTAACGCGCCTGAATGAACGGTCTTATCCGCATCCCGACTTATCAAATGCGATTTGTATTAGCCTTATGCCAGCGGACGCAACGTGCACCGTGGAAATTTATGCTGAAGTATTTTGGCTTTCATTTTATGGTTGCCTGGGCGCCAGCAACGAGTGCTTTTTCTCAAGTCGTTCGTTGGAAATTCTAAGACGTGACTCAATTATCCAAATTCGCGTCCTATCAGAGGCTCGGAGCAGTTAATAGACGGGGAACGTGAGGCAAGTCGAGACCTGATCCACTTTCCTTCCCTCGGATCCACCAAACGCTACGGAATCGGCACGAATCTATGTACTAGCCAAACAGACTCCACCGTTTTTGGAGGCCAATATGCGTGCGGATGCTAGTATGCTGGTACTACCATCCCACGAACCGGGCCAATGCCGCATCCCCGCCCCCCGAGACCCGCGCGCCAGGTGTCCCTCCCTTTCCAAGACTGCGAATACGCGCGCCATTTGTACGGCGCTGGTATGCCAGGTACGCCGCGCGCCTACTCGCGCCCAACGCCAAGGAGGAAACGCCAAAGAGGAGACTAGGACCAGAGAAACCAAGACCAAAGGAGTGCCTGAAGTCGGTTGCGTGATAATAATAGGACCCACGAGTGCAAGCCCGGGCTCTGAATCCCCAGGCATCGCTCGTCCTGACACGTACGAACCTTTGCATGCCGCCCTTCTGCGATCAGCTGCATCCGTCCCCACGCCTCGTTAGCATCAATCGCGTGCCATCGCCCCACCTTTACTGGACCCCACTTCACCCCTGCCCCTCAGTCCTCCCCATCTGAACCGCCTCCTCGCTTTCCCCGTTCGCACACTCTCGCCCATTCCTACAATCCTACCGCGGCTCCTTTCCTTCTGATCCTTCTATCTACTCTTATCTGTGATATTCTCTATCCGAGCAAAAAAAAAAAGAAAAATGCCTACCGTTTGCACCGAGCAGCATCAGCAGCAGGTACTCTACTGCGGAAAAAGCGCTCTGCTTGATCTGGATGCCCCTCGAAGAAAGCTCCTCCATCGCCCTGGCCTCACCATTTACGTCCCCGACGACGACCAAGACAGAGAACCGAAGCAGGAGTTAGATGAAGAGCAAGAAGGCGAGGAAGAAAAAGAAGTGGATGGTTACTCATGCGACGATTTCCGGATGTACGAGTTCAAGGTGCGTAGGTGCATGCGGGGGCGGAGCCACGACTGGACGGACTGCCCCTTCGCCCACCTGGGTGAGAAGGCGCGGCGGCGGGACCCAAGGCGGTACCACTACTCGGGCACCATCTGCCCGGACTTCCGGCGGTCGGGGGCGTGCCCACGCGGGGATGCCTGCGAGTTCGCGCATGGGGTGTTCGAGTGCTGGCTCCACCCCTCCCGCTACCGGACCATGCCCTGCAAGGACGGCCGCCGCTGCCGCCGAAAGGTCTGCTTCTTCGCCCACTCCCCCCACCAGCTCCGCCTCCTCCCCTCCCTCGCCTCGGCCAACGCCACCACTCCCATCCCCTCTCCTCGTTCGCTTTGCAAGCCCTCACGTTGTGCCGTTTGGCCCGCCGCCTCGTCGCCAACTTCGACGCTCAGGGGTTTCTCTCCACCTATATCTCCGCCGATTTTCCCATCTGGTGGACCGCTGCAGCCCTCTAGATGTGCTACTGCTGGCAATAACAATAACAAAAATAGCATTACCACCAGTAGTAGTACATACAGGGGGTGCGGAGTGTTGTTTTCTAGTGGGGTGATGGGCTACGATTCGCAGTACGAGGAGTTGATGGGTTCTTTGGAAGCGATGGAGCTTTCTGGAGCTATTGCTGCTACTTCTGGGATTAATGGAAATAGCGGTCGTTCCTCTTCGACTTTCTCTACTTCGAGTTTTAGTGGCCTGACGGAGGAGAAGGATTTGGTGGAGGGCCAGAGGAGCGGCAGCGGCAGACCGAATCTGGAATGGGTAAACGAGCTGCTGATGTAGTAGCTGGTGATGATGTGATGGAAGCCGTTGGTTCTGTGAGATTTATCTTGTACAGGAGGGTTACTTTCTTGTATCTGTTACCATGTGGAACCCCGTTTTTTTTTTTTTTTTTTTTCATGTTTGTTAAGGTATGTTTACGTTTGAGATTTTTGTGCGAGGTTGGACGGTTTGGGAAGAATCCGTTTTTGTACCGCCTTTGATCCTTGCTTTCTGTTTTGAATTTTTCCTGGAAGTGAAGTATTAATGGTGAGCTGTGTAGTCTTATATATCCGAAGCTTTCTGCTTTCGCTATAGAATATCCCGTGAAATCGCAACAAGTTTGGAGCAAGGGAAGCAGAACGGGTCGGTTGTTATGTTATAATAACACCTCCGTCTCCATACGCGCAGGATACGCCACCACACATATAACTTCACTTATCCCCGTAATAGCTCTAATAAAAGTTTTCTTTCTAAATAAATACATGGTAAGTTATAAAAAGAAATCATTGATCATAAATAAATTGTTACGTGCTAAATCCATCATCTATTCGGCCACATAACACCATCATCATATGCAAGATTTCTGAGTTCATCGTGACCTCATAAAAGAAACTTCATTTTATAATAAGGCAAAATAATATCTCATTTATAAAAGGTATAAATTGTCCAATCATAAATTTCAACTGTTTTTTTTGTATCAATGGATATTTTAACTATCATCTTTTTATTAAAATTCCACATCTTAGCTAAGTACTAAATATCCTATAGTATAAGTTTTACATTCAATAAAAATCCCCACACATCTATATCAATAAAATAATATAATTTGAAAATAGCAATCAAACAATATCAAAGTAAATGCATAAATTATGGAATCTCATATTGAACATAAATTATAGCTCCATTAAACATATATATATATATATTGGGATTAGGTTGATGAGATCTAAGCACAAATTCGATCAACTATCCAACTTTGGATTGGTGCAGATCTCAATGCACTCAATTTTAATTAATGGAGGGGCTCCCACAGCCAAATGGCTGATATACTTTTGTTTATAAAAAAAAAAAAAAGCTCATTTATAAAGGATGAGAGTGTATTGGCCTTTATTTGGATGAGGTGATGTTTGAAATATATATATATATATATATATATATATATATATATATATATATATATTATTTAGATGAGGTTGTATTTGAAAATAATAAAAAAATATGTATTAATAAGGATGGGATATGAAAGAGATGAGCTCTCTTTCAAATAGTATTATCTCTTCTTTCTCTCAGCAAAACATGAGACATCTTCTCTCTACCTCTGTCTCTCACGGACAGAAACTCTTCTCCCTCTCTCTCGCATGAGTACAAACATCTCTCATTCTCATATTTTCTCTTTCTCTCATCAATGCAAACACCTCTTGTTTTCTCTCTTTCGTCGACACAAACTTCTCTCATTCTCATTCTCCCTCTCTCACTCATTGGTACAAACTACCCAAGCTCTCTCTCTCTCTCTCCTTCTAAAACTCTCTCTCTCATTGAAACCATGGCTCATCCTCTCTCTCTTCATCTTGTTAATCATGACAATCTTTTGTTCTTCACTTCTTGAGCGCAAGGTATATTTTAACAATTATTAACTCATTAGAGGCTAAACATTTCATTGAGTATATGTAAAATATATATGACATTTCAAAAAATAAGTGTAAAATAATAAATCAAATTTTACAACATAATTTCTTTAGCTATAGATTATCATATAATATTTTAGTGATAGTTGCTCATAATTAATATTCTATATAAGCTAGTAGATGCATATTTTGGTAGCTAGTTTAGTAAAAGCTAAATCTTTTTAATTAATTAGTTTGTAGTTATATTTTTTGTGACTTATTAGGGTTTGTACTTTATGCACATAAATGATTGTGATGTCTACAGCAATGCCAATTCATTTGAGAAAAAACAATTTGATGATCATGTAGACTTATCAGTATTTTAGATCATATGTTTATAATTCTATTATGATGGCCGCTATTTTGACCTAGATAAGTGTTATATGTAAGTGATGTATATGATATTCAATTGTTAAGATGTAAAAATATATGGTCGTATGTAGTTGCAAATAAATGTATTACTTCACAATGATATGATTTGTTGTGTTTGTTTTGTATATTTAATATTACATTGACGATTGTAAACTTCAGATATTTAATCTCTATAATAGATGATGCAAAGTGGTTCAGTATAAATTGACATATGTTAAACTTTGTTTTCCAGAATAAATAGAAACTCTCCATAATAAACACAAAATTCTCTCCTAAAGAACTGGGTCATCCATGGGTTCCCCATGATAAATAACAAGAGAAGAGGATAAACACTAACTTTCAATGGATTAAACACAAAATATAGGAGAATAAATACAAACTCTCTAGAGTAAGTACAAATAGATACAAGATAAATACAAACATAGGGGTTGCTCTCTATCTTATAAGTACCATGCTAGGATAAAGATATAAACTGCACATGATGAACAGAATCTCCATATAATAAACAAAAACTTCCTAAAATAAGCACAAACTCCACAGCGATAAATATAAACAACCTAAATAAATAACTTGACCCCAAAATTTGGGTCATCAAGGGTTCGCTATGATAAACAACAAAAAAGAAGGATAAATACTAATTTCTAGTAAAATAAACATAAATTCTCTAAAATAAACACTATAAATAGGCTTAAGATAAATATAAATCTAGGAATTTGCTTTCTGTCTTGCATTTGACCATACCAAAATAAACACAAACTAGTTTAGAGTTGTTGGTGCAGAAATCTATGAGAACGTCGGAGGTAGCTGGAGTTGGAAAGATGAGATCACTGATGAAACCTACAAAATAAAGTCCAAATCGAAGGTGGATGGCTCTGGCAGGATTCTTCAATGCTTAAGTCAGCTCTCTGACCAACTGAAATGGAGTACTCAGAAAATAGAGAAGTAGAGTAATAGAGAGGGAAAGAGAGCTTAGAGAAAAATATATATGGAGGATTCTTTTTATAGATGCAGTGTGTAATAAACTGATGGTGATAGCCATAACTGTCTGGTAGTAGACCACTTAGGCCACGTGAAGTTTATTATGGAGAATGAGTTATCATTTATCGCGACTTGCAGACAATTGAGATTCATTTGTTAGAGTTTGGATGTAGATTAAAGATTTTAGTATATGCAGTGAACTTGTAATCGATTGAGATTTGTTGGGACAATGTCTAGTAGCTTTCTGGATTGTATGCAGGTAGGTGCCTTCTAAATTGAGATTTGAAGTACCATGCTCTATCCTTCGCTTTGTAGTTGTCATAAATCAGTGGTTTGACAAGATTCTTTTGGATGGCTTCAACTGACAGGCATAACATGGGCTAAGTAGGTCCACAATTGGCTGAAAGAAGCTCATCCTAAAAGATATTCGAATAGAAGAACTTTGACTGAAGGAAGCATGACTCAAAGAAGCACGTCCGAAAGGAGTCCGTCTGGAAGGAGCACTGTTGGAAGAAGCATGATTGAAAAAGTTCGTCTGAAAGAAGTTCAACTGAAAGAAGCACTATTGGAAGGAGCGCGATTGAAGGAGTTCATCCAAAAGGTATCCGACTGGAAGGAGCGTTGCTAGAAGAAGCATGATTAAAGAAATTTGTCCGGAAGGAGTCTGATTGGAAAGAGCATGATTGAAGAAATTTAGATGGAAGGAGCGCGATTGGAGAAGTTCGTCTGAAAGAAGTGCAACTGAAGAAGTTCATCTGAAAGGAGTCCATCTGAAAGAAGCGCCACTAGAAGGAGCGCGACTGGAGGAGTTCATCTAGAAAGAGTCCGACTGGAAGGAGCTGCTGGAAGGAGTGCGACTGAAGAAGTTCATCCGAAAGGAGTACAACTGAAAGAGTTCATCCGAAAGAAGTCCCTTTGGAAGGAGCGCTGCTGGGAGGAATGCGATTGGAGGAGTTCATCTAAAAAGAGTCCGACTAGAAAGAGCGCTGCTAGAAGGAGTGCAACTAGAGGAGTTCATTCGAAAGGAGCATAACTGAAAAAGTTCATCTGAAAAGAATGCAACTGGAGGAATTCATTTGAAAAGAGTCCGTCTGGAATGAGCGCTACCAGAGGAGTTTGGCTGAAAGGAGCATGTTATCCGTAATATAGGACTTCAATTGTTTTCAAAACTCGTCACCATGATCAAGGTTAGAAGGGTTGAACTTTGATCCTATCATTCATTCTAAGTTAAAAAGCAAGATTAATTAAATAATAATTTCTTTTATTGCTTAAGATCATCTGGCTGGGCTTCAATGTGGCTTCGATAAGTTCTATGGTATGGACTTGTTATTGAGGGGATTGGTGAATTTCTTCAGAATGAAGGTTGGCAGCCAAGAACTTCAGCGGGGCCTAACACTTGTCCTCCTACTCTCGAGTTTGAATTTTGAATGAAAGAAGTATAGAAAAATTACTGTAGTCAAAGTTCTTTACTAGCTTCCCGCTCTCGACAAATGAAATCTTTTGACTTTTTTGAATTAGCATCGAAGTTTAATGCTGAATGACCTGAAAGGACAAATTCTCTCAAAGACTCATCTGGCGTGAAGCTCCATATATGGTGCAATTATTATTTCATTAGGTGCCAGGAGTGAGTGGGATACGTGGTGGGTTGGGGTCAGCTATAGAGGTCCTACAATCATAACTTTCTCTAATTTTGCCCTTCTATTTAAGCCTTTCTTCTTTCTTCTGACTTTTCATTTTTATCTGTGTTTTCTCTTTCTCCTTCCTCCTTTGTTCTTCATTGCCTTCGAGCATCTTGTCCTCCTCCCTCATGATTCCTCTGGCTATCTGTGTCTTTTCGATCGCATCTCTTCCTCTCGACCATCTTCTCTAGTTTTTCAATTAGTTTAGGTCACTTCCTTGCCCTTCTTTTTTGGTTTCTCTTTTTTTTCATACTTTGTTAGATCTTCCTTGGGTTTCATAAGTGAGTTTTACCATTTCCCCTCTTCGAGGTTTTGCTATCCTTTTTTCTAATTTTTTGAAGATTTTTTAGTATTTGTTTGATCTAAATGTCTTTGGAAGCTTCTTGGTCCACTGATTCTAGGAGTCTGTTCGATCTGACCTCCCAAAATTCTAACTCTAAAGAAGAGACCGAACCTAAAGATGTAACCCATTCGACCTTCATATCTGGCACTATTTCTTATTCCTTATCCCGAGACAATCTTTTCCTAATTAGGATCCAATATGAAATCCCTCATGAGTATGAATTAGAACTTCCTGGACCAAGTGATTGAGCTTGTTCTCCTCCTCCAGGCCATTTTTATCTATACTTAGAACCTTTTCATGCCGGACTAAGACTTCCTCTCCCCCCTTTTATAGTTGTCCTTTTTTATTTTTTGAACATCTCCTTTACTTCTATAGGGTCGAACTCTTTTAGGTTTATTATCGAGTTCATCTCTCTTTATCTCTCCGCTGAAATTCATCCAACCATTTTTTTATTCTGGAACTACTATACCTTCAAACATCATCCTTTCATGAAAGATTGGTGGTACTTCTCACCCTAGTTCGGTAAGAAAGGATTGTTGAAAGATGCCCCTTCCTCTATCTAGAACTGGAAGGAGAGGTTTTTCTTTGTATCCTACCCAACTCTAGAATTAGAGCTTCCTCCCTGAGGTCTTTTTAGAAAGTCAGTCCATCGAGCTTCTAGTTTAGAGATGGATGATCTTGATTTCATCAATAGACTCAGGAACTATCGAACCCTCCTATTCCAAACTTTTTAAAGACTAGACTTTGTTCAATATGGGCTTGAGTTCTCTCAATCCTGCTGGTATATCTCTGCACTTCACAAGTTTTCTTTTTATATTATATATATATGTGTGTGTGTGTGTGTGTTATCGTGACCCCTTCTTTATTGTAGAGATGAACGCTAAGATAGTCGAGATGCTCGCTAAGGAGCTTCAGACTCACAAGAGGAAAGGGAAGGCACTAAGCGAGGGTTCGAAAAAACAAAGATCGATATTTCAAGCTCTGCGATACCCGTCAATGCCATCACTGCTCTCGAGATTGCTGATGGCATTGAGGTTGTTCCTGCTATCGAGGTTGGTGCCATTGATGGAACCGCAGTGCCTCCTACATCCTCGAGCTCTCCTACCGAAGTTTAAGTTCCAGAGCTTCTTATTGAAGGAGAAAAGAGAAAGAAGAAGAAAGAGAAAAATAAGTTGGTCACCATAAAGGTATGGCGCAAAACTCGTCCCAATGAGTCTAATGATGATAGCAAAGACCTGAAAGAAAATTCCTTCTACAATCAGGATATTATCAAAGATTTGATTGATAAATTTATCCTACCCGAGGTGGTAGACAAGATTGTCGACTTCAATTATAAGCAGCGCACTTGGGATTCCCTCGAAGCATTCCTTGAGGTAATTATCTTATCTTTTTTTTTCTCTTTTCTTGTATGTGCGTAACCTAATTTACTCTTTGCAGTCAGATCACCAACCGCTTGCCCACATCAAAATGGTGAATTGCTTAAGATCAGAAGTGCTGAAGGCTCAGGAGGTCACCAACTACTTGCCCACATCTTCAAGAGGCACTCAAGAAGGAAGAACAAACATCGGTGGGACTAAAGGCTGCTTTAACCTTAGAAGAGGAAAGGAGGAAGAAGGTTGAAGCTGAGATCATCGAACCGATAGAGTAGGTTTCAAGGCAGATCTCAGAGGTTAAGGCCCAAGTAGTAGAGAAGTTCAAGGTCTCTCCTGAAATGAGAGACTTGAATGTCAAGTTCAGCCAGGAAGCCTTCATCAAGGGGTTTGAGCTCTACGAAGATAGGATGGCTAACAAATTTTTCAAGCTTGACCATAGTTTTCTGATCAAAGGAGCTCCTAATGAAGAGGCAGGACCATCTATTGTCGTGACCGACCTCCCCCCCATCGAGCCTACTATTGAACAGCCAGGGCCGACTGATGCTATGCTAAACTCCTCGGCTACTCCCCTAGAGGTTTGAGACCTCCTATCTTGTATTTTTCCTTTTCATTTGTCTCCTTTCCTGTACTTGAAAAATATTTTGATTAATAAAGATAAGTTTATTTTGAGAGCAAATTTCTTTTTCTTGTGAAATCTATGTTGTGATACTTTTATGCTTCAAGTGCAGTCTCCTATCGAAGCCGACTCCTTACCTTAGGGTGTTCTCCTGAAGGTCTATGTAAAAAACTTAAGGAGGGAGGTTCATCAACTTTAAAGAAAGTTAGAAAAAATGGAAGGAGAGCTTCAAAAATTCAAAAAAAGTTATGCTGAAGCTAATATTGAGATCAATGGCCTCCGTCAAGTCCATAAGAAGGATGGACTATATCAACAAGAAGCATCACTTAACTAAAGAGCTAGAAAGAGCAAAGAAGCTCAGTAGCAATAAGGCCTAGGTTTTGTCCGCTAAGATCTTCTACCTTGAAGCTGAACTCCATGGAGTGAATGAGAAGATCAACCGATTGAAATAGAGCATAGTTCAATCTCAAAGCTAAGAGGAGTATGGCTAGGACTGATCAAAAAGATTTTTTGATCTTCAAAAACAACTATGCGATGTTGAAGAGAATTATATGTCTTATCAATTTTGCTGGAGCGAGGAGATTGGTGATTACAAGAGGAAACTCAGGACTGCCAATAGCGAAGTGATGAGACACTAGAAGCAGTTGGTCGATAGGGCTCAAGTTGGCCCTAGCAAGGAATCAGACGAACTCCTTGCTTTAAGGGGGACCATGAAAAGACTATCCGAGTCATATGAAAAGGAGAAAATCAAGCTATAGCAACTGAAGATCTAGATGGTTTATCAAGAAGATGTCATCAAGGATGTAGAGGCCGAATCCACGATTCTTAGGAAGAGGTTGAGTGAGATAGAGGAAGAATCGTACAGATGGGAGAGAATGCTGAGGAAGAGCTTGGTAGTGAGGAAGAGGCTCAAAGAAAAAATAGAAAGTCTGAAACTCTTCTTTGTAATGGCTGGAGCTGGCAGTCCGAAGTCCGACTCTGAGTAGGACTTTGTCTTTCTTTTTTCTTTTTTTCTTTCTTTTCTTTGTAACTAGTCTTGCAAACCTTTCCATGTATCAAACTTTTATTTTAGTGAAATACTATTTTTTGATTGCTTCATCTCAGTCATATGGTTGTGTAGTTTTTCATACTCTTCTTTTTTGTTGTTCGTGATTGTGGAGCTATCCTTCAATAATGATTTTAGTTTGTTGCAATATATATATCCTTTGATTGTAGATGATGGTTCTTGGGTAGGTTTTCTCTGGTTTGTATAATTAGATCTTTGCATCTTTTGTGTCTGGATGAGATCCCTTGATCCCGATCGTGGTTGATCATAACTTTTTCTTAGATGAAATCATCCTTTCTTCTTGAATATTTAAAGATCTTTTCTTATATTAGGATGAGATTTTTCTCTTATTCTTAGTGTTATTGCAGAATCTGATCGACGTTGGATCGAGCTAGAGTTAAGAAAGAAGAGGCCGCCGTCGATGACCTACAAAATAAAGTTTCATCTAGAGTCGATGGTGGTGGTGGCTCTGGCAGGACCCTCCGATGATCAAGTCAGCTCTTCTGGCTAATAGAAATGGAGTGCTCAGAAAAGAATTCAGCAAAATTTTGAAAAGAAGAAGAGAGCTTAAAGAAAATGTATCTAGAGGATCCCTTTTGTAGATAAAATCCAGAGCTAATAGTGATAGCCATAGCTGTCTGATAGTTGGCTGCTCAAAATCGTATGAGAGGGGTGCCACCTACAGCAGACTGACAGTGACAGCCATAGTCGTTCGATAGCTGACCGCTCGGAGTCGCATGTGAGGGACACCGTCTATAGCAGACTAATGATGACAACCATAGCTATTCGATACCGAGCCACTCGAGGCCACATGGAGGGGTGAAGAGCTTTGATGTATGTCAATTTCAGAGAAATTTGGACTCCTAAAATGAATATGATTTGAGGAGATCATCTGAGAGGAATGCTACTCAAAATCTGAAAGTAATCTGCTGAAGAAATTTAGATAGAGTTTGATTGATGGAGAAGTCCAAAAGAAGTCTGACTGATGGAGAAGTTTGGTTGAAGAAGTTTGGCTAACAGAGAAGTTCGACTGAAGAAAAAGTTTGAAAGAAGTTTGGCTCCTGTAGGCATCCATTTGAAGAAGAGGTCCGAAAGGTGTTTGGCTTTTGGAGGCATTCGACTAAAGAAGAGATCCGAAAAAAGTTCATCTCCTGAAGGAATTTGACTGAAGAAGAGATCTAAAAGCAGTCTAACTCCTATAGGCATTCGACTGAAGGAGAGGTTCAGAAGGAGTTTGGCTTCTGAAGGAGTCCGATTGAAGAAGAGATCTGAAAGAAGCTCGATTTTTGTAGGCATCCGATTGAAGGAGAGGTCCGAAAGGAGTTTGGCTCCTAGAGAAGTCCGATTGAAGGAGAGATCTAGAAGAAGTTTTGGCTCTTGTAGGCATCCGATTGAAGAAGAGTTTTTGAAGGAGTTCGACTCCTGGAGGAGTCCGATTGAAGATGAGATCTGAAAGAAGTTTAGCTCCTATAGGCATCTGACTGAAGGAGAGGTTCGAAAGAAGTTCAGCTCCTAAAGGAGTCTGACTGAAGGAGAGGTCCAAAAGGAGTTTGGTTTCTGATGGAACTTGACTGAAGGAGAGGTTCGAAAGAAGTTTGACTTTTGGAGGATCTAACTAAAGAAGTGATCCAAAAGAAGTTCGGCTCCTAGAGAAACTTGACTGAAGAAAAAATTCAGAAGGAGTTTGGCTCCTGGAGGAATTTAACTAAAGAAGAAATTTGGAAGAAGTTTGGTTCCTGAAGGAGTCCGACTGAAGAAGAAATCTAGATGGAGTTCGGCTCCTATAGGCATCCAACTAAAGGAGAGGTCCGAAAGAAGTTTGACTTCTGAAGGAGTCCGACTGAAGGAAAGATCCAAAAGAAGTTTGTCTCCTGATGGAACTTGACTAAAGAAGAAATTCAGAAAGAGTTTGACTCCTGAAAAAATCCGACTGAAGGAGAGATCCGAAAGAAGTTTGACTCCTGGAGGAACTTGATTGAAGAAAAAATTTGGAAGGAGTTTAACTCCTGGAGGAGTCTGATTGAAGAAAAAATTCGTAAGGAGTTTGACTTCTTGAAGAATCCGACTGAAGGAGAAATTCGGAAGGAGTTTGATTGGGGTGCGGTCACTGAGCAGTTCGATTGGTTGAAGGAGTTCGATTAGGGTTCCATCATTGAAGAGTTCGATTGACTGAAGGAGTTCGGCTAAGGTTCGATCATTGGAGGAGTTCGATTGGGGTCCGACCGCTAGAGAAAAATTTTTGATCGAAGCTCTTTCGTGATTACCAGTTGCATTGGACTAAGCATCAGGCTGGACTTCGATGAGAGCAGGGTTTATCTCCAATAATAGTCTCCCCACTTTCGAATTTGAAATTCGAAGGAAGGGAGTATAAAAAAGATAATTGCCGAAGTTTCTTTTTGAGCTTTACACCCATTGAGGTTGAAGCTTAGGAAAAATCTTATTTTCTATCGAGGTTGAAGGAGATTTTATCTCCTATTGATGTTGAAGCTCAGAGAAGATCTTATCTCTAGCTGAGATTGAAGGAGATCTTGTGTACCTCAGGAACAAAGGGTCCTTCCTCTAGTGCCAATCTTATTTGTACAGAATCTGGTTGACACCGGATCAAACTGAAGTTGAGGAAGAAGAGTCCACCATCGATGACCTACAAAATAAAATTTTGTTCGGAGTTGATGGTGGTGGCTCCGATAGGATCCTCCGATGATCAAGTCAGCTCTTCTGACCAACAGAAATGGAGTGCTCAGAAAAGAATTCAGTAGAGTTTTGGGAAGAAGAAGAGAGCTTAGAGAAAATATATCTGAAAGTTTTCTTTTGTAGATGGAGTTTGAAGTTGATAGTAACAGTCATAGCTATCTGATAGCTGGCCGCTCAAGGCCACGTGAGAGGGGCCCCACCTGCAGTAGACTGACAGTGACAATCATAGCTGTCTGATAGCTGATCACTCAGGGCCCCGTGAGAGGGGCGCCGCCTACAACAGACTGATGGTGACAGCCATAGCTGTTCGATACTGAGCCATTCGAAGCCATGTGGAGGGGTGAAGAGCTTTGACGTATGTCAATTTTAGAGAAGTTCGGACTCCTAAAGAGAATACAGCTAGAGGGGATCATCCGAAAGGAACGCTACTTGAAATTTGAAAGTAATCTATTGGAGAAATTCAAATGGAGTTTGACTGATGGAGAAGTCCAGAAGAAATTTGATTGATAGAGAAGTTTGACTGAAGGAGTTCAGTTGGTAGAGAAGTTTAATTGAAGAAGAAGTCTGGAAGGAGTTTGGCTCCTGAAAGAATTCGACTAAAGAAGAAGTCTAAAAGGAGTTAAGCTCCTATAGGCATCTATCTAAAGGAGAGATCCGAAAGGATTTTGGCTCCTATAGGCATCTGACTGAAGGAGAGGTTCAGTAGGAGTTCAGCTCCTAGAGGAGTCTGACTGAAGGAGAGATTCGGAAGGAGTTTGGCTCCTATAGGCATCCAACTGAAGGAGAGGTTCGGAAGGAATTCGGCTTCCGGAGGAGTCTGATTGAAGAAGAGATCCATAAGGAGTTCGACCCCTAGAGGAATCCGACTGAAGGAGAGATTCGAAAGGAGTTTGGCTCCTATAGGCATCCGATTGAAGGAGAGGTCCGAAAGAAGTTCGACTCCTAGAGGAGTCTAATTGAAGAAGAGATCTGAAAGAAGTTCGACCCCTAGAGGAATATGACTGAAGGAAAGATTCGAAAGGAGTTCGGCTCCTATAGGCATCTAACTGAAGAAGAGGTCCGGAAGGAGTTTAGCTCCTTGAGGAGTCTGATTGAAGGAGAGATCCAGAAGGAGTTTGGCTCTTGTAGGCATCTGAATGAAGAAGAGGTTCGAAAGGAGTTCAACTTTGGAGGAGTTCGACTGAAGGAGAGATCTAGAAGGAGTTCGGCCTCTAAAGAAATCCGACTGAAGGAGAGATCTAAAAAGTTTAGCTTCTATAGGCATCCGACTGAAGGAGAGATCTAGAAAGAGTTTGGCTTCTGTAGGCATCCAACTAAAGGAGAGGTCCAGAAGGAGTTCGGCTCCTGAAGGAGTCCGACTGAAGGAGAGATCTGAAAGAAGTTCAGCTCCTATAGGCATCCGACTGAAGGAGAGATTCGGAAGGAGTTCAGCTCCTGGAGGATTCGACTGAAGGAGAGGTCTGGAAGGAGTTTGGCTCTTGTAGGCATCTGACTGAAGGAGAGGTTCGGAAGAAGTTCAACTCCTGGAGGAGTTCAACTGAAGGAGAGATCCGAAAGAAGTTTGGCTTATGGTGAAACTTGACTGAAGAAAAAGTTTGGAAGGAGTTTGGCTCTTAGAGGAATCTGACTGAATGAGAGATCCGAAAGGAGTTTGGCTCCTAGAGAAACTTGACTGAAGAAAAAATTCGGAAGGAGTTCGGCTCCTGGAGGAATCCGACTGAAGGAGAAATCTGAAAGGAGTTCGGCTCCTGAAGGAGTCTGACTGAAAAAAAAATTTGGAAGAAGTTCGGCTCCTGGAGGATTCCGATTGAAGGAGAGGTCTGGAAGGAGTTTGTCTCCTGGTGGAACTTGATTGAAGGAGAAATTCGAAAGAAGTTTGGCTCCTGAAGGAATCTGATTGATGGAGAGATCCGAAAGGAGTTCGGCTTCTGAAGGAACTTGATTGAAGAAAAAATTAGGAAGGAGTTCGACTCTTGGAGGAGTCTGACTGAAGAAAAAATTCAGAAGGAGTTTGGCTCCTGAAGGAATCCAACTGAAGAAAAAATTTGGAAGGAGTTTGACTGGGTGCGGTCACTGAGGAGTTTGGCCAGTTGAAGGAGTTCAGCTGGGGTACGGTCGCTAAAGAGTTTGGCCGACTGAAGGAGTTCGGCTAAGATTCGACCGTTGGAGGAGTTCGGCTGGGGTTCGATTGCTGAAGGAGAACTTTCGATCGAAGCTCTTTCATGATTATCAGTTGCATTGGATTAAGCATTAGGCTGGACTTTGGCGGGAGCTGGATTTATCCCCAACACTTGGCATATTTGATCTTTTTCTAATTAGGATGAGGTTATCCTCCTATTCCTAACAAGGACATCAAGGCATGAATGAGTCGTTAAGAGGGCCTCTCCTCTTTGACCCATGTCAGAATGAGATCCTCCTTCTATTTCTGATATGGTTGGCTTTTATCTTTGCTAGGATGAGGTCCTCCTCCTATCCCTAGCAAAGTCATTGGATCACAAAAGGATTGTTGAAAGGGCCTCTCCTCATTTCCTCCTATCTTAAATAATCGGAGGCTTTCATCCTTACTATAATGAGGTTAACCTACTGTCTTAAATAATAGGAGGCTTTCACCCTTGCTATGACGAGGTTAACCTCCTATCTTAAATAACCGGAGGCCTTCATCTTCGGTACGATGAGGTTAACCTCCTATCTTAAATAATCAAAAGCTTTCATCCTCACTTGGATGAGGTTAACCTTCTATCTTAAATAACTGGAGGCCTTCTACTTCATTTAAGAACGAAGTTCGATGAAATCATTTTCTACCATCATATAGTTTTGCACCAAAGAATAAAGATATTGAAATAAGAAAGTTTTATTGAGGCAAGATTATTAATGATACATTCGCAAGTTCTTTGAGTTCTAAAATCGTGGGAGTGCTGATCCTCCAAGCTCCTTCAGAAAATATGTTCCCGATTGGATGATTTCCACAATCTCAAAGGGACCTTCCTAGTTTGGGATGAGCATTCCTTGATTTTGAGATTGCAAAATATCTGCACATCGAAGTAGTAGATCTTCTACTCTGAATATCTTGCTTTTGATCCTAGAGTTGTAGTAGTGGACTACTCTTTGCTTGTAAGCTGTCATTCGAATTTGAGCCTTCTCTTGCTTTTTTTTCCAACAGATCAAGATTTGCTCTAAAATCCTGTGAGTTGTTCTATCCACTAAAAGCTTCAACTCATGCTGAAGAAAGTTCAAGCTCAACTGGGATGACTGTCTCTATCCCAAAAGCCAATGCGAAAGGGATTTTTCCAATTGACAATCTTTGAGTGGTTTTGTAAGCCCAGAGTACATGATAGAGTTCGTCCATCCATTTTTCTTTTGCTTTTTCAAGCCTTTCTTTTATCCCTTGAAGTAGAGTTCTATTAATTACCTCAGCCTCACTATTTTTCTGTGGATGAGCTATTGATGTGAAGTAGTAAAAAATATTCAAGTCTTCATAGAATTTAGTGAACTTTGCTCCTACGAACTGGCATCCATTATCAATGATTAGTGTCCGTGGTAGACCAAATCTACAAACTATTGACTTTCAGATGAAGTCATGTACTTTGACTTCAGTAATCTTCGTTAGAGGTTCGGCCTCCATCCACTTAATGAAATAATCTACTACCACCAGTAGGAACTTTCATTATCCAGATGCCATGAGAAAAGATTCAAGTATATCCATCCCTCATTATGCAAATGACCAAGGAGCACCTAATGGCATGAGCTGTGAAGTTGACTGTCTTTGAATGTTTGCATTTCTCTGAAATCTATCATATTTTTCTTACATAATCCATCGCATCTTGGTGCATCGTTGGCCAATAGTATCCCTACCAAAGTAACTTATATGATAAGGATCTCATTTCTAAATGATTTTTGCATATTTCTTCATGAACTTTCCTCAAGATATAATTAGCTTCGAAAGGTCAAAGATATTTGAGGAGTGGTAAGGAGTATGACCTCTTGTATAGCTTATTTTCATATAAAATATAGTGGAAAGCTTGATTTCTTAACTTTCAAACTTCTTGATGGTCTCTAGAAAGAATTTTGTCTCTGAAATAAAAAATCAATGGATCAATCCAGCTGGGCTCATGATTGACTTACATTATTGCTTGGGGTTCTTTCAAACTTGAGTGCTGTAGGACTTCTTTTGGTAGTTCATTTAGGACTAAGATGGCTAACTTAGAGAAAAGGTCGGCTCTAGTACTTTCATTCTAGGGATCTGCTGAATTTCAAAGCTACTAAATGTCAGAATTAAATTTCTCATTTTTTCCAAATATTTCTTCAGACCTTCCTTCCGAGCCTCAAAGGTGTTACTGACTTGTCCCACCACTAGTTGAGAATCACTATAAACCTTTAAATATTTTGCTTCCAATTTTTTGGCTATCATTAGCCCCAAAATTAGAGTTTCATATTCAGTCCCGTTATTGGTAGCGATGAACTCAAAGCATAAAGCATATTCAGCCATAATCTCCTTCGGATTAATGAGAATCAAGCCTGCACTTGGTTCAGAAGCATTGGATGACCATCAATATATAGTGTCTAGAAGTTTTTAGAAAGATCAGTATTAGAATTTGACACCTCGAATTCAATCCATAGCATAGGAGAATCAGTATCAGCAAATAGTCGAGCTAGCTTGGATATGGGATCTAGTCAGCTCGGGCTGAGATCGAGTTGGCTTGAATCACAGTCGAGCTGGCTCTCTTAGGTAGATAGAAAATAGAAGTTTAGATAAGATGCAGTCAAGCCAGCTCGACCCCTAACCGAGTCGGCTTGATGGAGGTGAACAGAATAGACGGAGTTTTCTATTTGGACTCGGATTGTGATTAATCCAAGGGGTCTACGGAAGTTGCACATGGACCATAGGATCCAGCAAACATGGAGGGTTGCGATCATGATCTGAAGGTTGAAAAATATTTCAAGACTCCATCAAGGTCATGTTCGACTCATATTTGAAAAAAAAGTCCTGTTAGGACTCCTGTGAATTACTGAGAAGAGGATTCTCATCCTATTTAAAGAGCTGAGATGCTATTGATGTGGAACAAGGCTAACTAACCTAGACCTACTTAATCACTATGGAGATCAGTGAGCAAAATTAATTAAAGTATAAAAATAGTAGAAAATTAAAGTAAGCAAGAGAACTAACTAAAGGATTCCATCATGATTAAAG
The DNA here is from genome assembly GCA_006176705.1 of Cocos nucifera. Classification (NCBI taxonomy): domain Eukaryota; kingdom Viridiplantae; phylum Streptophyta; class Magnoliopsida; order Arecales; family Arecaceae; genus Cocos; species Cocos nucifera. Next base: position 144,692 of record QRFJ01001151.1, on the reverse strand, counting down.
TTCGATCAAAGAAGTAACCCAGTCGGCACACATAGACAAGAAATTAAAAAAAAATAGGATCGTTGTTCGTTAAGGAACGATCGCTTGGCTAGGGCTAGTTAACTTAATTAAATTGAATCTAAAAAGAACTAAAGATAGGTAATTAGCATGAAAGAAAATTTAAATAGCATTGATTTAAAATCCTAAACTATTTCGTGATGTGGTCTCACGTCACATGGGATGTCTCGACTCCTGAGCAAGTGAGATCGAACCAGATGTAGGTGAGATAATTGGCTACTGATTTGCAGCTAGATGGACCAAAAGCCTTTGGATCTGAAATCACCCAAAGAAGATAGTTGAGTCAAAATATTACAAATAACACCCTAAATATATCAAAAATCCAAAATAACCCCAAAAATATGAAAAGTTGGCATTGGAGGGCTGGGTTTGCTTTAAAATTTATGCTACCTTCATGATCGTGCAAGCAGTGGATGGGATCAAGAAATAGGGTTTTGGAATCAATGCTTGGATGGGGCTTGGCGGTGGTCGACGAGAATAGGTCCATCGGGAAGGGCTCTAGTGCCAGGAGTGGGTGCTAGAGGTGGTGGCAAGTGGATGGCACCGATAGTGGCAGAGGCTTGTTGCGGGCATCATTGAGAAGGGGGTCAACCAAGGCCGGTGTTGATGGAGATGAAGATGACAGTCGTTGTTTGGTGGGGGCCAGCTGGGATTGGCCAGGACAGTCAAAATAGGGAAGGGAGAAGGGAAAAAGGGATCGTGGTCAGAGAGGAAAAGGGCGGTTCAGAGGGGAGGGCTGGGCGAAGTGGTCGAGGGCAATGGTTTCACAGAGGGGGGGAGAAGTTTGATGGTAAGTGGCGGTGCAGCATGATGGTGGTTACAAATGGCGGTGGTGAGAAGAGGACGATGGGGTTTGTGAGCAGAGGCGAGCTATGGTGGTGGGAGGAGCTCTGTATTAGGGAAGATGGTGGCGTGCGATGATGAAAGAGGGAGGAAAAATAGGAAGCGGCTTGATAGTAGTAGTGGTCAAAACGATGGTGGGAGATGGTCGATTGTGGAAGCTTAGAAGGTGTGGGGTTAAGGAGCTGAAAACAAGAGACTCGGGGCACTATAGCTTAGAGAGGAGAAGGGTTTAGCTGGGAAGGAGAAGAAGTAGGGGAAGAAGAAGAAGCTTAGCAGGAAGAAGAGGGGAGGGAGAAGAAGAAGTCGAGAAAAAGAGAGAATGAATAGTTGGGAGGAAGAAGATGATTCTTTCAATTCCATTCACTGTCTTGTCTGAATGCAAACCATTCCATTTATAATGGTTATAACAAACTAACCATTTGGTAACAAAATACTGACAAAATGTAACAAACTAACTAAATTTCCTAACAAACTGATTCCAACTCATGCTTTGAAATACGTGCATGAGCTAAAAAGAAAATGCACCCAACTTTTGAACACCCACATATACACCCAGATAATAAAATATAAAAATAAAATAAAAATATGATGCATTAATAAGCATCCTTTGGGTGATGTCCTCATCAATTTCCCCAAGGGTGGAAAAAACTCGACTTCGTCGAGTCAGGCTCTACACTACTCTGAAAATACTCAAAAAGATCTGGATCAATCTTCTATAGCTCATCTCAAGTAATACAGAAATTCTTAGACTCTGGCCTGTCTCACCAATGAACCAGATGGTAGTCTCTGATAAGTGGTAAAAATATACTAATAAAAGTATTAAATTATAAAATAAATTAATTTATTTTTTTAGAAATTGATACTTTTATTAATCTTATGCAAGAAAGAAGGCCACCAATATGAAGATCTTATTTTTCTGATTCAGATGAAATAAATTTCAGGCAAAACGGACTTCAAATGAGCCCATAATTGAATTTCAAAAAAAAAAATCGATTCGGTTCAAATCGGTTCAGAAAATCGGCTTAGCAGTTCGGCTTGGTTCAATCGCAATAGCAGACCGACCCACCGACGCAATGCTGACGTCAAGATGATGTCAGCATTTTTTGTGGTGCACGGTGGACCATCTGAAGGGTAATTCGGGAATTTCACAGCATAAAGCGCATTCTGATTGGCTGAAGAACACGGCGATCTACGCAACACCGAGCTCGTGCATGGTCTACGGAGGATAATTTGAGAATTTTATCTGATCCAACGGGCGGCATTCACTGAAACTTGATCGGACGATCGAAACGAAGGCACTGATGGACGGCATCCACAGCTCCCGATCGAGATCCAACGGCTGAGATTCATCCCAATAGTAAACTAAAGATCAGAAGGCCTCTTTCTACGCGATCGAATGACCTAGATTCAATCCAACGATTGATCCAATGGCTGGCATGAAATTCAACTTGATTTGGATTATTTTAAAGGGTTTTTAAGTGATTTTTGGACCATTTGATCAATATCTAATGGGCAGAATTACCCAGATCTTAATTTGAGTTGTTTTGGGAGTCTTAAACCTAATTTTTGATGGATTTTGGAGGGAAATCAATCTCTTTATCTATAAAAACCTATTGTTGCCGTAAAAAAATATCAGAGAGAGACAGAGAGACAGAGAGAGATAGAGAAATAGAGAGAAAGAGAGAGAGAGAGAGAAGTCAGAAAAAGAAAAATAAAAAGAAAAAGAGAGGAGAGAGGTAGAAAGAGAAGAGTGATTTATGAAAAATAAAAAAGAATTTTTAATTTTTTTCGACAATCAAGACATCGATCAAGGAGCATCTTCTTCTTCACTAAGTTCTCCACATCAAGAGCAACAGAGAATCAATTTTAGCAATCAAATAGTCTAAATTCTCTATGCTTTTTATTTTATTTATTATTTTTGAATTTATTATCATGAACTAAATTTTTTTTTACTAAGGCTAAGGTGTAGCCACTCTTTTGATGCAATATTCAGTATGATTATTTTTAAATTTTATTCATAAGGAGTATATAAATCTGATCTTAATGCTTTTAGATTACTGGCCATCTTCTAATTGATCTGATGAACATAAATATTATGGACCAAGTACATTTATGTTATTGCTTCTTGATTATATACCTTGTATTATGAATCAAATTAGAATTCATATGCATACGGGAATTTTAGTGCGCTTTGGACGCAGCGTATTTTAATTAGAGGGTTTTACAAAAATTAATGCATTAATATTTATTTAAATTACACCTAGACCAAAGGATAATTAATAAATATTAATAGTTTTGCTATGCCTGGATCAAAGGGTAGTGAATAAATTAGGAGACTCCACCGTCACATGAAATAAAATTAATCTAAAAATCTGAATATTGTATTGATTGAGTTGGTGAACCGATTGCCTTAGTAATCCATTGCTCTTGAGTTTAAAATCCTAATAATTTACACTCTCTATTTTCTTAAAAAAAATTTATTTATTTTTTATTTTATTCTTTAATTTCTTATTTTCATAAATCGATCTTCTAAATAAAGTATAGGAAAGAGCTTTTCAGTACTTATTTTTCAATCCTCTAAGGACGATACTCTACTCATTCACTTTATTACTTGATCGATTGGTGCACTTGCCATAGCTATAGATTAGCACGCATCAAGTTTTTGGCGCCGTTGTCAGGAATTATGTCTAAAACAATATTGAAATTTTGATCCTAGCTTTACTTTAGAAATTTATTTTTAATTTTTATTATTTAAAAAAAAAATTATTCAATGCATGACACATACTGGACATAGTAACTTACTACCTTTAGATCCAAAAATTGAAAGGATCATTAGAAGACTACAACAAGAAAGAAACATGACAGCTGAAGATCCTAACGACATCAATCTAGGATTGGATATGGTGACCGAAGGACAGTATGAAGCTATTCGACCAGTACATCATCCATTAAATGATTACATCATACCATCTATAGTCGATGCAGCTTCCAGCATCAGGAGACCGTCTTTACAAGCAAACAACTTTGAAATAAAATCGATGATGATCTAGATGATTCAATCAACTATCCAATTCAGTGGACACGTGCATGATGATCCAAATGTCCATATTTCTAATTTTTTTGAACTTTGCGATACTTTTAAAATTAATGGGGTGTCAGATGATGCTATTAGATTAAGGTTATTTCCTTTTTCTTTATGGGAAAAAGCTAAGAGTTGGCTTCATTCTCTTCCTGCAGGTTCTATCATAACTTGAGATGTCCTAGTCCAAAAATTCTTAGCTAAGTACTTTCTACCTTCCAAGACTGCCAAGATGTGCAACGATATTACTTCCTTTATGCAGATGGACATAGAGACACTATATGAGGCTTGGGAACGATTCAAAGAATTAATGAGGAGATGTCCACATCATCAACTACCCGTATGGCTTCAGGTATAAACTTTCTATAATGGTTTATCTCCTACTAATCATTCTATGATTGATGCAACAGCAGGAGGAACCATTAATCAAAAAATAGAGGAAGAAGCTTTCAATCTAATCGATGAGATGGCATCAAATAGCTATCAATGGCAGACAGAACGTATGATGCCAAAAAGACTAGCAACTGTGCAGGGAGTAGATTGCGTGCCAACCTTATTAGCTGAAATTGTAGCCCTTAGAGCTGAAGTCAACAACTTAAAGGGAACAGCTATGCATATTCAGAGCATTACTTGTGACCTATGTGGAGGAGGACACGATACGAGCAATTGCCAGACAGGTAATCCTTTTGCTAAAACAATTGATACAGCTAATTATATTGGTAATTTTTTCAGGCTGTAATAAAACAATCCTTACTCCAACACATACAATCAAGGATGGAGGCAGCACCCAAATTTCTCATGGAGCAATCAAAATGCAACACAACAGCCACCCCTGGGATTCCAAGTACCTAAAAAGAAGTCCAACATGGAAGAGCTGATGGTCAAATTTATGCAAAATCAAGAAGCAACTATAAAAAATTTGGAAGCCAAACTTAGGCAGGACCAAACAGCAGCAATTCGAAACTTGGAGATGCAAATAGGTCAAATGGCTAAAATAATCTCCGAGAGACCTCAAGGATCCTTGCCCAGCAATATGGAGACAAATCCAAGGGAGCAAGTCAATGCTATCACCCTAAGAAGTGGTACAAAGCTGGAGGAGCCACATCAGAAGAATGAGACTGAAGAGCCAACTACAAATAAGGAACCATCAACTAAAATTTATCAGTCACCAAAATAACCAGCAGATGGATGGTCTCCAGGTATACGATTTGCCGATCCAAATGTGAAGCCCTACGTGCCGCCACTACCATTCCTAGAAAGACAAATATAGCATCCAGATAAGAAATTTTCTAACTTTTTCAAAATTCTAAAGAATTTACATATTAATATTCCTTTTGTAGATGCTATTACTCAAATGCCCAGGTATGCCAAGTTTCTCAAAGAAATCTTAACAAATAAGAAAAAGCTGAAGGAGCATGAGAGAATAAATTTGAATGAAGAATGCTCAGCAATACTTCAAAATAAATTACCACAGAAGCTAAAAGACCCAGGGAGTTTTACTATCCCCTGCATTATTGGTGATTGTAGTTTTGATAAAGTTTTATGTGATTTAGGAGCAAGCATTAATCTCATGCCTTTTTCTATTTTCAGGAAGCTGGGTCTAGGAGAACCAAAGCCTACCACTATTACTCTTCAATTAGTCGACAGATCCATTAAATATCCAAGAGGTATAGTGGAGGATGTCTTGGTAAAGGTAAACAAGTTTATTTTTTCTATTGATTTTATTATTCTTGATATGAAAGAAGATTATGATGTACCCCTTATTTTAGGAAGACCCTTTTTAGCTACTGGAGGAGCTTTAATAGATGTTTAACAAGAAAAATTAATTCTTAGAGTCTAAGATGAACAAGTTACTTTTAATATTTTTAAAGCTATTAAACAAACTGATGATAATCAAACTTGTTTTCTAATTGATATTATTGATAATCCATTATATGAGAATTTTATAGAAAATAGGTTTGAGACTATAAAAGTGAGCAATGTCAAATTGAAAGAGGACTCAATCAAACATGAAAGTATTCCAATTGAAGTAGCACCAGATTGATCTACTTTAGAATTCAAAGAAAGTCAAGCTGAAGACTATAAATCAGAACTACTAGATAGGTTATTTCTTTTCTTTTTAGTTTTGATCATTTTTCTTTTTTTTTATTTTTTAGTAATTTATTATTGCTCTTTTACTGCTTTGGTGTGTATTTTCAATTTTGCAGAAAAATCAATGAGAGCTCAAGCAAAATTTCAAAGCTCCAAAGAACCAAACTGAACCAAATCAGGTGTATTCCTTCCTATCCTTTATTGCACCCTTTATTTTTCTTTCTCCTTTAAGATAATGTAGAATAAGTTAAAAAAAAAAAATCATGTGTCAAGAAGAAAATCTTGAGCAAGATAAATTGGATAAGTGATAAAAGATAGAATTATTTGCTAATGAATGTAACGAGTTAAAGAAGTAGATTAGTTGGTCAACTTTTAGCAGCCTACTTAGGTCATTAAAAGATTATTAGCACTTCTAATTGCACATGCACTCTAACAAGGCAAAGTAGGTATTGATTATAAGGCCAACTAAGGATTCAATTATCACTAAAAATTGGTAATTAATATACATTCTAATCAAAGAAACTTAAATTTAAGGAAAGAGCTATTTGCCTAAAAATAAAGTGCAAAAGATAGAGTATATGTGAATTGCCCAAAGCCTAGTAACTGGATCTCTGCACCTAGGTCAAATATGAAAATTCACATAAAACGGTGAAGGAAAGGTCAGAATGCTCAGCACAGTAAAAAAAAAACAAAGAAAAAGAAAAGAGAAAGGTAGTGTGAAAGCTACCTTAATTCATGAGTATAAAATTGAGAATGCATAGAAAATTGATCAAAATAGGTGATAAGAGAAGATACTTTTGTTCTTTTAATTTAATACTGAAATGCTAAAATTAGTAATCACGAACAAAAGTGCTATAGATCTTTGATGTACTCTAAGAAAGTTTTTAATTATATTGACTGAAAAATTTACTTCTGAAGCTTAATGCTTAGTTAGCAGTATTTTCTAAACTTTTTGACCTTTAATCCTAGATTTTATCTTTCGTGATAGATAATCTTATTGAAACATGGTATTAAATAAAATATTGCTAAGGGACTAGCAATGACTAAGTTGGGGGGTGTGATAAGTGGTAAAAATATACTAATAAAAGTATTAAATTATAAAATAAATTAATCTATTTCTTTAGAAATTAATACTTTTATTAATCTTATGTAGGAAAGAAGGCCACCAATGTGAAGATCTTATTTTTCTGATTCAGATGAAATAAATTTTAGGCAAAACGGACTTCAAACGAGCCCAAAATTGACTTTCAAAAAAAAAAAAAATCAATTTGGTTCAAACCGATTCAAAAAATTGGCTCAGCGGTTTGGCTCAGTTCAATCGCAATAGCAGACCGACCCACCGATGCAATGCTAATGTCAAGATGACGTCAGCATTTTTTGTGGCACATGGTGGACCATTTGAAGGGCAATTCGAGAATTTTACAGCATAAAGCGCGCTCTGATTGGCTGAAGAATCGTGGTGGTCTATGCAACACCGAGTTCGCGCATGATCTACGGAGGGTAATTTGGGAATTTTATCTAATCCAACGGGCGGCATTCACTGAAACTTGATCGGACGATCGAAATGAAGGTGCTGATGGACGGCATCCACAGCTCCCGATCGAGATCCAACGGCTGAGATTCATCTCGATGGTAAACTAAAGATCAGAAGGCCTCTTTCTACGCGATCGGATGGCCCGAATTCAATCCAACGGTTGATCCAATGGCTGGCATGAAATTCGACTTGATCTGGATTATTTTAAGAGGTTTTTAAGTGGTTTTTAGACGTTTGATCAACATCTAATGGGCAGAATTATCCAGATCTTTATTTGAGTTGTTTTGGAGTCTTAAACCTAATTTTTGATGGATTTTAGGGGGAAATCAATCTCTTTATCTATATAAAAACCTGTTATTGCCATAAAATAAAATTAGAGAGAGATAGAGAGACATAGAGAGATAGAGAGATAGAGAGAAAAGAGACAGAGAGAAAGAGAGAGAGAGAGAAGTCAGAAAAAGAAAAACAAAAAGAAAAAGAGAGGAGAGAGGTAGAAAGAGAAGAGTGATTTATGAAAAATAAAAAAGAATTTTTAATTTTTTTCGATAATCAAGACATCGATCAAGGAGCATCTTCTTCTTCACCAAGTTCTCTACATCAAGAGCAATAGAGAATCAATTTCAACAATCAAACAGTCTAAATTCTCTATGCTTTTTATTTTATTTGTTGTTTTTGAATTTGTTATCATGAACTAAATTTTTCTTTTACTAAGGCTAAGGTGTAGCCACTCTTTTGATGCAATATTCAGTGTGATTATTTTTAAATTTTATTCATGAGGAGTATATAAATCTGATCTTAATGCTTTTAGATTACTGGCCATCTTCTAATTGATCTGATGAATATAGATGTTACGGACCAAGTACATCTATGTTATTGCTTCTTGATTATATACCTTATATTATGAATCAAATTAGAATTCATATGCATGCGGAATTTTAGTGCGCTTTGGATGCAGCGTATTTTAATTAGAGAGTTTACAAAAAATTAATGCATTAATATTTATTTAAATTATACCTAGACTAAAGGATAATTAATAAATATTAATAGTTTTGCTATGCCTGGACCAAAGGGTAGTGAATAAATTAGGAGACTCCACCATCACATGAAATAAAATTAATCTAAAAATCTGAATATTGTATTTGACTGAGTTGTGATTGATTGCCTTGTAATCCATTGCTCTTGAGTTTAAAATCCTAAAAATTTTAAAATTTTTTTTAAAGAAAAATAGAGAGAGTGTAAATTATTAGGGTTTTAAACTCAAGAGCAATGGATTACTAAGGCAATCGGTTCACCAACTCAGTCAATACAATATTCAAATTTTTAGATTAATTTTATTTCATGTGACGGTGGAGTCTCCTAATTTATTCACTACCCTTTGATCCAGGCATAGCAAAACTATTAATATTTATTAATTACCCTTTGGTCCAGGTGTAATTTAAATAAATATTAATGCATTAGGTTTTGTGAAACCCTCTAATTAAAATATGCTGCGTCCAAAGCGCACTAAAATTCCCACATGCATATGAATTCTAATTTGATTCATAATACAAGGTATATAATCAAGAAGCATTAACATAGATGTACTTGGTCCGTAACATCTATGTTCATCAGATCAATTAGAAGATGGCCAGTAATCTAAAAGCATTAAGATCAGATTTATATACTCCTCATGAATAAAATTTAAAAATAAATCACACTGAATATTGCATCAAAAGAGTGGCTACACCTTAGCCTTAGTAAAAAAAATTTAGTTCATGATAACAAATTCAAAAATAGCAAATAAAATAAAAAGCATAGAAAAATTAGACTGTTTGATTGCTGAAATTGATTGTCTACTGCTCTTGATGTGGAGAACTTGGCGAAGAAGAAGAGGCTCCTTAATCGATGTCTTGATCATCGAAAGAAATCAAAAATCCTTTTTGATTTTCTTACAAATCACTCTTCTCTTTCTACCTCTCTCTCTCTCTCTTTCTCTCTCTCTTTTTCTCCCTCTCTCTCTTTCTCCCCGTCTCTCTCTGTCTCTCTCTGATTTTTTTTTTCACGACAACAACAGGCTTTTTATAGATCAAGAGATTGATTTCCCTCCAAAATTCATCAAAAATTAGGTTTAAGACTCCTAAAACAACTCAAATTAAGATCTGGATAATTCTGCCCGTTAGATGTTGATCAAACGGTCCAAAAACTACTCAAAAACCTCTTAAAATAATCCAGATCAAGTCGGATTTTATATCAGCCATTGGATCAACCGTTGGATCGAATCTAGGCCATCCGATCGCATAGAAAGAAGGCTTCTGATCTATAGTTTAACTTCAGAATGAATCTCAACCGTTGGATCTCGATCGGGAGCTGCGGATGCCATCCATCAGCGCCTTCACTTCGACCGTCCGATCGAGTTTCAGTGAATGCCGCCGTTGGATCAGCCAAAATTCCCAAATTGCCCTCCGTGGACCATGCGTGAGTTCGGTGTTGCATGGACTGCCGCGTTCTTCAGCCAATTGGAGCGCGCCTCTTGCTGTGAAATTGCCAAAATACCCTTCAGATGGTCCACCGTGCGCCACAAAAAATGCTGACATCATCTTGATGTCAGCATTGCATCGGCGGATCGGTCTGCTATTGCAATTGAACCGGGCCGAACTGCTAAGCCGATTTTCTGAATCGGTTTGAACCAAATTGGGTTTTTTTTCTTGAAATTCAATTTCGGGCTCATTTGAAGTCCATTTTGCCTGAAATTTATTTCATCTAAATCAGAAAAATAAGATCTTCACATTGGTGGCCTTCTTTTCTATATAAGATTAATAAAAATATCAATTTCTAAAGAAATAAATTAATTTATTTTATAATTTAATACTTTTATTAGTATATTTTTATCACTTATTACACTCCCCAACTTAGTCATTGCTAGTCCCTTAGCAATGTTTTATTTAATACCATGTTTCAATAAGATTATCCATCACAAAGATAAAATCTAGGATTAATGGTCAAAAAGTTTAGAAAATACTGATAACTAAGTATTGAGCTTTAGAAGTAAATTTCTCAGTCAATACAATTAAAAACTTTCTTAGAGTACATCAAAGATCTATAGCACTTGTGTTTGCGATGACTAACTTTAGCATTTTAGTATTAAATTAAAATAACAAAAGTATCTTCTTTTATCACCTATGTTGGTCAATTTTCTATACATTCTCAATTTTATACTCATGAATTAAGGTAGCTTTCACACTGCCTTTCTTTCTTTTATTTTTTATTTTTTATTTTTTATTGTGCTGAGCATCCTGGCCTTTCCTTCACCGTTTTATGTGAATTTTCATACTTGACCTAGGTGTAGAGATCCAGTTACTAGGTTTTGGGTAATCCACATATACTCTGTCTTTTGCACTTTATTTTATAGGCAGGTAGCTCTTTCCTTAAATTCAAGTTTCTTTGATTAGAATGTATATTAATTACTAATTTTCAGTGATAATTGAATCCTTAGTTGGCCTTATAATCAATACCTACTTTGCCTTGTTAGTGTGCATGTGCAATTAAAAGTGCTAATAGTCTTTTAATGACCTAAGTAGGCTGCTAAAAGTTGACCAACTAATCTACTTCTTTAACTCGTTACATTTATTAGCAAATAATTCTATCTTTTATCACTTATCCAGTTTATCTTGCTCAAGATTTTCTTCTTGACACATGATTTTTTTTTTTTATTATTCTACATTGTCTTAAAGGAGAAAGAAAAATAAAGGATGTAATAAAGGATAGGAAGGAATACACCTGATTTGGTTTAGTCTGGTTCTTTGGGGCTTTGAAATTTTGCTGGAGCTTTCATTGATTTTTCTCTGCAAAATTAAAAATACACACCAAAGCAGTAAAAGAGCAACCATAAATTACTGAAAAATAAAAGAAAAAAAAATGATCAAAACTAAAAAGAAAAGAAACAACCTATCTAGTAGTTCTGATTTATAGTCTTCAGCTTGACTTTCTTTGAGTTCTAAAGTGGATCAATCTGGTGCCACTTCAATTGGAATACTTTCATGTTTGATCGAGTCCTCTTTCAATTTGACATTGCTCGCTTTTATAGTCTCAAACCTATTTTCTACAGAATTCTCATATAATGGATTGTCAATAATATCAATTAGAAAATAAGTTTGATTATCATCAGTTTGTTTAGTATCTTTGAAAACATTAAAAGTAACTTGTTCATCTTGGACTCTAAGAATTAATTTTTCTTGTTGAACATCTATTAAAGCTCCTCCAGTAGCTAAAAAGGGTCTCCCTAAAATAAGGGGTACATCATAATCTTCTTTCATATCAAGAACAATAAAATCAACAGGAAAAATAAACTTGTTTACCTTTACCAAGACATCCTCCACTATACCTCTTGGATATTTAATGGATCTATCAGCTAATTGAAGAGTAATAGTGGTAGGCTTTGGTTCTCCTAGACCCAGCTTTCTGAAAATAGAAAAAGGTATGAGATTAATGCTTGCTCCTAAATCACATAAAACTTTATCAAAACTACAATCACCAATAATGCAGGAGATAGTAAAACTCCCTAGATCTTTTAACTTCTGTGGTAATTTATTTTGAAGTATTGCTGAGCATTCTTCATTCAAATTTATTCTCTCATGCTCCTTCAGTTTTTTCTTATTTGTTAAGATTTCTTTGAGAAACTTGGCATACCTGGGCATTTGAGTAATAGCATCTACAAAAGGAATATTAATATGTAAATTTTTAGAATTTTGAAAAAGTTAGAAAATTTCTTATCTGGATGCTGTATTTGTCTCTCTGGAAATGGTAGTGGCGGCATGTAGGGCTTCACATTTGGATCAGCAAATCGTATACCTGGAGACCATCCATCTACTGGTTGTTTTGGTGACTGACGAATTTGAGTTGATGGTTCCTTATTTGTAGTTGGCTCTTCAGTCTCATTCTTCTGATGTGGCTCCTCCAGCTTTGTACCACTTCTTAGGATGATAGCATTGACTTGCTCCCTTGGATTTGTCTCCGTATTGCTTGGCAAGGATCCTTGAGGTCTCTCAAAGATTACTTAGCCATTTGACCTATTTGCATCTCCAAGTTTCGAATCGAACTGTACAGCAAACAACTTGATGCTGCTAATTTATAGCTATGGCAAGTGCACCAGTCGATCTAAGTAATAAAGTGAATGAGTAGAGTATCATCCCTAGAGGATTGGAAATAATACTGAAAAGTCTTTCCTATTTTTATTTAGAAGATGATTTATGAGAATAAGAAATTAAAAAAAAATAAAATAAAAAAATTAAATTTTTAATTAAATAAGAGAGTGTTAAATTATTAGGATTTTAAACTCAAGAGAATGGATTACTAAGCAATCGGTCACCAACTCAGTCAATACAATATTCAGTTTTAGATTAATTTTATTTCATGTGATGTGGAGTCTCCTAATTTATTCACTACCCTTTGGTCCAGCATAGCAAAACTATTAAATTTATTAATTACTCTTGTTCAGTGTAATTTTAAATAAATATAATGCATTATTTTGTGAAACCTCTTAATTAAAATACGTGCATCCAAAGCGACTAAAATTCCACATGCATATGAATTCTAATTTGATTCATAATAAGATAATAATCAAGAAGCATAACATAGATGTACTTGGTCCGTAACATCTATGTTCATCAATCAATTAGAAGAATGCCAGTAATTAAAAGCATTAAGATCAGATTTATATTACTCCTCATGAATAAAATTTAAAATAATCACACTAATATTGCATCAAAAGAGTGGCTACACCTTAGCCTTAGTAAAAAAAAAATTTAGTTCATGATAACAATCAAAAATAGCAAATAAAATAAAAAAACATAGAAAATTAGACTGTTTGATTGCTAAATTGATTGTCTGCTCTCTTGATGTGAGAGAACTTGGGAAGAAGAAGAGGCTCCTTAATCGATGTCTGATCTCGAAGAAATAAAAATCAAAAATCCTTTTTATTTTCTCTAAATCACTCTTCCTCTCTCCTCTCTCTCTTCTCTCTCTTTTCTTATTTCTCTCTCTCCTCTCCCGTCTCTTCTCTATTTTTTTTTCACGACAACAAAACTTTTTTATAGATAAAGAGTTGATTTCCCTCAAAATCCATCAAAAATTAGTTTAAGACTTCCAAAACAACTAAATTAAGATCTGATAATTCTGCGTTAGATGTGATCAAACGGTCAAAAAATACCACAAAAAACCTCTTAAAATAATCCAGATCAAGTCGATTATATCAGCCATTTGATCAACCTTGATTTAATCTGGGCCTCGATCGCAGATAGAAAGAGGCTTCTGATCTATAGTTTTAACTTGGATGAATCTCAGCCGTTGATCTCGATCGAGCTGGATGCCTCATCAGCATCTTCTTTCCTTCGGCGTCCAGTCGAGTTTTAAGTGAATGGCCGCCCTTGGATCAGCGCAAAATTCCCAAATTGCCTCTGGACATGCGGAGTCCGTGTTGATGGACCGCCGCGTTCTTAAGCCAATCGGAGCGCGCCTCTTGCTGTGAATTTGAAAATACCTTTCAAGAGTCCATCCATGTGCCGCAGAAAATCATGACTCATCCTAACGTCAGCAGTTGCATGATTATAAAGTGCAAAAAGATAGAGTATATGTGAATTGCCCAAAGCCTAGTAACTGGATCTCTGCACCTAGGTCAAATATGAAAATTCACATAAAACGGTGAAGGAAAGGTCAGAATGCTCAGCACAGTAAAAAAAAAACAAAGAAAAAGAAAAGAGAAAGGTAGTGTGAAAGCTACCTTAATTCATGAGTATAAAATTGAGAATGCATAGAAAATTGATCAAAATAGGTGATAAGAGAAGATACTTTTGTTCTTTTAATTTAATACTGAAATGCTAAAATTAGTAATCACGAACAAAAGTGCTATAGATCTTTGATGTACTCTAAGAAAGTTTTTAATTATATTGACTGAAAAATTTACTTCTGAAGCTTAATGCTTAGTTAGCAATATTTTCTAAACTTTTTGACCTTTAATCCTAGATTTTATCTTCGTGATAGATAATTTTATTGAAACATGGTATTAAATAAAATATTGCTAAGGAACTAGCAATGACTAAGTTGGAAGGTATGATAAGTGGTAAAAATATACTAATAAAAATATTAAATTATAAAATAAATTAATCTATTTCTTTAGAAATTGATACTTTTATTAATCTTATATAGGAAAGAAGGCCACCAATGTGAAGATCTTATTTTTCTGATTCAGATGAAATAAATTTTAGGCAAAACGGACTTCAAACGAGCCCAAAATTGACTTTCAAAAAAAAAAAAAATCAATTTGGTTCAAACCGATTCAAAAAATTGGCTCAGCGGTTTGGCTCAGTTCAATCGCAATAGCAGACCGACCCACCGATGCAATGCTAATGTCAAGATGACGTCAGCATTTTTTGTGGCACATGGTGGACCATTTGAAGGGCAATTCGAGAATTTTACAGCATAAAGCGCGCTCTGATTGGCTGAAGATCGTGGTGGTCTATGCAACACCGAGTTCGCGCATGATCTACGGAGGGTAATTTGGGAATTTTATCTAATCCAACGGGCGGCATTCACTGAAACTTGATCGGACGATCGAAATGAAGGTGCTGATGGACGGCATCCACAGCTCCCGATCGAGATCCAACGGCTGAGATTCATCTCGATGGTAAACTAAAGATCAGAAGGCCTCTTTCTACGCGATCGGATGGCCCGAATTCAATCCAACGGTTGATCCAATGGTTGGCATGAAATTCGACTTGATTTGGATTATTTTAAGAGGTTTTTAAGTGGTTTTTAGACTGTTTGATCAACATCTAATGGGCAGAATTATCCAGATCTTTATTTGAGTTGTTTTGAGAGTCTTAAACCTAATTTTTGATGGATTTTAGGGGGAAATCAATCTCTTTATCTATAAAACCTGTTATTGCCATAAAATAAAATTAGAGAGAGATAGAGAGACATAGAGAGATAGAGAGATAGAGAGAAAGAGAGACAGAGAGAAAGAGAGAGAGAGAGAAGTCAGAAAAAGAAAAACAAAAAGAAAAAGAGAGGAGAGAGGTAGAAAGAGAAGAGTGATTTATGAAAAATAAAAAAGAATTTTTAATTTTTTTCGATAATCAAGACATCGATCAAGGAGCATCTTCTTCTTCACCAAGTTCTCTACATCAAGAGCAATAGAGAATCAATTTCAACAATCAAACAGTCTAAATTCTCTATGCTTTTTATTTTATTTGCTGTTTTTGAATTTGTTATCATGAACTAAATTTTCTTTTACTAAGGCTAAGGTGTAGCCACTCTTTTGATGCAATATTCAGTGTGATTATTTTTAAATTTTATTCATGAGGAGTATATAAATCTGATCTTAATGCTTTTAGATTACTGGCCATCTTCTAATTGATCTGATGAATATAGATGTTACGGACCAAGTACATCTATGTTATTGCTCTTGATTATATACCTTATATTATGAATCAAATTAGAATTCATATGCATGCTGGAATTTTAGTGCGCTTTGGATGCAGCGTATTTTAATTAGAGAGTTTTACAAAAATTAATGCATTAATATTTATTTAAATTATACCTAGACTAAAGGATAATTAATAAATATTAATAGTTTTGCTATGCCTGGACCAAAGGGTAGTGAATAAATTAGGAGACTCCACCATCACATGAAATAAAATTAATCTAAAAATCTGAATATTGTATTGACTGAGTTGGTGAATTGATTGCCTTCGTAATCCATTGCTCTTGAGTTTAAAATCCTAATAATTTACACTCTCTCTATTTTCTTAAAAAAATTTAAATTTTTTATTTTATTCTTTAATTTCTTATTCTCATAAATCGATCTTCTAAATAAAGCATAGGAAAGAGCTTTTCAGTACTTACTTTCCAATCCTCTAGGGATGATACTCTACTCATTCACTTTATTACTTGATCGACTGATGCACTTGCCATAGCTATAGATTAGCACACATCAGTCTCGACCCTTGGTGGACTTGATTTGCTCGTCTAGGATATGATCGATCACATCGTGCTTTTCTCTCATCTAGGCTTGTGGACACTCAGGGGATGGGTCACTCTCAAAGGTAGGTACAGGCTCAAATAGATTACTAGGTATCAATGCTGGCTCTTTACATTCAATTAGATCCAATACATTGAAGTTGAACTAATCCCATAGCCAGGTGGTAGATCAATAATGTACGCATTCAATCCAACTTTCTTTAAAATCTTGAATGGGCCTGCTCCTTGGGCATGTAGCATTCGAACAGTTCTTGGGGGAAACTGCTTAGGTCTGACCCTAATCATGACATAATCACCCTCAGCAAAATCCTTGACTTGTCGATGAGAATCTGCTAATCATTTATATATTTGATTACTTAAATTAATTTTATCATTGATCTCTTTATGTAGACTCCTAATATGCTCTACAAAGAATGATGCCGACTCTAAATTCCTAGCATGCACAGGTAACGAGATCAAGTCTACTGGCTTTCTAGGACGATAACCATGTACAACTTCAAAAGGACTCAAACCAATAGACCTATTTACTGAACTATTATATGCAAACTCTACTCTAGGTAAAAGTAAATCCCAATTTCTTACATGCTCTCCTACCAAACAATGAAGTAAATTTTCTAAACTTCTATTTATAACTTCAGTTTGATCGTCTGTTTGTGGGTGATATGCAGATGAAAATTTTAGTTTTATGCCCATTAAGTGCCATAAATTTTTTCAAAAGTAACTAATGAATCGAACATCCCTACCAGATACTATAGATTTTGGCAATTCATGTAGCCTAACAATTTCATCAAAATATAGACGAGCAACTCTAGAGGCATCAGAGATCTTGGGATAGGAAAGAAAATGGGCCATCTTGGAAAACCTATCTACCACCATACAAATGGAGTCATTTTTCTTAGCTATTCGAGACAATCCTAGAACAAAGTCCATACTCACATCTTGCCATGGACAGTCAGGGATAGGTAGCGGGGTGTATAAACCAATATTTTATTTTTGATGTTTAGTCACGACACAAGTACGACATCGACTAATAATCTGGGCTACATCACACTTTAAGCTAGGCCAGTGAAATTGGGCTTCAAGGGCATTTATGATTTTGTTCCTCCTAAAATGCCCAGATAAACCTCCAACATGTATTTTCCAAATTAAAAAATCTCACATAGAAGTCCATGGGATACATAATTTATTATTCTTAAAAAGATAACCGTCCTGAAGGGTAAATCACTAAGCTCTATAGACTGTCCTTACTTAAGGGAGGAAATAATATTTTTAAAGTTCGGGCACTCATCATATTGTTCTTTGAATTATTTAAGGTTCGTAACTTTCACACTTACTGCTGATAAGAGGGCCACCCTATGAGAGAGTGCATCAGCAGCTTTATTTTCTATGCCTGCTTTGTATTTTATCACAAAGGTGTAATTTTTTTTGGGAGTTGAGAAACTTAAGGGCCTCATGGTCAGAATGCAGGACAAATTCTTATAGAAGCAAATAATGCCGTCAAAACTTAAGAGCTTGGACCAAGGCATAGAATTCTTTATCATAGGTGAAATACCTACGCTTAGAGTCATTTATTTTTCACTAAAAAAAGCCACAGGATATCCTTCTTGACTTAGGACTGAAGGAAAAATCCTAATTTTTTGGATCAGATTCGTTCAAATCTGATTAGATCAAGAGGCATATTTCAAAAATTTTCTCTTAGATCCAAATCAAATTTGATATTTTTCAGATCTAATTTTATGATCTGATAAATAAAAAGATTAAATTAAATTAAATCTAAATTAGTTTTACCTTGATATGAGTAATTTGATTACCCGTTGATGATCTGCTGATAGCCTGAGGTTCTAGATCTAGCCACGTAAGCGCCTGGCCTCTACCGATATCCACTCGGGCTAGATTTGGAGATCTTCTCCTTCTTTGTCACATCTTCAAAAATTAAATCTAGATCTAATTTGGAGGATCTTCAAAACTTCTTTTGAAGATCAGCAGTCGTCTCTGCAACAGTACTGCCTTCTTCCTTTCTCGTCAGCCTTTTCTTACTTAAATTGCACTAATCTGAAGGCCCAACTTCCTTGGGCGTGGAGAAAAGAGAGAGGATCAGAAAGGTGGCATGGAGGAGGGAGAGGGGCAGCCTTGGGGCATGGCTAAGAAAAAGTTTTTTTTGAAAGTTGGGCGTAGATAGGTCTTTATATAGATTCTGCTGCGCCATGCAGTGCCACATCATCCTGATCAATCACGTTGCTTCATACAATCAGATCTAAATCTGATTGATGGAATGACATCACCTGATCCAATCAAATGAGAGACCCACGATTCATCCTTAGGTGGTGCCTAAGACTGATCAAAGTCTATAGGTGAGGGTCACCTAGTTTGAATCCAAGAAGCAACCTAGAGTCCTATCCGTATGGGACTCCAGGTGTCCCTATCCATGGGCGCATGCCATCCTAGGCATGTACCCCTTCCTTTTTGAAATCCAATAAGGGGACAAGTCCCTATCTACTCTCCAATAAGTGCATGATACATGGGTAGATGTCCAAGGATCAAAGGTCAACATTTGACCAAAGTCAAAGGATAAGAATTAGCAGATGATGAAAAGTGGTAGGTGTTGTCTCAAATTTATCTCATAAATTAAGACAACCCTTTTCTGACCTGGATAAGCTCTAGTCAGATCAGGTAAAGATACCTGAGTAAGCATAAACTCATTTGGCTTAGTCGAGACAACTTTTAATGATAGAAAAAGAAGAACGTTAGGCTTAATCGTGTGCTAGCATGATTTTTTTGAACCTAATTGAATCTTATTCAAATCAATTGAACTGGATTAGTCCAATTGATGATATCCTGATCCAAACTCTTATTTGTGTGATCTAGTTAGGTTCAGTTCTATATGGTAATGAGATATGTCATGATCTCCATCATCAACATCATCGAAACTCCTTTCGATGGATCAGAACTCTTCTAATTCAGACAACTGGAATGATCGATCATCTAAATCATTCTAATTGCTCCCAAAATCCATCAATGACACCTAGCAGTATATGGTGGCAACCCATCAAAATTGAAAATGAACCTCTCAGTGCAGCTACTTTTGTGATTAAGTTCTTCTATCTTGAGCCTCGATCAATTTAGGGTTAAGGTGAACTCGTCAAACCCTAATTTCTATCATATGATTTAATCATTTGATTCAAGTCTGATGTGAAAACCTTAATAGAAACTCTTTCTATTATTTCACTCTCTACCATGGCCATGGGCTTATGGACTTGATTCTCATGATCATCATAGGGCTGCTTCTCGTCCACTAAGGTAGATAGATTCCATCTTGGTGCAATCTAATTCCTACAATGAACATGCTATAGCCAACATACATCTCAGGATTTCGAATGGCTAGGAGATCGAGTCATGGTGTAGTCAAACTATAACACCCTCAAGGTAAATTGCCGATGCACCTCAGGTCAAAGAACTAGACATACCACTACAGCTTCGAGTCAGTCATCGATGAGAAGGTAGACTTACTTATGACTACTTGAGGTGGTTACGCTTAGTGCCCTCATTCTCTAATGAGTACCTATACTCTCGCTCCGGTGTCTCTACACCATAGACTCAAGACTCATCTACTATAAAAAGTGATTGTATACTAACCTTCTGGATCAATCACCATCCTCATGATGATCCTACGGTCAGGAGCATTTTATGAGTTAACAATGAAAATTCTTGTCTTAAATTTTCAACTCTTGAAAATAAGAATTATCATTACCATTAACTCAAGGGATGTATCACAGACACTAAATACACATATATGATAGAAAATAATCCATTTTATTATTTATAGTCAAAATTATAATTTTGCCCCTAGAAGTGTATTACAAGTGTCAGCCAATTCTGACTTCTAGGGCATACATATATCTAACAAACTCCCACTTGATCTAAAGCCAATTGACTACAAATCTAAGTCCCATCTTCTTAAGGTGGGCCTCAATCTTCTGCTGGCCTAATAGCTTTGTAAGCGGGTCTGCCACATTATCTGCAGAGTCAACTCTCTTGACCTCAATGTAATCCTTCTCGAGGTAATCGCGGATGAGGTGGTATCGCCGCTCGATGTGCTTGGATTTCTGGTGAAACCTTGGCTCCTTAGCAAGGGCTATGGCACCATTATTGTCGTTGTACAGAGGAATGGCATCTAATGAAATCACTTCGATCTCCGTGGTAAACTTTTTGTACCAGAATGCCTCCTTCGCAGCTTCTGATGCAGCGATATATTCTGCTTCCATGGTGAAATCTGCTATTATTATTTTTTTGAAACTTTTTCAACTGATAGCTCGACCATTGCATAAAAACAGACTCCTAGATGTCAACTTTCGATCATCTACATCGAACATAAAATTCGAGTCTATATATCCTCGAACTTGAAGTTCTCCATTACCAAAGATCAGTAACATATCCTTAGTTCTTCTCAAGTACTTAAGGATACATTTCACAGAAGTTTAGTGTTCTTCACCTAGATTCGACTGATATCTGCTCGTGACACTCACAGCATGGGCTATATCACGTCGTGTACATAACATGGCATACATGAGGCTCCCTATTACTGAAGCATAAGTGATCTTGCTCATGCATTCTATTTCCTTAGGTGTGCTAGGGCACATTTTCTTGGAAAGATGAATGCCATATCTGAAGAGTACTAAACCCCTCTTAGAGTTTTCCATACTAAACCTCTTTAGTACTTCCTTTATGTACATCTTCTGTGAAAGTCCTAGCATCCTATTCGGTCTATCTCTATAGACCTTAATTCCTAGAATAAAGGATGCTTCTCCTAGGTCTTTCATGGAGAATTCTTTAGATAACCATATTTTAACTATGGTCAACATGGGAATATCATTTTCAATAAGGAGGATGTCATCCACGTACAATACGAGGAAGACAACAATGCTCCCACTGACCTTTTTGAAGATACATGGCTCCTCCTCATTTTTGATGAAATCAAATAATTTGATCACATCATTAAAATGAGTATTCCAGCTCCGAGATGCTTGCTTAAGTCCATATATGGACCTTTGTAGCTTGCAAACCTTATGATCATCATCACTGGATGTGAAATCTAGCAGCTGTTCTATATAGATATCTTTCTCAAGATATCCATTTAAGAATGCTGTTTTTACGTTCATTTGTCATATTTCATAATCAAAATAGACTGCAATAGCAAGCAATGTGCGAATGAATTTTAGCATAGCTACTGGCAAAAAGATATCCTGATAGTCAATGCCTTCGCATTGACTATAACCTTTGCCACTAATCTAGCTTTGAATGTCTCCACATTTTCATCTGCACCAATCTTTCTCTTGTAGATCCATTTACATCCAATAGGTACTATACCTTCTGGTGGATCTACCAAGGTTCAGACTTGGTTTGAGTGCATCGAGTCAATTTCTAATTTCATTACCTCTAACCATTTCTCGGAGTCGATATCTGATATCACCTCATTATAGATTTTGGAATCATCACCATGAACTCATTATCTATAAGGAACATTTTCTCTACATCCTCTGAAATAGTACCTAAGTACCTCTTAGGGGGATGAAAAATTCTTTTCGATCTATGAGGTGGAGGAGGTAGTATATGATTGGCTCAACCTGATTTGGTTCCATTTGGTCCTTAGCTCGTTGCTCTTGTGAGACTTTCTCTTCGAGCTTAATCTATTTTTCAATGCCACTATCTTGAATAAACTATTTTTCAAGAAAGATGGCATGCCGACTCACAATCACATTGTGATCTTCTGGAATGTAGAAATAATATTCTAATGACTCTTTAGGATATCCTATGAATCGAGCTCTTAAGGATCTAAAGTCTAACTTATCCGCTTATTGTCTTTTGACACGAGTCGGACAATCCCAAATTCTGAGATGACTCAGACTTGGTTTCTTATCATGCCATATCTCATACGATATGGTAGAAACAATTTTAGAGGAAACCCTATTTAGTAAGTATATAGCAGTTAATAAATAGTATCTCCAAAGAAAATTAGGAAGGTCTATGAAGCTCATCATGGATCGGACCATATCTAATAGGGTCTGGTTCCTCCATTCTGAAATCTCGTTGAGTTGAGGTATTCTTGGTGGAGTCCAATGAGAGGCTATGCTATTTTTCTTGAGATAGTCCAAAAATTTCTGACTAAGGTATTCACCTCCTCGATCTGATCGAAGAACCTTAATGAGTTTTTCAGTTTGCTTTTCTACTTTATGTCTGAATTCTTTGAACTTTTCAAAGGCTTCAGATTTGTGTCTCATAAGATACACATATCCATACCTAGATAAATCATTGGTAAAGGTTATGAAGTAGACTAGATTGCCTCTAGCCGGCACATCAAATGGGCCTCACACATCGGTATGTACAAGGGCAAGAAGATCCGTGGCCCTTTTCCCATGTCCTACAAAAAGGAGCTTAGTCATTTTGCCATGAAGATAGGATTCACAAATTAGATATGACTCGAAAGTCAACGGTCTCAATATCCCGATTTTCTCCAATTTGTTAACCCTATCTTCTGCTATATGACCTAATTTTAGGTGCCATAGATACCTATCATTCGGACTATCCCTAGCTCATTTTAATTTTATAGCATTCACATTTTGCTTGAAATTAAAAATAGATACATCAACATGTAACTGATAAAGACTGTTAATAAGAAAACCACTTGCAATTTTATTTCTTTCATAAAGAATATTACAATGGTTCTTAAGAAAACTAATTACATAGCCTTCTAATGCAAGGCAAGAAACAAAAATCAAATTCCTGCTTGCTGCAGGCACATAATAACAGTCTTTTAATTCTAAATCAGATGATAGTCGAAGAGGATATGTTCCTATGGCCATGATAGCAACTCTTGCTCCATTTTTGATGCACAGAATCATCTCACCATCCCTCAGCCTCCTACTATCCTCAAGACCCTGCATGGAAGTGCACAAATGAGCACTAGAACTAGAGTCAAGCACCCAACTGGATGTAGAAGAAACCATAAGATTAGACTCAATAATGAGCATACCTCCAGAAGGACCTGCCTCCTTCTTCTTTAGGGTGGTCAGATAAGTAGGGTAGTTTCGCTTCCAGTGACAGTCATTGTTGCAATGAAAATACTTTTCTTTGTTAGCGGTCTTCTTCTTCAGCTCTGTCTTTTTCTTCTTTTCTCCTTCCACCTTCTATTTTTCCACAGACTTCTTCTTTCCAAAAGACTTTCTCTTAGAAGAAGTCCATTTCATAGCAAATACTGAGCCTTTAGAACCTTTCATGGAAAGCTCAGCGGTAACCAGCATGTTCATAAGTTCGGCCAAAGAGTTTTAAAGTTTATGCATATGGTAGTTCATGATGAACTGCCCATACGCATCAATCAAAGATTATAGAATTATATCATTCTGTAGATCCAAGTCCAACCTCACTCCAAGCTTCTCAAGCTCTTCCATATCCTTGATCATCATCAGATAATGATCTTGGACTGACTGTCCATCATGCATCTTAGCCTTGAACAGTTATTTAGTGACTTGATACTTGGCTACGCGACTTTGTTCCCCAAACATCTCCTATAGATGAGCCAACATTTGGCAAGCAGTCCTAATATCTTCATGTTGGCGCTGAAGTTCATCAGACATCGAGCCCAACATGTAGTATCTGGCCTTGCTATCATCATCTATCCACTTATCTAGAGACACTCTTTGCTCAGCGGATGGACGAGCTGGTAAGGTGGGAGGGTCCTAGTCCAGTACATTAGTTAACTTCTTGGAATCCAAAATGATTTTGAAGTTTTGGAGCTAATCCTTATAATTTGGTCCGATCAGTCTATGGGTGTCCAGGATTCGTGCTAGTGGGTTGGATGCAGATATTTTTTTACAGGGAGTCAAAGTTTCTAGTTAGATACTATAATTAAGACTTAACCAATTTATTTAAAAATTTTATTTTTAAAATAAATTAGCTCCCTTTCATGGATCCCAACACTCCCTCTGTAGAGATGTGAAAATCTCCATGATTACTGATTTCTAGTGGATGGTGTGGTCCCACCAACTGACTCATCACCTCACCTAATAGTTATTGGTGATGGATTAGCCAATGAGTGAACAACTCTTGTTCAATGATTCTCTAATCATGATGCACCCAAACTTGATATCTAATTCATGAATCTCACCGTGTCTAGAATATTGATCCACTTCTTAGTTAAGTCAGACCCATCATTTGCACAGGTTGGATTCCTAATTGAGTCTCTCACCGTATCCAAAATATTGAGCCTAATTAATCTTCCAACTCGTAGCATCCAATGCCTAATAGACATGGTTGCATCTTTTCGGTGCAACTGAGCCACTGTAACCAGTCGAGAACAATCAACCTTGGAAAGGACCTGTGCATCTATAATGGTGGAAGATCCTGACTTAATCTTTTTTTAGGAAGATTTGATTTAGGTCCCATTAAACTAGACTTGACATAGTCATAACCATTATGACTAACCTAGTGGCATGGGTTAGCTCGGATTATTGACCACCTCAGATCAGAACTGAATCAATAAACATGGCCAGATAAGTGAGACCGATGGAAGGGATATGCCATTAACTCGATAAGAATGCATTCGAGTCGAGTAGCTCTTAATTAAAAATCAGTCGATCGTATCTGCCAAACTTACCTTAGACACCAAATTATTGAGCCAGAACCAATCGGGTTAGCCTACAATCCAGACTCTAACCACTGAGCCTAATTAGGTCTTAGCTTGATCGATCACTCACGTGACTCAATCTTGACCTAGACTTAATCCTATTAGGCTGGTCAATTTAAGCATTGTTGATCCCATCTAACCAACTCTTGATTCGGTTTGATCAAACGCTTAGACCTAATTGAGCTACGCAAGCCTGAACCTAATTTTATGAACATATCTTAGATATAAAAATTCTCAATTTTAGATCTAATATATTTCATAATCTTAATTCTCAATTAAGTTTAGGGTTCATAAACAAAACATGTAAATAAGATCCTAGGATTTTAGGATCTAGGGTTTTGCAGAAAGTAAGTTTTCAATTTTTGATTAAAGATGAACGCGCAGCATCCCTACACATCATAAGAACACCCCATCAAATGGGAGGAGAGAGTATTTAAATCCTACTTTGTTCTATTGATCGGACGACTAAGGGGAACGTCTTAATCAGAAATACTACTAATCTACAAAAACTAATTAGATCTAAGCATATATCTCATATAAGAAAATTGATCTAATTAAAATATATTTTGTATACATTATATCATGCATGTTTTTTAGATCTAAATTATCTCATAATTATCTAAAAAATTAAATTTAAATTTTGATCTCATCAAATAAAATTTAATCTAGACCCTATTGTAGAACTATTCTACAACTAGTCTAAACATGCAACTATCATATCTCATATAAATAAATTAAATTTAATTTATTTTCTATTTTTAGATCTAATTATAATATTTATAAGATTAAAAAATAGTAAATAAATAAATCTAAAAATTATATTTAATCAAATAAAAATTATGATTATACTAGACTACACATAGAATAATTCTATTCCTAGTCTAGTTATGTATCTCACACATATTAGATCTAGATTAATTAATTTTATTTTTTAGTTTTTTAATTATAGATCTAATCACATCTCATGTGATATTCAAAATTATTAATTTATCATATTAAATCAGATCTAAATAAATTCTATGGAAAGCTGGCTCTGATACCAGTTAAAGGAGAAATCCTAATTTCCCGGGTCAGGTTTGTTCAAATCTGATTGGATCAAGAGGCATATTTTAAAAATTTTCTCTTAGATCTAAATTAGATCTGATATTTTTTAGATCTAATTTTATGATTTAATAAATAAAAAAATTAAATTAAATCAAATCTAAATTAGTTTTACCTTGATATAGGTAATCCGATTACCCGTTGATGATCTACTGATAGCCTGAGGTTCTGGATCTAGCCACGTAAGTGCTTGGCCTCTATCGATATCCACTTGGATTGGATCTGAAGATCTTCTTCTTCTTTGTCATATATCCAAAAAGCAGATCTAGATCTGATTTAGAGGATCTTCAAACTTTTTCTGAAGATCAGCAGTCGTCTCTGCAGCAGTGCTGCCTTCTTCCTTTCTCATCAGCCTTTTCTTGCTTCAATCGCACTAATCTGAAGGCCCAACTTCCTTGGGCGTGGAGAGGAGAGAGAGGATCAGAAAGATGGTATGGAGGAGGGAGAGGGGCAGCCTTGGTGTGTGGCTAAGAAAAAGTTTTTTTGAAAGTTAGGTGTAGATAGGTCTTTATATAGACCCTGCTGTGCCATGCAGTGCCACATCACCCCGGCCAATCACATTGCTTCGTACAATCAGATCTAAATCTGATTGGTGGGATGACATCACTTGATTCAATCAGATGAGAGACCCATAGATTCATCCTTAGGTGGTGCCTAAGACTGATCAAAGTCTATAGGTGAGGGTCACCTAGTTTGAATCCAAGAAGCAACCTAAAGTCCCATCCGTATGGGACTCTAGGCATCTCTATCCATGGGCGCACGCCATCCTAGGCATGCACCCCTTTCTTTTTAAAATTCAGTAAGAAGACAAGCTCCTATCTACTCTTCAATAAGTGCATGACATATGGGTAGATGTCCAAGGGTCAAAGGTCAACATTTGACCAAAGTCAAAGGATAAGAATTAGCAGGTGATAAAAAATGGCAGGTGTTGTCTCAAATTTATCTCATAAATTAAGACCATTCTTTTTTGACCTGGACAAGCTTCAGTCAGATCAGATAAAGGTACCTGAGTGAGCACAAACTCATTTGGCTCAGTCGAGATAACTTTTAATGATAAAAAAAGGAGAACGTTAGGCTCAATCATGTGCTAGCATGATTTTCTTGAATCTAATTGAATCTTATTCAAATAAATTGAACTAGATTAGTCCAATTGATGATATCCAGATTCAAACCCTTATTTGTGTGATCCAATTAGGTTCAGTTCTGTATGGTAATGAGATATGTCATGATCTCCATCATCAACATCATCGAAACTCATTTTGATGGATCAAAACTCTTCTGATTTAGACAACTGGAATGATCGATCATCTAAATCATTCTAATTACTTCCAAAATCAACCAGTGACACCTAGCAGTATAAGGTGGCAACCCATCAAAACTAAAAATGAACCTCTCGGTGCAGCTACTTGTGTGATTAAGTTCTTCTATCTTGAGCCCCGATCAGATTAGGGTTAAGGTGAACTCGTCAAACCCTAATTTCTATCATATGATTTAATCATTTGATTCAAGTTTGATGTGAAAACCTTAATAGAAACTCTTTCTATTATTTCACTCTCTACTATGGCCATGGGCTTATGGACTTGATTCTCATGATCATCATAGGGCTGCTCCTCATCCACCGAGGTAGATAGATTCCATCTTGGTGCAATCCAATTCCTACAATGAACATGCTATAGCCAACATACACCTTAGGATTTTGAATGGCTAGGAGATCGAGCCATGGTGTAGTCAAACTATAACACCCTCAAGGTGAACTACCGATGCACCTCAAGTCAAAGAACCAGATACACCACTGCAGCTTCGAGTCAGTCATCGACAAGAAGGTAAACTTCCTTATAACTACTCAAGGTGGTCACGCTCAGTGCCCTCGTTCTCTAACGAGTACCTATACTCTTGCTTCGACATCTCTACACCATAGACTCAAGACTCATCTACTATAAAAAAGTGATTGTACATTAACCTTCTGGATCAATCACCATCCTCATGATGATCCTACGGTCAGGAGCATTTTATGAGTTAATAATGAAAATTCTTATCTTAAATTTTCAACTCTTGAAATAAGAATTATCATTACCATTAATTCAAGGGATGTATCACAGACACTAAATACACATATGTGATAGAAAATAACCCATTTTATTATTTATAGTTAAAATTATAATTTTGCCCCTAGAAGTGTATTACAAGTGTCAGCCAATTCTGGCTTCTAGAGCACATATATATCTAATAAGGACTCCACCAATTCCTACTCCAGATGCATCACATGCAACTTCAAAGACTTTTGAAAAATCTGATAACCACAAAACTAAAGCATGAGTCATTTTTTCTTTTATTTCTTGGAAAGCTCGCTCAGCGGCTCTAGTCCATTTGAAGCTTTCTTTTTGTATACAATCAATGATTGGGGCTGTAATGGTGCTAAAACCTTTGATGAACTTTTGATAAAAAGTTGCGAGGCCATGCAAGCTTCAAACTTCATGCACATTTTTGGGCACAGGCCATTCAATTATTATGCAAACTTTCTCAGGGTCTACTGACAAGCCTTCAGATGTTAATACAAATTCTAAAAAGATCGTACGATTTGTCAGAAAATAACACTTCTTTAGGTTTGCATAGAGATTTTCGGCTCTCAAGACTTGACAGACTTGATGTAGATGGTCTAAGTGGTCTTCCTTTGTTCGACTATAAATTAGGATATCGTTAAAGTATACAACCACAAATGAACTAATGAATGGGCATAGTACCTCAGTCATAATTCTCATGAAGGTACTCGGAGCATTAAAAAGACCAAATGGCATGACTAGCCATTCATACAGACCATATTTTATTTTGAATGCAATTTTTCATTCATCGTCAGGTCTAATTCTGATCAGATGGTATCCACTTTTTAAATCAATCTTGGAAAAGATAGTGGATCCAGATAGCATATCAATCATATTATCCAATCTAGGGATAGGAAATTGATACTTCATAGTTATTTTATTTATTATGTGGCTATCCACACACATCCTTCAGGTACCATCTTTCTTTGAGGTTAGGAGTGCGGGAACTGTGTAAAGGCTCAGATTTTTCCTCATAAAATCTTTTCTTAAGAGCTCAAAAACTTATCGCTGTAACTCTGCATGCTCAGTGGGGTTTAAACGATAGTGAGGGAGATTGAGAAGAGTGGCTCTAGGAACTAGATCAATAATGTGCTGGACATCCTGCATTAGGGGCAAATGATCCAGGAGGTCTTCTGGGAAGACATCTTTGAATTAGTCTAAGAGGGTGATTACCTATTGGGAATACTGGTGTAAAAAAACTATCTCCACTCATTTTCTTAACCACCAGAATCTAGACCAAATAGCCATTATTCAATTCTTTTTCAAACTCTTTAGAACTGATTATGTGAAGGCTCTTCTTTTGTTTTTGATCATTTTGGTTATTATTTTCAATTTTCTTGGTAGCTCTAGGGGGTGAACGATATACAGTGATCTTTTTATCTTAGCTCATAAATGTACAAGTATTAGATCGACCATGGAGTGTGGCATCCTAATCAAAGAGTCATGGTCTGCCAAGGATGATGCTACCAACTTTTATTGGCAACTCATCACACAAGATTTTATCTTGATATGACTGAAACTTAATCAAGACCAGACACCTATGCCTAATGGGGATAGATGAAGCATCTATCCAGGCCACATTATATAGATTAGAATGGTCTACAGGTGTTAAACCAAGGTTCGATATAGTATCAATGGAGATGGCATTGATGCAACTACCACTATCATTAATTACCTTGCATACTTTATTGAATTGTCCTATAAAGGTTTGAAAGATAGCAGTCCTATGCCAATCTTCACTCTCTTTGGGTTGGGTCAGTACATATCTAACCACGCCTAATTATTCTTCAGGAGCAGTCTCAGTGGTGTCATATTCTTCAAAGATGTCAGCTAATTTTGAATCTACGATATAGACTTCTTCCTCGGGGTCATTCTCAGGATTTTCAATTTCAATTTCTCCTATATGTAGTGCTCTGGATGGGCATTAACTAGCAACATGGCCTAGTCCATTGTACTTGAAGCATTGAATCTTGGAGCTAATCCCTCGGGAAGCCTCTTTGATGACTCCTTTTCCTTTGTCATCCTTCTTGGTTGGCAGTGTAGCAGATGGGGGATGACTAATAGGAGTCTGATTCACACTAGATCTCGGGCCTAAAATATTTGGTCTAGGAGGCTCAGATTGATGAATGATCCGCAACCTCTAGAACCTCTCATAGTCCTGGGCCAATTGGTAGGCCTTCTCTAAATTGTAGACCTCTCGCATAAATAGTTCTCTCTAGATGTCTTCTCTCAGACTAGCTCTAAATCTAGATAGGATGATAGATGGATCCTTGATCACATTATAGTGCATAAGAAATTCTTTAAATTTTTATATATAATTATTGACAGATTCGATTCCTTGGGTTAATCTTTGCCATTGGTCAAGGAGATGTTATTGATAGGATGCAGGAAAATATTTCTCATGAAGCTTATCTTTCATCTCATCCCATGTCCCAATAGGTTCTTGTCTCCTATGCATAGCCATTCTTTGAACATTATGCCAGTATAACTTGGCTTGACCTAACTGCCTCATTTGAGCGAACCTAATTTTTCAACCTTCAGACATTTCATACCAATTGAAGTAATGGTCCATGTCAGCTTTCCAATCAAGGTGCTCTTTAGGGTCCAGATGACCCACAAAGCTCGGGGCTTCGACCTTGATACTTCTCATGATACGATCATCCTGATCAATGGGGTCTCGATAGGGATGGTGTGTTTGATTGCGACTTCTCTCGAAACCTAGATAATTGTGTTGGTCTCTAAGGTCTGTAACTCTAGGTGAGGTGTTCCTAATAGTATGGTTCATATTGCTTAGTCGTTCCTCTTCTAAAGTTCCAACCCTGGCATCTACAGAATCTAATTTATTATCAAGGATTTCTAGATGTCCTAATATTTTTTATAAAGTGGCTTCTAAATTAGGTTTCATTTTATTAATTGATTGAGAAGACTTTGCTTGGTATTTGGTTTCTAATCTAGTGGTCATGCAAAGAATGCAAACTAAATAAAAGCAAAATGTAACTAACCCTAACCAAAAAAAGAAAAGAAAAGAAAAACTTAGGCTCTAATACCAAAAAGCTAATGCGGGACAAGGCTAGCTAACCTAGACCTACTTAATCACTATGGAGATCAGTGAGCAAAATTAATTAAAGTATAAAAATAGCAAAAAATTAAAGCAAGCAAGAAAACTAACTAAAGGATTCCATCATGATTAAAGTCTGATTTAGGAAGTAACCCGGTCGGCATGCATAGCATGCATAGACAAGAAATTTTTAAAAAAATAGGATTGTTGGTCGTTAAGGAACGATCGCTTGGCTAGAGCTAGTTAACTCAATTAAATCGAATCTAAAAAGAACTAAAGATAGGTAATTAGCATGAAAGAAAATTTAAACAGTATTGATTTAAAATCCTAAACTATTTCATGAAGTGGTTTCACGTCGCACCGGATGTCTCAACTCCTGGGCAAGTGAGATCGAACTAGATGCAGGTGAGATAACCGACTACTAATTTATAGCTAGATGGACCAAAAGCCTTTGGATCTAAAATCACTGAAAGAAGATAGATGAGTCAAAATATTACAAATAACACCGCAAATGTATCAAAAATCCAAAATAACCCCAAAAATATGAAAAGTTGGCATTGGAGGGTCGGGTTTGCTTTAAAATCCATGCTACCTTCATGATCGTGCAAGCAGGGAATGGGATCGGGAAATAGGGTTTTGGAATCCAATGCTCAAATGGGGCTTGACGGTGGTCGACAAGAATAGGCCCATCGGGAAGGGTACTAGTGTCGGTAGTGGGTGCCGAAGGTGATGGCGAGTGGATGGCACCAGTGGTGGTGGAGGCTTGCTTTGGGCATCATTGAGAAGGGGGTCAACCGAGGCTGGTGTTGATGGAGATGAAGATAACGGTCGCCTTTGGGTGGGGGCCAGTTGGGATCGGCCAGGATAGTCGAAACAAGAAAGGGACAAGGGGAAAGGGGTTGCGGTCAGAGAGGAAAAGGGCAGTTTAGAGGGGAGGGCTGGGCGAAGCCCATTTGGGGTGAAGTGGTTGAGGGCAGTGGTGTCATAGGGGGGGGGAGAAGTTTGATGGTAAGTGGTGGTGCGGCATGATGGTGGTTGCAGATGGCGGTGGTGAGCAGAGGACGATGTGGTTTGTGAGCAGAGGCAAGCTATGGTGGTGGGAGGAGCTCTATATTAGGAAAGATGGTGGCATGTGGTGATGATAGATGGGAAAAAATAAGAAGCGGCTCGGTAGCAGCAGTGGTCAGAGTGATGGTGGGAGATGGTCGATTGTGGAAGCTTAGAAGGTGGTGGGGTTAAGGAGCTAGAAATAGGGGACTCGAGGCACTGTAGCTTAGAGAGGAGAAGGGTTTAGCTGGGAAGGAGAAGAAGTAGGGGAAGAAGAAAAGCTTAGTAGGAAGAAAAGGGGAGGGAGAAGAAGAAACTGAGAAGAAAAGAGAAAGAACAGTTGAGAGGAAGAAGAAGATTCTTTCAATTCCATTCACTATCTTGTTTGAATACAAACCGTCCCATTTATAATGGGCACAACAAACTAACCATTTGATAACAAAATGCTGATAAAATGTAACAAACTAACTAAATTTTCTAACAAACTGATTCTAGCTCATGCTTTGAAATACGTGCATGAGCAAAAAAGAAAATTCACCCAACTTTCGAACACCCATATATACACCCAGATAATAAAATATAAAAATATAATAAAAATATAATACATCAATAAGCATGCTCTGGGTGATGTCCTCATCAGCTATGGAGTAGAAAGGTAGCACGTGTGGCATGAGAGACATATAGAGAGGCTTAGGCAACCATCGAGAGGAGCTTGGCATACTGTCGAGTACGTGCAGCCCGCGCGAGAGAGAGAAGCAACAAGTACATAGCATCCGGCGAGGAGGCTACGAGGGCAGAGCATCTTATAGCTTCTAAGGGCCTCCTTAGGATTCTGAGAGAGCTTTTATGAGGATAGCTTCTTGGTGAGAGAGATTTATGTACGGTGAGTTGAGAGTGGGTGTTCTCTTCTTGTATCTATTTTTTTCTTGCATAGTGGAGCTTTGCATGTCCCATAGAGGCGAGCTTTTGGGCTGATCCACGTACTTGATTATTTTTTTATTTTATTTTCTTTCTTCTTTCTATCGCAATAATTCGGTACTAGATTCTTAACAACTAGTATCAGAGCAGCTAATATTCTAATAGATTGGTATCAGAGCTAGATAGTACCGAAGCATAGATTGTAGCAGTGGATAGAGATTGAAAACAAGCACAATCAAGATGGAGATCAGTAGGTTCGATGGAAAGGATAATTTTTTCTTGTGGCAAATAAGGATAAAGGATGTCTTCATCCAACATGGGTTGATCGACACTCTCTTGATATGCCAGCTACCATAGAGGTGAAGAATTGAAAGTGGATCTAGATGCAGGCGGTGAGCGTGATCCACTTGTACCTAGCGAATGATGTGGTGATCCATGTGCTTGGCGAGACTTCCTCGACGATGCTGTGGTTGAAGTTTGAAGAGTTGTACATGGCAAAGTCGCTCACCAACACGCTATTCCTTTGAAGGCAGTTGTTGCCCAGGAATAGCTACCTAAGAGGGGGGTGAATTGGATTTCTAAAATTTAAACTTAAGAAATGAGCAATTCGAACTAATTAAGTGTTTAGATGAAACTAGCTATATAATGTGCAATAAATAAAAGTAATAGAGTAAAATCATACAATCACAAACACATAAATTTTATAGTGGTTTGGTACCAAATTCAGTACCTACATCCACTCCCCAAGTATACCCCTTGAAAATTCAACTATAATTCTCAATAAGAATTACAATCTGATTATTTTTCGGACTCATAATCAAATTCAGTTGATTTTTTCTGGCTCACGAACCAAAACCATACATGATTGTTTTTCGGGCTCACAATCAACCCAGTTGATTTTTTTCGGATCACCAACCAAAATCTCACAAATAATTATTTTTTTCCAAGCTAACAATCAATCTCGATTGATTTTACCCTTGGCTTACCAATCAAACCAATACAACATCCAACTCGAGGCTTGAACCAACCCAAGTTTCTCACCCCAAGAAACTTAAAATAAAATATAAAATTATAATTTAAAATAAATTTAGTTAATTTTTTCTCCTTGAATGAATGAGAGATTGTGAGGCTCCTTGATTCTCTTTACTCTTGCTCTCACTTGCTTGAGGATGTTTTGTAGTGGAAGGACAAAGAATCACTCAAAAAAATAACTCCTCTTTTTTTTTTAGCTTACTCCTTAGTTTTCTCAAAAATATTCAATATACTCTCCAAAGCTTATTTTTAACGCTCCAAGTATTTTCTTATATATTCTAGAGATTTTCCACTATTACAAATCACCAACATGGGCTTTTGGAAGTAATCTAACCATTGGAGAAGAGAAATAGCCATCGGAAAGCTCTTAGGATGAAAAAGTCGTAGTTCTAAAAACTAGTCGTTACAGGCACTGGGCCGGCTCAGTTTCAGATTGAGTCAGCTCAGTCCCATTGGGTCGACTTAGTTTTTAGCTAGGTCAGCTCAATCCTCTGGATCTTGAAAATTTTACTTTCTATGCTTTCTATCTTCTATTTTCACAAAGACTAAATTAGCTCAATTCTAGACTGGGTAGGCCCAGTTTGCATGCCATGCGTGCCAAAGATAGTTTGTCAGTCATTCTTCTCCAAATTGATTTGTAAGCTAGACATACCTTTTTAACTTGATTTTATCTTCATTAAATCCTCTTGAAGAATGCATCCAATCTTGAATTTCTTTTCTCATATCTTGAGTGGTAATTCTTTAGTTGGATATTGGGAAACATTTGAAAATTTGCAAGCATTTGATTTCTACAACTACATAACCTTATAAACAATATTAGTAACTTATACTCAAAACTCTTTATCATCATCAAAATCAATCTCTGGGTCAACAATCTCTCTCTTTTTGATAATGATAAAATCTTTGAGTATATGCAAATAATATGTAGTAAGTTTTTAGAAGATTATATATTTATAAAGCATGAAACCACTAAACAATAAACTTCATTTTAATTAAGCTCAAGTATATACTCAACAATATACTCTCTCTCTTTTTGACAATATCAAAAAGAACAACTCAAAAGAAGGTAATCAATAAAATCAACAAAATAAATTTTTCTTTAATAATCCAAAATTAGTAAGCTTTTCTTTAATATTATAATCAATTAAGTTCAAATTTTATTCAAAATTTACTCTCCCTTACTATATGCCAAAGTTCTTAATTTCATTTCTTGCTTACTCTTAATATAATAGAATTAATTCTTATCCTTATTTGTTTCTTATAACCAAATTTATATTATATTATGAAAAATATCATAAAATTTTGAGTGATTTAATATGTTAAATTTACTTTCTCCATTTATCAAATTTTGTCCCCCTTTTTATCATTATAAGTATTTACTATAAGTTAGGATACCAATTGAGTTTGAAAATATTTCTTTAAGAAGTTCAATTTATCAAACAAATATATTAATATTTTAAATTATTCTTAAACTCTAATAATGAAAATTCATAAATCAATTTTATTCAATAATTCTTCAATCATAATCAATTATAGTATTCAATTATAATAGTCAATCACAATAAGATAAAAATATTGAATCATTTGACATGCAATAGGTGGTATGATAATCAATCAAATTAAGTGAGATCAAATCATTTTCTTAAGTGTTTTTATCCTCTTTTGCAAAAATACAATATGGGTTTTATATTCAAATTTAGATCAAGAAATATATTCAACATAAGCACCAATAAATCATCAAAATTAATCATACTAAAAGTAATTCAAGTAAGTAAACACAATATAAAATCATGTAGATAGAATCAATCAAATAAGCATTGATGGTATAATATGAGAAAAATTTAGATTATACCAAGCATCATCACCCATCTAATTTCATTTCCAAGGCATCCATCCATAAAATTCTTTTCTTTTCATTCCATTAGATCCTTGGTATACCTGTAAAATTATTTTCTAATTTTTGATACCGAAGCCATCTTGGATCCATTAAGGTTAGAGCTTATTATTTCTTTTGGAACCCATATTTGCTTACTTAAGGTTTGGCCTATTCTTTTGGTGTTGCATTCAAAAATTTTATGGCCAACTTTATTACATTTGAAACATGTAATTGAGTGATTTTTAAATGAAGCTTTGCTAAACATGTTTTGGACAAATTTTTATTTTCTCAATGAATTATAACCAATTATTACTTTATCAAAAACAACCTTTTGATTATTTAAAATTGCTTGAAGCTTTTGATATCTAATAGTGAATTTTTCAAGCATAGGCTTCAAGTTTTCAATCTCTTTTTTTAATTTTTTATTTTTTCATTAGAGATTTTTTTGCTTCCAATAATTTTGCTTTCTCTTCAATGTAAAATTTTAATTTTTTGAATTTCTCTTTCAACTTAGTATTTTCAACTAAATATTTTCAATTTTAGAAAGTACATTCTTTTCTTTAGCTAAAGAATTTGTTTCTTTCAAAAGATCTTCTTTTTCACTCAAAAGATTATTCTTTTCATTAGCTGGAAGAAGATTTGATCTTTTAAGCTCTTTATTTTTCAGTCTTAAATTTTTGAATTCATCTATTAATTCATTAAAGGCTCAAATAACTCATCAAAAGTAAAATTGGAAGAGTCATTAATGTTTACCTCATTGCCATTGACCATAAGGTAAGAATTTATAGCACTTTCTTCATCTTTCTCATTTAGCTTTTCTTTGACTTGCTCCTTCTTAATTATTGCTTTCTTTCTTCTTTATTTCTTCTTCTTTTTCTTCTTTTCATCCTCATGAGCCATGAGACATAGGTTGGGATGAGCTTCCTTTTCTTCTTGGGAGCTTGATTTTTCTTTTTGATTTGCTCCTTCATAAGTTCTTTCTAATTTCTCCCATATATGTTTTGTTGAAATACATGAAAAAATTATGTTAAATATATTTAACTCTAAGAAGCAATAAAGTATATTCATGGCCTTAGCATTAAGTTGGGCCATTTTCTTATCATGCTCTTTCAATGCTTTGGGGTTGTGTGAGCCATCGATTATAATCTTTCATAGATTATAATCATGTGCTTATATGAAGATGTGCATTTGTGCTTTTCAATAACTATAATATGAGCCATTAAAAAATGGAGGTCTATCTATAGAATATCCTTCATTAAACAAACTCCATTTGGATTGCCATAGATCTTTCATCCCAGATGGTAAGATCAATAATCAATAACAAAGCACCTACTCTGATACCAATTATTGCCCAGGTATGGCTACCCAAGCAGGGGGGTAAATTAGGTTTCTAAAATTTAAACTTAAGATATGAGCAATTCAAACTAATTAAGTATTTAGATGAAATTAGCTATATAATATATAGTAAATAAAAGTAATAGAGCAAAAGCACACAATCACAAACACATAAATTTTATTATGGTTCGGTGCCAAACTCAGCACCTTCGTCCACTCCCCAAGTATACCCCTTAGGAATTCAACTATAATTTTCAACAAGAATTACAGTCCGATTATTTTTTGGATTTACAATCAAACCCAATTAATTTTTTCTGACTCACCAACCAAAATCGTACATAATTATTTTTCAGACTCACAATCAATCTAGTAGATTTTTCTCGAATCATCAACCAAAACCTTTCAAGTGATTATTTTTCTTTGGACTAATAATCAACCCCGATTGATTTTATTCTTGATTCACCAATCAAACTAATACAACATCCAACTCAAGGATTGGACCAACCCAAGTTTCTCACCCCAAGAAACTTGAAATGAAATATAAAATTATAATTTAAAACAAACTCTTTTGAAGTACAAGAGAAGACAATCTAAGTTGCTTTGCTTGTAAGATTGATTTCTTCTTCTTGAATGAATGAGAGATTGTAAGGCTACTTGATTCTCTTCACTCTTACTTTCACTTACTTGAGGATGTTTTGTAGTGGAAGGATAAAGAATCACTCAAAAAAATAACTTCTTCTCTCTTCTTTTCAGCTCACTCCTTAGCTTTCTCAAAAATACTCAATATACTCTCTAAAGCTTATTTTTAATGCTCCAAGTATTTTCTTATATATTTCAGAGATTTTTCACTATTACAAGTCACCAACATGGTCTTCTAAAAATGATCTAACCATTAGAGAAGAGAAAATAGCCATTAGAAAGCTCTTAAGATGAAAAAGCTGTAGTTCTGAAAACTAGTCGTTACAGGCACTGGGCCCGCTCAGTTTCAGACTGGGTTGGCTTAGTCCCACTAGGTCGGCTTAGTTTATAGCTGGGTTGGCTCAATCCCCTAAATCTTGAAAATTTCACTTTTTGTGCTTTTTGTCTTCTTTTTAAAGAAAAAACCTATTTTTCTAGCACAGGATCATTCAGATCTGATTGGATCTGAAGAAATATTTCAAAAAAAATTTTCTAAAATTCTAATCAGATCTAAGGCTTCTCAGATTTGATCATAGAAATCTGATATTAAAAGTTAAAAATAAAATTAAATCAAATTTAATTTTAAGTACCTGATTTGGTAATCTAATTATCCTATGATGATCCTGTTGATTTTTGAGGTTCTAGAAGGAGCCACGCACGTTCCTGGCCTCTATCGATATTCACTCGAGCAGGATCTAAACATCTTCTCCTCATAAATCTTTTCTCCAAAAATTAGATCTAGATCTGATTTGAGAAGCCTTCAAAATGACTTCTGAGGGTAGCCTGTTCGTCTTACGAACACTATCGCGTAGATGCTGAATCTTATGCCAAAAATCTTGGACCTTCAACTTAGATTTATGCCTAACTTTTTATGCACATAGAAGAGAGGGAGAGAGAGGATAAAGGGGTTATGGATATCAGAGGGAAGGCATCTTTGGATGGAAAAAATAAATTACATTGAGGCAATTTCGTGAGAAGAGTCCATGTGTGTCTAGGACTCTTCCCTCAAGAGTTTGATCCAAATCAAACTCTATCAAAACCCAGTCTAAGCATCTCCAAAAATTACAAACTTTGGACACCCAAATTATAACTCGTGCCCTACCACATACCCAAAAAATAAAGCAAAATAATTTCTAAAAAAATTTTTAAAATTCTCTGATCATGTGACCCTTAATTCTCTCAATTGGGTCAACTATTGACCCTAGTCCAACTGCACTAGGAATGAATTTAATTTTCATAATTAATTTGATCTAAACTTATTCCAATCAGATGAAAATAAACTCATTCAAGATATAGAAATAAGTCAAATCAAATTGGACTTGATTGCGATGAATCAAAAAGATTACAGAAGGAGAAAGTCAGGCTCATTCATGTGCTAGCATGATTACCTCGAACCTAATTGGATCTAATCCAAATCAATCGAACTCGATTAGCTTAATTGATGACATCCAAACCCAATCCCTTATTTGTGTGATCCAGTTAGGTTTAGTTCCATATGGTAATGAGATATGTTATGATCTCCATCAACGATATCATCGAAACATCTTTCGATGGACTAGAATTTTTTTTATTCATACAATTAGAATGATTGATCATAAAAATCATTCTAATTGCTCTCAAAATACACCAGTGACACCTAGCAGTATATAGTGGTAACCCATCAGAACTAAAGGTGAACCTCTTGATGTAGCTACCTATGTGATTGGGTTCTTCTATCTTGAGCTCCGATAGGATTAGGGTTAAGGTGAACTCATCAAACCCAATATCCATCATATGAATTAATCATTCAATTCGAGTCCTATGTGAAAGATTTTATAAAAACTCTTTCTATCATCTTCACTCTACCATGGCTATGGGCTTACAAAATCGATTCTCATGATTATGATAGGGCTACTCCTCATCTACCGAGGTAGATAGATCCCTTATTGGTGCAATCCAATTTCTATAATGAATGTACTATAGCCAACATACACCTCAGGATTTCGAATGGCTAGGAGACCAAGTTATGATGTAGTCAATCTACAACACCCTCATGGTGAATTGTCGATACATCTCAGATCAAAGAATTAGATACACTACTATAACATCGAGCCAGTCATCGATGAGAAGGTAGACTTTTTTATGAATGCTCAAGGTGGTCACGCTCAGTACCCTCATTCTCTAACGAGTACTTGTACTCTTGCTCCAGTGTTCCACACCATAGACTCAAGACTCATCTACTCAAAAGAAGCGATCATACACCAATCTTTCGGATCAATCACCATCTTCATGATGATCCTACGGTCGAGAGTAGTTTATGAGTTAATTATGAAAATTCATATCTTAAATTTTTAACACTTTGGAAATATGATTTGTCATTACCATTAACTCAAAAGATGTATCACATACACTTTAAATACACACTATGATAGAAAATAATTTTTTTATTAATTTATAATCAAAATTATAAAATTACTCTTAGAAGTGTATTACAGGTGTTAGTCAATCTGGCTTCTAGGGCACACATCTAAAAAACTTCTACTTGATCTAAAGCCAATTGACTATAAATCTAAGTTCCATCTTCTTAAGGTGGACTTCGATCTTCTATTGGCCTAAAGACTTCTTTAGTGAATCTGCCACATTATCCATAGAGTCAACTCTTTTGATCTTGACGTAATCCTTCTCAAGATAATCACGAATGAGGTAGAATCACCGCTCGATGTGCTTGAATTTTTGATAAGACCTTAGCTCCTTAGCTAGGGCTATGGTATCATTATTATCGTAGTATGGAGGAATGATATCTGATGGCATCACTCTGAGTTCTGCGATGAACTTCTTATACTAAAATGCCTCCTTTGCAGCTTTCGATGTAGTGATGTACTCTGCTTCCATGGTGAAATCTGCTATCACAGTCTACTTGAAACTGTTCCAGCTGACAGCACCATCATTACACATAAACAGACTACTAGATGTCGATTTTTGATCATCTATATCAGACATAAAATCTGAGTTTGTATAACCCTAAACCTGGAGTTCTCCATTACCAAAAATCAAGAACATATCCTTAATCCTTTTCAAGTACTTAAGGATACATTTCATAGAAGTCCAGTGCTCTTCACCTGGATTCGACTGATATCTGCTCGTGACACTCACAGCATGGGCGATATCAGATCGTGTACATAGCATGGTGTACATGAGGCTCTCTATTGCTGAAGCATAAGGGATCTTGCTCATGCATTCAATCTCCTCAGGTGTGTTGGGACATATCTTCTTGAAGAGATGAATACCATGTCTGAAGGGCACCAATCATCTTTTAGAGTTTTTTATGCTAAACCTCTTTAGTACCTCCTTTATATACATTTTCTATGAGAGACCCAGCATCCTATTCAGTCTATCCCTATAGACCTTAATTCTTAGAATAAAGGATGCTTCTCCTAGGTCTTTCATAGAGAACTCCTTTGATAACCATATTTTAACTATGGTCAACATGAAAATATCATTCTCAATAAGGAGGATGTCATCCACGTACAGTATGAGAAAGACAAAAGTGCTCCTACTAATCTTTTTGAATACATACGATTCCTCCTCATTCTTGATGAATTCAAACGATTTGATCACATCATTGAAATGAGCATTCCAGCTTGGAGATGTTTGCTTAAGTCCATCGATGGATCTTTGCAGCTTACAGACTTTGTGATCAGCATCACTGGATGCGAAACCTAGCAGTTGTTCCATATAGATATCTTCCTCAAGATATCCATTTAAGAAGGCCATTTTTACGTCCATATGCCATATTTCATAATCAAAATAAGCTGCAATAGCAAGCAATGTATGGATGAATTTTAGCATGGCTACTGATGAGAAGGTATCCTGATAGTCAATGCCTTTGCGCTGACTATATCCTTTTGCCGCTAACCTAGTCTTGAATGTCTCCACATTCCCATCTTTACCTATCCTTCTCTTGTAGATTCATTTACACCCAATAGGTACTATACCTTCAGATGAATCTACCAAGGTCCAGACTTTATTCGAGTGCATTGAGTCAATCTCTAACTTCATTGCCTTTAATCATTTCTCAGAGTCAATAGCTAATATTGCCTCATCATAGGTTTTGGTATCATCACTATAAACCCCATTTTTCATGAGGAACATTTTCTCTACGTCCTCTGAAATAGTACCTAAGTACCTTTCAGGAGGATAGAAAATTCTTTTTGATCTATGAGGTGGAGGAGGTAGTGATTGGACTAGCTCAATCTGATTGGATTTTATAAAGTCCTTAGCTCGTTGTTCTTGGGAGACTTTCTCCTCGAGCCTAATCTACCTTCTGATGCCACCATCTTGAATAAATTATTTTTTAAGAAAGATGACATGTCGACTCACAATCATATTATGGTCTTTTATAATGTAGAAATAATATCCTAATGACTCTTTAGGATATCCTATGAACTGAGCTCTAAAGGACCTATACTCTAACTTATCCGCTTATTATCTCTTGATATGAGCCGAACAGTCCTAAATTTTGAGGTAACTTAGACTTAGTTTCTTACCACGCCATATCTCATACGGTGTGGTAGGAACAATTTTAGAGAAAATCTTATTTAATAAATATATAGCGGTCATTAGACTATGTCCCTAAAAAAACTCAGGAAGCTCTGTAAAGCTCATCATAGATTGGACCATATCTAATAAGGTTCGAATTTTTCATTTTGAAATCTCATTGAGTTGAGGTATTTCAGGTGGAGTCCATTGAGAGACTATGCCAATTTACTTAAGATAGTCTAGAAATTTTCAACTAAGATATTCACCTTCTCGATCTGATTGAAAAATCTTAATAAATTTTCTGATTTATTTTTCTACTTCATGTCTGAATTCTTTGAGCTTTTCAAAAACTTAAGATTTATATCGCATCAAATACATATATCCATATCGAGATAAATCATCAATAAAGATGATGAAGTAGACATAGTTATCTCTAGCAGATACATCAAATGGACTACACACATCAGTATGTACTAGGACAAATAGTTCTATGGTCCATTTTCCATGTCCTACAAAAGGAAGCTTGGTCATTTTGCCATGAAGGCATAATTTATAAATCGGATATGACTCAAAAGTCAATAGACTCAATAGCCTAGATTTTTTTAATTTGTTAATCCTATCTTATGCTATATGACCTAGCCTAAGGTGCCATAGATATCTATCGTTTAGACTATCCCTAAGTCATTTTGATCTTATGACATTTACGTTTTGCTCGATATTGAAAATAGAAATATCAATATGTAACTGATATAGATTTTTTATAAAAAATCACTTGCAATTTTATTTCTTTCATAAAGAATATTACAGTGGTCCTTAAGAAAACTAATTACATAGTCTTTCTGTACTAAATATGAAATAGAAATCAAATTTCTACTTGCTGCAAGCACATAAAAATAGTCTCTAAAAACTAAATCTAATCCTAATGGTAATCGTAGATGATAGATTTTCACAGCCATCGCAGCAACTCTTGCTCCATTCTCGATGCATAGGATCATCTCACCATTCCTCAGCCTCCTGCTACCCTCAAGACCCTACATAGAAGTGCATAAGTGAACACTAGAACCAGAGTCAAGCACTCAACTGGATGCAGAAGAAATCGTAAGGTTAGATTCTATAACGAGCATACCTCCAGAAGGACTTGCCCCCTTCTTATTCTTCAGGCTAGCCAGGTACAAGGAGCAGTTCTGCTTTTAATGATCATCAATATTGTAATAAAAATATTTTTTTTTGTTAGCGGCCTTCTTCTTCAGCTCTACCTTCTTTTTCTTTCTACCATCCATCTTCTGCTTCTTCACGGACTTCTTCTTTCCAAAAGACTTTCTCTTGGAAGAAGTTTGCTCCACAGTAAGTACTGAGCTTTTAGAACCTTT
The DNA here is from genome assembly GCA_006176705.1 of Cocos nucifera. Taxonomy (NCBI): domain Eukaryota; kingdom Viridiplantae; phylum Streptophyta; class Magnoliopsida; order Arecales; family Arecaceae; genus Cocos; species Cocos nucifera. The sequence goes on along the minus strand of QRFJ01001151.1, from coordinate 100,367 downwards.
CATAGAAAGCTTAGCGGTAACCAGCATATTCATAAGCTCTACTAGAGTATTCTATAGTTTATGCATATGGTAGTTCATGATGAACTATCCATATGCATCAGTCAAAGATTGTAGAATTATATCAATTTGCAAATCTTTATCCAACTTAACACTGAGCTTCTCAAGCTCTTCTAAGTTCTTGATCATCATCAGAAAATGATCTTGGACCGACTGTCCATCATGCATTTGAGCCTTAAAAAGTCATCTAGTGACTTGATATTTGGCTGCGTGACTTTATTGGCCAAACAACTCTTACAGATGAGCCAACATTTGGTGGCTAGTCTTAATGTCTTCATGTTGGCATTGGAGTTCATCAAACATCAAGCCCAACAAATAATACCTAACTTTATTATCATCATCCATCCACTTCTTTAGAGACGCTCTCTGATCAGTGGGTGGATGGGCTGGTAAAGTGAGAGGATCCTGTTTCAATACATGAGTCAACTTCTCAAAATCCAAAATAATTTTGGAGTTCTAGAGCCAATCCTTGAAGTTGGGTTCGGTCAGTCTATGGGTGTCCAAGATATGGGCTAGTGGGTTGGACGCAGATATTTTTCTATATAGAATCAAAATTTTTAGTTAGATTTTATAATTAGACTTAATTAATTTATTTAAAAATTTTACTTTTTTAAATAAATTAGGCTCCCACTATTTTCTCAGATCCCTACACTTTTTAGATAGAGATGCAAAAATCTTCATGATTGATAGGGACACGATGCTGTCGTTAAGACACCGTGTTTATCAGTTTAATCCGACTTCTTAAAATTATTGAAAATACGTAAATAGTAGTGAGTCGGGTCGAATCCACAGGAAAGGTAGTATTTTTAGATTTGAAATCTTTGATTTTATAAAAGAAAAAGATAAAAAAGAAGAATTTTAAGATCAAAAGTGAAGTCGGAAAATAAAAAGCGAAAATTAAAAGATGCAGAGATTTAAACTTGGTACTAAGATCTACTAATTAGATCTTAGCATCTACTTGCAAAAAATAATAATTAAAGTACAAAAATTAAATTATAATAAAAATTAAATGTAAGAAATTAAAATGCAAAAATAAAATTTTTATTAATTAAAATTTTAGAATTTAAATACATAAAATTTAAAAAGAATAAAATAGTCTGATCTCTGATCTTGGATCGGCATTGGCAGAAAGATGGTGTAGAAGCTTGGCTCTTCTTCTCGGCACCCGTTGCTTCGAAGCAGCCTTTAACCCATAGCCTGACTTCGCCCTGTACCAAAGCTTCACCTTGATCGGAGATATCAATTTTTGATGGCCTAGGGTCCTTTTTATAGAGCTAGGAGGGCTGGATATTTTTTCTAAAGGCAATATGGGACTAATAGCCTTTGTAATCGTAAAAATACAAAGAAATTTGGATAAAATTTGAATCAAAATAGCTCTGATATGACTCTAGTAAATCTGATAAAATCCAACCATTCAACAAAAATCCAACGGTCCAAAAATCATCAAAATCGGATGCAGATAAGCTCAGATTAGGTCGGATTAAATTCTGGCCGTTGGATCACGCTTGATTGAGGAAATCTGGCCGCAAATCGCGCTTTGGGAGTCTTGATCACCGCCGGCAGCATTCTGGACCATCGGATCATCGCCTGGATCGAGCGCTGCCATCCGATGGTGATCCGCGTGATGTTTGTATCTGAAAAAAATTCGGAAGCAACCACAGCCGTCCGATCCTGACCGCAAACAACCACATCCGTCCGATCGCGCAATTACTGTTCCCATGGACCGCGTGAACCGACCGCACCACACACCGCAACCAATCAGCACTGCCGTTGTCGGATGAAAAGACTAAATTACCCTTGTGAGCCGCGATAAATTTCTGTAGACCCTTAAGGGGTCTAGGTCTACCACGTGGCAGGCTCTGATTCGCCGAAATTTGCTGAGCTGGCGGTCCACGCCTAGATCGTGGACAGGCTGATGGCTTGGCTTGGCTTAGTGGCTCGACTTGGCTTGGTGGCTCGGCTTGCGGAGCCGGCTTGAGCCGTTTTCTTTTTTATTTAATTTTTATTTATTTTATATTTTTTAAAAATTCATATCTTTTTCATTTTAGCTCCGTTTTTCTTGAAATTTATTTCGTTGTGATCAAAAAAATGAGCTCTTTCTATTGATAATAAAATTTTATTTTTTATTTTTTATTATTTTTTTTATTATTTTTTAATTAATTTTTTAATTAATAAAAATATGAATTTTTTAAAAATTATATATAAATTGATTAATAATTTTTAAAAATTAATATAAATTAATTAATAAATTAATACTTTTATTGGTGAATTTATGATGCTTATCACACCCCCCAACTTAAGCTTTGCTCGTCCTCGAGTAAAGAAAGAATTTAGTTTTAAATATCTTTTAATTTTAGAGTTTCGAATTTTACTTAAGCAATTTTCAAAATGGCCATTGATATTCAGTAGAGCTTAAATGAGACATATCATTGGGGTATTAATACTAATCAATAGAAAAATTAAGTAAAGAACATTAAATTTTTCAGAACTTTTTCTAAATTATTCCACTTTTATCTCTGATTTGTCTAAACTTTCATATAGACAGGTGTATTGCTACTTCCATCCTTCATTTATTAATTTTTATTTTTACATTGCCCACTTTTTGATGCGAATATCATTGCTTACTTAGGCAACGGGACCCGATTACTCGGTGGAAACCTTTTTTTTTTTTTTTTTTTTTTTTTTTAACGTTGTACCACTATTGAGTGTCTTAACTCCTTAAGCTTTCTATTTGATCCATGTAGCGAGTCTTGGGCCAATGACTCCCAAACCAGTTGGCTTTAGGGCACTAGGTATAGAATACCCCTCGGGCTTACTAGCTCGAATCAAATAGGCTACGAGTTAAGACTAGCTTTACAACGAGCTTCTTTGCCCTTTCCACCTTTTGACGCAAAACTCAATGCTTGCTTAGGCAAAGAGGCCCGGTTACTCAGTGAGAAGTACTTGGAAACTATTTTATTAAAATAAATTTTTATATGAAGAAACGTATAGTTACCCTACATAAGCCTATAAAAAGTAGACTTTCTTTGATGCTAGTAAAAATAATTAGAAATGCTCCAAGAAATTTTTTTTTATGTTCTAGACTTAACTCTTTATTGAATTTTTTTAATACTTGATTCCTCAATATCTCATAGATTCTCTAATCTGTGCATCAATTTTCTTTTTAAAATGCTTAGTTTAATTCGATTCTTAAGCATAATTAGGTGTCTAAATACTAAATACTAACTTTTTCGAGGACTTAAAATTTTAAAATTTTTATTTTTCTCTCCCCCCAACTTAATCGACATTGTCCTCAATGGAGAAGAAGAAAAAATAAAGGATGTAATAAAAAAAATGAAAGAATACACCTAACTCAGTATATTTATTTATTTATTTATTTATTTATTTTTTTGGTCCAGCACATGCCTTTACAAATTTGAGCTCTCCCTCCAACTTATTCAAATTATCCTAAAAAGAAAATAAGATAAATTAGATAAAAACTAAATATTGGGTTGCCTCCCAACAAGCGCTAAGTTTACCGTCTTCAGCCAGACACAATGTAGCTCACTATCCTGTGTCGAATATTGGATTGACAAATTCCAATAGTTTTGGATTGCCAATCTCAGAAAGTTGATATTGATTTTTACTCCCATTATCGATATATTCACTATTAATTTTTGGGATATATTTTATGATTCCATTCTCAGACCCATGTTTATTAAGAATTACTCCTATTTGTTCTTCTAAAATGCTCATGAATGGAGTTTTAGGAGTTAAGTTTGATTCAATGGGTGCTGGAATGGTGACTAAAGGTGGTTTTAATTCTGGAGGTAAATTAATGTGATCCTGCTTAAACAACTCCATTGATATTTCATTACATGCCTTTTGATTTTTATAAGAAGAACCAGCTTCTAGGATTGAAGGGAATAGGACATTAGGTTTATAAGTCTCGGGTAAATCATCTATTCTCTTTTCCTTTATTTCTATCTCATTTAAACTGGAACTAGCATCAGTACTAATTCCTGGCTTGGGTTCTTCTATGTGGTTAGTCTCAGTACTAACCAATTTCTCCAATTTTTATTTTGGCTAGCATCAGTACTAGCCTCTCTCACCTGGTCTTGATATGGGTCCATAAGAATCCTATAGCTTTTAAGTTCAGGAATTACTTTGGTATTCTCAAATTGGAGATTCTTAGATGAAACATTAGATTGATAATTTAATCCAGGTGGTTGGTGGTCATTAGGTGGATTGTTTGAAATTGGTAGATTCGATAGTTGATCTAGTTCTCTCCTCATGTTAGACTCAACTAATTGTCCTATTTGAGCTTCTAGTCTGGCGATAGATTGCTGTTGAGTTAGAATTAATTGTTGAAGTTGGTTAAATCTATCATCAGCTAGATTGGTCTGTTGAGGAGGTGGGTATGAAGGTTGATTATAATATGATGGTTGGTTAAACTGACTAGGCTGACCATTATTATAGGCATAATTTTGATAATTTTGCTCAAGTAAAATTTGGGTCTGAGCCTGAGTCTGTTGGAATGTCCAAGAAAAATTAAAGTTACTCCAATCTGAATTATATGAATTTGAAAATGGGTCATTAATCAATTTGGAGTATCCTTGAGTAGCTTGAACTTGTTCTTGGATAAAATATGGAAACTGTGCAGTCATAGGATATTCACTTACATGATGGGTTGGACTAGCATAGATTGAATAACTCTCCTGATAATTAGAAGATTGTTGACCTAGGGTTAGGAGTTGATCTATTTTCTGATCAAGAAGGTCAACTTTATCTAATTTTTGGACTATTAGATTTATATTAGCCATTTGATTATTATGTTTAATGTGAATCAACCATTCAATTATGTTCAACTAAATCAGAAAAAATGATTTCCTACCATGCATGTATTAGTGTAACCCTAATGTATGGTTTAAAAATTTTTAGAATATTTTTTTTTTATTTTATTATTATTATTATTATTTTATTATATTAAAAATTAATTTTTTTAATTATTTTTATTTATTAATTTTAATTTAATTTAATTATTAATTTTTAGTTAGTTTAATTTTTATTCTATTTTATTTTTAGAGGAGAAAGGAGAAGAAAGAAAAAAAGAGTTCTAAAGAAGAGATCCTAAGGAGTCCTAGAACTAAGAAGAAAGAGAAGAATTAGATTTAATTAGATTTAATATTGGTTAGCAATTAAGTTGGTCAATCAATCCTGCCTAAAGGTTGTCCTAGATCTAGACAGCTCCTAACTGTCAAGGTCACCTTCAAGCCCTCCAAGTATAGGATTAGCCAATCAACTAGCCAGGTAAGTGTAAGGTCGGTGGGGGTCCCCCCGTTGCTTGCCTTAGACACCAATTATGCTTGGCCAGGTAAGCGAACGGAACCAATTAGAAATCACCTTCCTTCGGGCCCAATCGTCCCTGAACCACTTTCCTAGACATCAGTCAAATTGACTTATCCTAACCCGGTTCAACTCTTAGGATTCCTTATCCTATTGAGCTCGAGTTCCTAGGGTTGATGTCTAATTGATTTTAAAATTAAAGGCTTAGGTCAATGCAGGATGCTGGTTGGTTGTTTGTGGGCTAAGGAAGGGTGATCAAATCCCCACCTTATCTTGTTTAATTGGGTTGTGCCCTTAATTTAATTTAATATGAATATGCACGAAAAAAAAAAATTCAATCAAAGGATTTTATGCAATTTAAACTAGATGCATGCAACTAATTGAATTCTGAAAGGCTTACCTTGCTTCCAACAATCACCAAAAAAAATAAAAATAAAAATAAAGATAAAAATAAAACCAATATGATGCATGCTTTAAGCAGTTAAGATTTCTAATCTTGTCATGAGATTTTTAATTAGGTTTAAATAAATATTTTTTTTAAATAATTTAAAAAATAAAATAAATAAATAAATAAAATAAAATAAAAAAACTAGGGTTAGGATTGATCTCACCAGGCAAAACTTCTGATTCCTTTTTGTTCTTTTTTTCTGCAAAATAATAAAAAAAATTAGCAAGAAAATAAAAATTTTATTTATAATTTTTTTATAGAAAAATTAAAGAGATCAAAAATTTAATATCCATGCCTTCCCCGGCAACGGCGCCAAAAACTTGATAGGGACACGATGCTGTCGTTAAGACACCATGTTTATCAGTTTAATCCGACTTCTTAAAATTATTGAAAATACGTAAATAGTAGTGAGTCGGATCGAATCCACAGGGAAGGTAGTATTTTTAGATTTGAAATCTTTGATTTTATAAAAGAAAAAGATAAAAAAGAAGAATTTCAAGATCAAAAGTGAAGTCGGAAAATAAAAAGCGAAAATTAAAAGATGCAGAGATTTAAACTTGGTACTAAGATCTACTAATTAGATCTTAGCATCTACTTGCAAAAAATAATAATTAAAGTGTAAAAATTAAATTATAATAAAAATTAAATGCAAGAAATTAAAATGTAAAAATAAAATTTTTATTAATTAAAATTTCAGAATTTAAATACATAAAATTTAAAAAGAATAAAATAGCCTGATCTTTGATCTTGGATCGGCATTGGCAGAAAGATGGTGTAGAAGCTTGGCTCTTCTTCTCGGCATCCATTGCTTCGAAGCAGCTTTTAACCCATAGCCTGGCTTCGCCCTGTACCAAAGCTTCACCTTGATCGGAGATATCAATTTTTGATAGCCTGGGGTCCTTTTTATAGAGCTAGGAGGGCTGGATATTTTTTCTAAAGGCAATATGGGACTAATAGCCTTTGTAATCGTAAAAATATAAAGAAATTTGGATAAAATTTGAATCAAAATAGCTCTGATATGACTCTGGTAAATCTGATAAAATCCAGCCGTTCAACAGAAATCCAACAGTCCAAAAATCATCAAAATCGAATGTAGATAAGCTCAGATCATGTCGGATTAAATTCTGGCCGTTGGATCACGCTTGATCGAGGAAATCTGGCCGCAAATCGTGCTTCGGGAGTCTTGATCACCGCCGGTAGCATTCTGGACCATCGGATCATCGCCTGGATCGAGCGCTGCCGTTCGATGGTGATCCGCGTGATGTTTGTATCTGAATAAAATTTGGAAGCAACCACAGCCGTCCGATCCTGACCGCAAACAACCACATCCATCCGATCGCACAATTACTGTTCCCATGGACCGCGTGAACCGGCCGCACCGCACACCGCAACCAATCAGCGCCGCCGTTGTCGGACGAAAAGACTAAATTACCCTTGTGAGCCGCGATAAATTTCTGTAGACCCTTAAGGGGTCTAGGTCTACCACGTGGCAGGCTCTGATTCGTCGGAATTTGCTGAGCTGGCGGTCCACGCCTAGATCGTGGACCGGCTGATGGCTTGGCTTGGCTTAGTGGCTCGGCTTGGCTTGGTGGCTCGGCTTGCGGAGCCGGCTGAGCCATTTTCTTTTTTATTTAATTTTTATTTATTTTATATTTTTTAAAAATTCATATCTTTTTCATTTTAGCTCCATTTTTCTTGAAATTTATTTCATTATGATCAAAAAAATGAGCTCTTTCTATTGATAATAAAATTTTATTTTTTTATTTTTTATTATTTTTTAAATTATTTTTTAATTAATTTTTTAATTAATAAAAATATGAATTTTTCAAAAATTATATATAAATTGATTAATAATTTTTAAAAATTAATATAAATTAATTAATAAATTAATATTTTTATTGGTGAATTTATGATGCTTATCAATGATCAATTAATTTCTAGTGGATGGTGCGGTTCCACCGACTGGTTCACCACCTCACCTAACAGTTATTGATGATGGGTCAACCGATGAGTGGACAACTCTTATCCAATGATTCTTTAATCATGTGCACCTAATCCTAATCCTGATCTCTAATTCATGAATCTCACCATATCCAAAATATTGATTCACTCCTTAGTTAAGTTAGACCCATCATTTGCACGAATTGAATTTCTGATTGGATCCCTCACCATATCAAGAATATTGAGCCCAACCCATCCTCCAACCCGTAGCATCCAATGCCTAATAGACATGATTGCATATTCTTAGTGCAACTGAACTACTGTAACCAACCGAGAACAATCAATCTCGAAAAGGACTCGCACATCTACAACGGTGGAAGACCAATTGACTTAATCTTTTCTTAGGGAGATTCAATTTACGTCTCTTAGACTTGACTCATTCATAATGGTTATGATAAGCCTAGTGGCATGGGTTAGCTCAAACTGTTAGCCACCTTAAATCTAAACTGGGTTGACACAAATGGCCAAGTAAGTGAGACTGGTGGAAAGGATATGCCATTAACTCAACAAGAATGCATTCAGATCGAGTAGCTCTCAATTAAAAATCAATCGATCATATGTACCAAACTTACCTTAGATACCAAATTGTCAAATCAGAACTAATCGGATTTGCCTATAATTCAAGCTCGAACCATGGAGCTAAATTAGATCTTAATTGGATCGATCACATATGGCTGTGAGTCGATCTTGACCCAGACTTACAACTATTGGGTTGGTCAATTCTAAGTACTCATGATCCCACCTAACCAACTCTTGATTCGGTTTGATCAACCGCTAGACCTAATTGAGCTACCCAAGCCCGAACCCAACTTTATGAAATTATTTTAGATCTAAAAATTCTCAATTTTAGATCTAATTAGTTTTATAATATTAATTCTTAATTAAGTTTGGATTCATAAATAAAAATATGTATCAAAATCCTAGGATTTCAAGATCTAGGGTTTTACAGAAAATATATTCCAATTTCTGATTAAGGATGAACGTGCAGCACCCCTACATGCCATAAGAATACCACATCAAATGAAAGGAGAGAGCTTTTAAATTCTACTTTGTTCTTATGATCAGACGGCCAAGGGGAATACCCTTAATCAGAAATATAATTGAAACTACAAAACTAGTTAGATCTAGATCATATATCACATATATAATTAATGATCTAACTAATACATGCTTTGCATACATCTCATGTATCATCACTAAATTAAACATGCATATTTTTTAAATCTAAAATATCATATATAATATCTAAAAAATAGATTTAAATTTTATCATATCAAAATAAAATTATTCTAGATAATTTGTAAAAATATTCTACAACTAGTCTAAACATGCATCTTTTCATATCACATATAAATAAATCAAAAATTAAAAGCTTTATTTTTTATTTTTTAAATCTGATTATAATATCAAAAAATAGAAACTAAATAGATCTAAAATTATATTTAATCAAATTAACAATATGATTATACTAGACTACACATAGAACTATTCTATTCCCAATCTAGTAATGCATCTCATACATATTAGATCTAAATGATTTAATTTTAATTTTTTAATTTTAGATCTAATCATATCTAATGTGATATCTAAAATTTTTTAATATCAGATAAAAAATAAAAATAAAATTAGATCTAAAATAGATTTGAAGAACTACAACTTGGCTCTGATATCAGTTGAAGAAAAAATCTATTTTTTCGGCATAGGATCGTTCAGATCTGATTGGATCTGAAGAAATATTTTAAAATTTTTTTAAAAAAATCTTAATTAAATTTGAGACTTCTCAAATCTAGTCATAGAGATCTAATATTAAAAGTTAAAAATAAAATAAAATTAGATTTAATTTTAAGTATCTAATTTGGTAATCTAATTATCCTAGATGATCCTATTGATTCCTGAGGTTCTGGAAGGAGCCACGCATGCACCTGACCTCTACCAGTATCTAATCAGATAGGATCTAAACATCTTCCTTTCATGAATCTCTCCTCCAAAAATTAGATCTGGATCTAATATGAAAAGCCTTCAAAATGACTTCTGAGGGTAGCCTATTCATCTTACAAACACCGTCGCGTTGATGCTGAATCTTATGCCAAAAACCTTGGACCTTCAACTCAGATTTGTGCCTAACTTTTTAGGCATGTAGAAGAGAGGGAGAGAGAGGATAGAGGATGTAGATATTAGAGGGAAGGCTCCTTTGGATATGAAAAAAATAAATTACATTGAGGCAATTTTGTGAGAAGATTTCTTATACTAGACATAGTGCCATAAAGAGTCCTTTTTGATCAAAAACCTTATTAATTCGACCATTGGGATTCCTGACCCTAAAAAATCCTAGATCCCATGTAGTTTTAATACCAAAAATCCATCTAGAAGGTGTCCGCATGAAAGGATAAGAAAGAGTCCATGTGCATCTAGTACTCTTCCTTAAGAGTTTGATCCAAATCAAACTCTATCAAAACCTAGTCTAAGCACCTCCAAAAATCACAAAATTTTGCACATCTAAAGTACAGCTTATTCCCTATCATATAACTAAAATTTAAGGCAAAATAATTTTTATAAAAATTTTTAAAATTCTTTGATCATATGATTCTCAATTCTCTCAATTGGGTCAACTATTGACCCTAGTCCAACTGCACTAGGAATGAATTTAATTTTCATAATTAATCTGATATGAACTTATTTCAGTCATATGAAAATAAACTCATTTAAGATATAGAAATAAGTCAAATCAAATTTTACTCGATTGTGATGAATCAGAAAGATTACAGAAGGAGAAAGTCATGCTCAATCGTGTGCTAGCACGATTACCTTGAACCCGATTGGATCTAATCCAAATCAATCAAACTTAGTTAGCTCAATTGATGATATCCAGATCTAAATCCTTGTCTATATGATCTAGTTAGATTTAGTTTCATATGATAATGAGATATGTCATGATCTTCATCATCAACATCATCAAAACATCTTCCGATGGACCAAAACTTTTTTGATTCGTACAATTAGAATGATCGATCATCAAAATCATTCTAATTGCTCCCAAAATCCATCAGTGACACCTAGCAGTATATGGTGGCAACCCATCAGAACTAAAAGTGAGCCTCTCAGTGTAGCTACCTGTGTGATTGGATTCTCATGATCATCTTGAGCTCCGATAGGATTAGGGTTAAGGTGAACTCATCAAATCCAATATCTATCATATGAATTAATCATTCAATTCGATCCTATATGAAAGCCTTTATAGAAACTCTTTCTATCATCTTCACTCTACCATGGCCATAGGCTTATGGACTCGATTCTCATGATCATCATAGGGCTACTCCTCATCTATCGAGGTAGATAGATCCTTTATTGGTGCAATCCAATTCCTACAATTAACATACTATAGCCAACGTACACCTCAGAATTCTGAATGACTAGGAGATCGAGTTATGGTGTAGTCAAACTACAACACGCTCAAGGTGAATTATCGATGCACCTCAAGTCAAAGAATCAGATACACTGCTACAACATCAAGCCAGTCATCGATGAGAAGGTAGACTTTCTTATGAATGCTCGAGGTGGTCATGCTCAGTTCCCTCATTCTCTAACGAGTATCTATACTCTCACTCTGATATCTCCACACTATAGACTCAAGACTCATCTACTCAAAGAAAGCGATCATGCACCAACCTTCCGGATCAATCACCATCCTTGTGATGATCCTACGGTCAGAAGTAGTTTATGAGTTAATTATAAAAATTTATATCTTAAATTTTTAACTCTTTGAAAATATGAATTATCATTACCATTAACTCAAAGGATGTATCACATACACTTTAAATACACACTATAATAGAAAATAATTTTTTTATTAATTTATAGTCAAAATTATAAAATTATTCTTAGAAGTGTATTACAAGTGTTAGTCAATCTAGCTTCTAGGGCATACATCTAACACTTTTTCCATTGAGACTAGGTCGGCTCAGTTCTAGACTGGATTGACCCAGTTTGCATGCCAAAGATAGTTTGTCAGCCATTCTTCTCCAAATTGATTTGTAAGCTAGATATGTCTTTTTGACTTGATTTTATCTTCATTAAATCTTCTTGAAGAATGTGTCCAATCTTGAATTTTTTTTCTCATATCTTGAGTGGTGATTCTTTACTTGGATATTGAAAAATATTTAGAAATTTGCAAGTATTTGACTTGTACAACTACATAACCTTATAAACAACATTAGTAACTTATACTCAAAACTCTTTGTCATCATCAAAATCAATCTTTGGGTCAACAGTAGTTCTACCAGCTATGGATGGACAAAGGTTAGAGCATGTGGGAGCATCTATCCAACTTTCAGAAGATCCTCATCGACCTCCTCAGCATTGACAAAAAAGTTGAGGAGAAGATCAGGGCATTGATCTTACTAGAGTCACTTCTTCCTTCGTATGTCCTTGGTGACTGCTTTTCTAGTAGAAAAGAGCACCATCAAGATGGATGATGTCACTACAGCGATACTTTAGAATGAGATTCTCAGGAGGGAGAACCTAGCTTTAAGTTTAGATGGCGGTAACTCAACTTTGGCGATCTCCAGAGGAGTAGTAGGTAGTAGACTAAGTGACAGAGGATCACGAGAAGGACGATCCAAGTCCAAGATGAGGGACCAAAGTAAGATCAAATGCTACAAGTATGATGAATGGGGCATCGAGTCAAGGATTGCCCACAACTCAAGGATCGGACGAGAGCTACTGTAGTGACGATCAGTAGTGAGTCAGAGGATGATGTCCTACAGATATCTGATGAGGAATCTACTTCTTTTTAGTAGTATATTTTAGATTCTGCATGCACGTATCATGTTTATTGCAGAAAAGAGTAGTTTGGCTTTCTAGAAAGTAGTGAGGACACTATTTATCTATCGAATGGATTGAGCTATGCGATCAGAGGTATCAAGATGGTCAGCTGGAGGATACATGATGGTGCAGCAAGAAGATTGGGAGAGGTTTGATACATATCTGATTTTAAGCAAAATCTTATCTTACTGAGCAGACTGAATTCAAACGGCTAAAGATGGATAGTTGGTGATGGAATCCTAAAGATCATGCATAGCGATAGGATGATATTGGAGGAGAAGAAGAGGATGAGAGAACATTACTATCTGGTAGGAAGTGTAGTGCGAGATGGAGCTTTAAGAGCCAGAGGGAGCTCAGTGCGAGATGGACCTCTAAGTGGAGGTGAGTCAGGCACAATATGGAAGACTTGGAAGGATGAAAGGTGACATCATAGAGTGAAGTTCCTATTGCCATAGAAGAATTTCTCGAGTAGATCTTTGGTCAGAGTGGACATAGCCCTTAATGAAAGTGGAATCGAATAGCCTGGCTCGACTCCCATATTTATCCATCCATGATCAGTAAGCAATTACCCTAAGTCATGAGGGCGAGATGGATCACAAACTCTCAAAGTTAGGTGGAGGCCGAATGTTGAGTCAAGATAGAGATTATTAGAATTTGACACCTCGAATTCGATCCATAGTAGAGAAGAATCAGTATCAACAAACAGTCGAACTGGCTCGGATACAGGATCGAGTCGGCTTAAGCTGGCTCAAACCATAGTCGAGTCGGCTCTCTCAGGTAGATAGAAAGTAGAAGTTCGGACAAGATGTAGTTGAGCCAGCTCGATGGAGGCGAACAGAATAGATTGAATTTTTTGTTTGGACTCGAATTATGATTAATTCAAAAGGTCTACGGAAGTTACATGTGGACCACAAGATCCAGTGGCCATAGAGGGTTGTGGTCATGATCTGAAGGTTGAAAAATATTTCAAGACTCCATCTAGATTATGTTCGACTCATATTAGGATAAAAAGCCTTGTTACGACTCCTATGAACTACTAAGAAAAGAATTTTTATCCTATTTAAAGAGTTGAGATGCTGTAAAGTAGAAAGGTGGCACGTATAGTATGAGAGACACATAGAGAGACTCAGGTAGTCATCGAGAGGAGCTTGGTAGAGTAACGAGTATGTGCAGCCCGTAAGAGAGAGAAGCAATAGGTGCATAGCATCCAGTGAGAAGGCTATGAGGGTAGAGCATCTTGTAGCTTCTGAGGGTCTTCTTGAGATTCTGAGAGAGCTTTTATGAGGGTAGCTTTTTATTGAGAGAGATTTATGTATGATGAGTTGAGAGTGGGTGTTCTCCTCTTATATCTATTTTTTTCTTTCATAGTGGAGCTTTACATGCCCCATGGAGGCGAGCCTTTGGGCTGATCCATGTACTTGAATATTTTTTTATTTTATTCTTTCTTCTTTCTATCATAATAATTTGGTACTAGATCCTTAACAAATGGTATTAGAGTAGCTGATATCCTAATAATCAGTCTTTTCTTCAAGAAAGCCAGGGATATGAACTTCTTGGTGCTCTAATTTGGTCACATCCAAAGTAGAGCACTCTACTATAAATTAGCCAGTATTTGAGCTTTAATGGATGGTCGAGATTGAAAAAGAATGTCAAATTTAGTTAACTCGATCATCCACATTTCTATTCTTTAGGAGATATCAGGCCGGTGAAGAACCGTCTTGATGGGTTGGTCAGTAAGGAGAGTAATTATGTATCCTTCAAAATAAGGTCGAAGCTTTCTGACTGTAATCAATAAGGTATAAGTTAGTTTTTCTAATTTGGTATACCTTGCTTCTACATCCCTTAGGACTCTGCTCATATAGTAGATCAGCTTCTAAACTTTAGCTTTTTCTCTAATCAGGATGGCTCCAATAGCTGCTGGAGACATAACAAGGTACAAGAACAACTCTTCTCCTAGTTCAAGCTTGGCTAGGAGCGAAGGCGAACTAAGATAGTTCTTTAATTCTTCGAATGCCTGCTAGCACTTAGAAGTCCAATAGAAGTTCTTGGGTTGTTTGAGTACTTGAAAGATGTTGAAAATTATGTCCCAAAGCCAATCATCAGCCTATTGACGGTTGAGATATTGTAATTGATTTATTAATTAATAAAAAATATTTTAGCATCTTTTTTCATCATAAGTTTACATGTTCTAATGAACTCTATTATTGTGATGAAGTCCTTAGAACTATTTAGTTTCGATAAAGAGAGGATTTATCGATTAGTCCTTAAATTTGCTCATGACCAAATGATAGACTGTTAATTAGGATGACAACGTCTATCGAGCATAGATCGCTATATATCATATAGATTAGTTATCCTCATAACCAAGATATGTGAAGATACTAGTATGGCATACAAGTGAGATGTATTGGTACATCGTCACTGAACATGACCAACTCTAGAGCATTCTACTATCGAGAATATTTTTGATGGGATATAAGTATAAGTATCCCTCAGACCTGAAATCATCTCAGTGACTTGCAAGCAACTCACTATGCTTTGGTACCAGACTAACTAAATTTTTAATTCAACAATAAAAGACTTTTGGGCATAGTTAAGTACTTGCAAAGTTGGAGTATGATCAAGATGGAATTGACCACTCCAAGAATTGGAGAAGAATGTATCACTGTATTTCAATATAGCAAAATTTTGGTCAGGGTAATCCATCAGATGGATTTGGTATTTTGAAATACAATGTGGACAACCTTATCAGAGTTGACAGTTAAACTCTGAGGTGTCCTACAAGCATTGTGGTCAAGAGGATGAATTATATAGAAACTATATCCACATGGGTTCTAAGGATGGTGTTCTACACCTTCAACCTATCCAGCCATCGAGTATCATTGCTAGATGATCACTTCGATTAGTATAAATTTTTTTTTTATGCTATCGACTTAGGTTCAGATCTATGAGGTCACACACATTTGAGCTTACGATATGATCGGATGATTGATCAACGATTAAGAATCGTTCTAGGGTTAAACAATCAATACGATTGGTGTTTAACCTAGTGCAAGTGTTGTAGGAGGATCGATTAGCAATTAAATTACTAATTGACTAAATTTGATTAAGCCAATAGGCTGAGATTAAGTCTAATTAAATATTATTTAATTAAATTTGGTTTGAGCTTGATTGGATTAAGTTCAATTGGTTTATTGAATAAGCCAAGTGTAAGGAAGAACTAGTCTTAGTCTAACTAGGACTCGGATTAACCCAATTTTCTAATTTGATTAGAAAATAAATAAAAATTAAATTATATTTAATTTATTTTAATTAAATATTTAAATATATTAGAATCTTATTTAATTGGATTGGTTTAATCTTAATTTTATTTGGTTAAAAGATCTTGTTTGACCAAGTCAAAATAGGAGTCTTAGTGTGACCAGGACTCCCTGTCTCCTTGCGCCACCTTGGTCCCAATGCCCTCCATACCTATTTTTTAGGTTTTTTTCATGGAAAATCTCTTTCTTCCTAATTTTCATGCCCCCTCTCTCCCTCTAAATCATATTTGGAAGTTAGGTGGAAGACCAAGTCAAAGGAGGAATTGGTTTAGCTTAGGATTCTATGAGATAGAATCCTTATTGACCAAAACATCATTCCTTGAGTGCCGCCCCCTCTTTTAATTAATTCTTCTCTTATTTTATTAAAATAATATTTTTTTTTTGTGTGCCCTCCCTTACTGATCTACGCCAAAAATTATGGATTAGGCGCCCAAGAGTTGGGCGCCCCAACAATTTTCTATGTTTGGATATTCCTAGTCTAGAAATTTGACCTAACTTGGACTCTTCTTTTTTCCTATTTATTAGATAAATTTTATTCTAATTTTTTCATAAAATATAGATCTTTAGGAGAGATTTGGGTGTATAAAAATCAGAGGAAGAGGGTCCTTGGGTGTGGGGGTTCCATAGTCACTAAACTAGGTGTCTAGATGAGAGAAAAGAGAAGAAGAAGAGGGTCTTCTTCTAGGGCTGTTTTATTTTCAATCTCTCCTCCTTTCTTTTTAGTTTTTTTGAGAGTGTCTTAAATCAGCAAATTTTCATATTTCTTTTCATATTTTAGAGAGTCCAAATTTTGAAGAAGAGAGCATCGGATCGACCATCGAAGAAGGATCAACACAGTACTAGCATGCTATGCTGATTTCGTACATCGAACTTCAGATCAGAGATCGTAGGTTTGTGTGGACGACTCTTAGAGGCTGGATACATGTGCTTCTCATGACTTCATCCTCAAGTCTGGATTAGCAAGTTAGAACGTCTAAACTTGCTCAGGTAATAGATCTGATCTATAAACTTCATACCTGCATTTGATGTAGTGTAGATTTAGGTTAGTTTGATCAACCTTATTTTTTAATTTAATTTTAATTTTTGATTTAATATCATGCCTTAATCATGTAATAAATCTAAGATCTAGGCATTTACATATTTATTTAAATAAATTTTAGATTTTTTTAAGTCTTTCGCTATAAGATCTTGAAAAAATTTCAAGATCTATCTATGAAATCCTAGATCTGGTTCTTTCAAAATAAGGGCATACAATGCTCCACCGAGCTTGAAATGAAGTGATTTAGGATCGCTACCTTGCTTATGAGGCACTGAACTTTTTTTATTATTTTCAAAGTGGTCATCTCTTGGATGGCTTTGATCTTCTCTGGGTTGGCTTCAATGTCGCGCCTTAACACCATGAATCCTAGGAACTTCTCTAAGGTTACTCTAAAAGCACATTTTATAGGGTTCAACTTCATCTTATACTTTTGGAGGGTTTTGAAGATCTTTTCAAGATCGATAATATAATTTGGTGAAATTTGGCTTTTAACTAGCATGTCATCTTTATAGACCTTCATATTGCAGCCGATCTGCTCCTTGAAATCTTATTCACTAGGCATTGATAAGTTATACCTACATTTTTAAGCCCAAAGGGCATGGCCCTATAATAATAAAAACCATGGTTAGTAATAAAAGTAGTCTTCTCCTCATCCTCTGATACCATTCGAATTTTGTTATAGTCAGAGAAGGCATCCATAAAGATGAAGAGTTCATGGCCCGAAGTTGCATCCACCAGTTAGTCAATCCTGGGCAGGGGGTAGCTGTCTTTTAGACAAGCTTTATTCATATCTGTGAAGTCTATGTACATTCTCTACTTACCATTTGCTTTTTTAACGAGAATGATTTTTGTGATCCAATTCGGATAGAGTACTTTCCGAATGAATCCTACTTTAAGGAGTTTGTCAATCTCATCCATAATAGCCTTCTACCTCTCAGGTGCAAAGCAGTGCTTTTTCTACTTCACTGATTGGTGTTTAAGGTCCACACATAGATGATGCTCCATTACTTCTACATCAATCCTAGGCATATTTGCAGGCACCCTAGCAAAAACATCAGCATTTTTTTCGTAAGAAGATGACGAGCTATTTTCTGACTTCTTTTTTTAGATTGGAGCCGATCTTTATAGTATGTTCCTTATTCCCATTATTTAAAGAAACCTTCACAAGGTCGTTGATGGGTTTCCCTCTTTCTTCAGATAGATCATCATGGGCATTAAGCCCATCCACTAGACAAGGATCTGCTTCCCTTCCTTCCTGTAGGACAATATTGTAGCAGTGCCGAGCTAGTGCCTGGTCTCCTCTGACCTTTTCGACTCCATACCTTGTTGGAAATTTTATTTTTAGGTAATAAGTTGAAACTATAGTCCGGAGTATTTTCAAATTAGGTCGGCCAAGGATTGCATTATAAGCAGAGGGCACCTTCACCACTAAGAAATTGACTTGGGCTCTGGACTACATTGGCTTCCAACCTACTATCACTGCTAATGTTATTATTCCTTCCACTAGTACTACATCACCTGTGAATCCCACTAACGGAGAGCTTATTGGTCTCATTCTGCTATCAGGTATGGACATTTTGGAGAAAGCATCATAAAAAAAGATTTCAGCAGAGCTTTCATTATCAATTAAAATATGGTGTACATCATAATCAATAATATTTAAAGTGACTACAACCGCATCATTATGTGAAAGCTTAACTCCTCAAGCATCTTCTTTAGTAAAAGTGATGGGTTCTTCAGTTTGCTACTTTTTTGCTAGCTCTACCGACCTATTGGCCTCCCCTCACCAATGTTCCCTAGAAATAGTGTTGATGATTCCAAGGGGAGGCCAATCTTCTTATGGTTCATCCTTCCGAGATGGTTCAGGCTATGGTGGGGCTCTTGGATGATCTTCTCTTCTCTCCAGCTAGTGCCTAATAAACCAATCCAGCCAACCTATTTTGATTAGTGCCTCGATCTCATCCTAAAGTTGGATACATTCTTTAATATTGTGACCATGGTCATGATGGTAGAGGCAGTACTTATTGGGGTTATGCTTGGCTGGGTGAATCTGCATCCTCTTCGACCCTAGCAGTTGATTCCTTATCTCCATCAGCACTTGGGTCTTTGAGGCATTCAAAGGAGCATAGTTATTGAATCTTCTGGGAGGAGAGTGAAGGAAAATCCTAATTTTCTGGACTAGATTCATTCAGATTTGATCAGATCAAGAGATATATTTTAAAAATTTTTTTCTTTGATCTAGATTAGATTTAGGATGTTATAGATCTAATTTTTATTATTTTAATAATTAAAATAAGATTAGATAAATTAAATTAAATTTAATTTACCTTGAAGTGGGTAATCCGATGATGATCCTGTGAGCAGCGGAAGGTTCTGGATCTAGCCACGTAGGTGCCTGGCCTCTACCGATATTCACTCAAGCTGGATCTAGAGATCCTCTTCTTCTCTATCATGTCTCCAAAAATTAGATTTGGATCTGATCTGGAGGATCTTCAAAACTCCTTTTGAAGATCAGCAGTTGTCCTTTGCAGCAGTGCAGCCTTCTAGCTTTCAGTCGCCTTTCTCTCATCTGGATTGCACCAACCAAGGTCCAAAACACTTTTGGACGTGGGGAGGAGAGGGAGAAGGTGGGTTTGGCATGGAGGAAGAGGGGAGAGGCAGCCTTGGGGTGTGAGATTTTAATTTTCTAATTATAATTTAAGTTGGGCGTAGGGTCTTATTTATAGACTGTCTGTGATCCAACTCCTCTTCTTCCCAACCAATCATAACTCTTTATGAAATCAGATCTAAATCTGATTGGTGGGAATAGAGTCCCCTGGATTCCTTCTTAGAGGGCACCTAAGATCAGTCAAAGTTGGTTCTTAGAAGAACTCTAATCAGGAATTCCAAAAAGGAGATGGAGTCCCTGTCCAATAGGGACTCCTGGGCGCCTCCAACTTGGGCACACGCCAAGGGTGGCGTGTGCCCTCCTCCTTGCTAGGTTTTGGTAGGGGGACAGGCCCCCACCAGCTCTCCAATAGGTGTATGATACATGGACAGAAGTCAAAGTATCAATGGTCAACATTTGATTAGTCAAAGGTCAACTTTTGACCAAAGTCAAAGGACGAGAAATGGTAGGTGACCAAAAATGGTAGGTAATGTCTTACAAAATAAGACAACCTTTTCTGACTTGGACAAGCTCCAATCAGACAAAGTGAAGGCCTCTGATCGAGCACAAACTCCTTTGGCTCAGTCAGGATAACTATTTATGATAGTAAAAGAAGAACGTTAGGTTCAATCGAGTGCTAGCACGATTTTCTTGAACCTAATTGAATCTCATTCAGATCAATTGAACTGGATCATTTCAATTGATGATCACCAAATTCAAACCCTTATTTGTGTGACCCAGTTAGGTTCAGTTCTATATGGTAATGGGATATGTCATGATCTCTATCATTGACATCATCGAAACTCCTTTCGATGGATCAGAACTCTTCTGATTCAAACAGTTAGAATGATCGATCATCTAAATCATTCTAATTGCTCCCAAAATCCACCAGTGACACCTAGCAGTATATGGTGGCAACCCATCAGAGCTGAATGCAAACCTCTTGGTGCAGCTACCTGTGTGATTAAGTTCTTCTATCTTGAGCCCCGATCAGATTAGGGTTAAGGTGAACTCGTCAAACCCTAGTCTCTGTCATATGATGTAATCATTCGATTCAAGTCCAATGTGAAAATCTAAATAGAAACTCTTTCTATTATTTCACTCTGCCATGGCCATGGACTTCTAGGACTTGATTCTCATGATCATCATAGGGCTGCTCCTCTACCACCGAGGTAGATAGATTCCATCTTGATGCTATCCAGTTCCTACAATGAACATGCTATAGCCAACATACACCTCAGGATTTCGAATGGCTAGGAGACCGAGTAATGGTGTAGTCAAACTATAACACCCTCAAGGTGAACTGCTGATGCATCTCAGGTCAAAGAACCAGACACACTACTGCAGCATCGAGTCAGTCATTGACGAGAAGGTAGACTCCCTAATGACTACTCGAGGTGGTCACGCTCAGTGCCCTCATTCTCTAATGAGTACCTGTACTCTCGCTCCGGTGTCTCCACACCATAGACTCAAGACTCATCTACTAAAGAGAAGCGATTGTACACCAACCTTCTAGATCAATCACCATCCTCGTGATGATCCTATGGTCGGGAGCATTTTATGAGTTAATAATGATTATTCATGTCTTAAATTTTCAACTCTTGAAAATATGAATTATCATTACCATTAACTCAAAGGATGTATCACAGACACTAAATACACATATGTGATAGAAAATAACCCATTTTATTGATATTAGTCAAAATTATAATTTTGCCCCTAGAAGTGTATTACAAGTGTCAGCCAATTCTGGCTTCTAGGGCACATATATCTAACAATCTTCCCACTTGTCCTAAAGCCAATTGGCTACAAGTCTAAGTCCCATCTTCTCAAGGTGGGCTTCGATCTTCTGCTGGCCCAACGGCTTTGTAAGTGGGTCTGCCACATTGTCTATGGAGTCAACTCTCTTGACCTCGACGTAACCCTTCTCGAGGTAATCGCGGATGAGGTGGTATCGCCGCTCAATGTGCTTGGATTTTTGGTGAGACCTTGGCTCCTTAGCAAGGGCTATGGCGCCATTGTTGTCGCAGTATAGAGGAATGGCATCTGATGGCATTACTCCAATTTCTGCAGCAAACTTCTTGTACCAGAATGCTTCCTTCGCAGCCTCTGATGCAGCGATATATTCTGCTTCCATGGTGGAATCTGCTATCATGGTTTGCTTGGAACTCTTCCAGCTGACAGCACCACCATTGCACACAAACAGACTCCCAGATGTCGACTTTCGATCATCTACATCGGACATGAAATCCGAGTCTGTGTATCCCTGGACTTGGAGTTCTCCGTTACCAAAGACCAACATCATATCCTTAGTTCTTCTCAAGTACTTAAGGATACATTTCACAGAAGTCCAGTGTTCTTCACCTGGATTTGACTGATATCTGCTTGTGACACTCACAGCATGGGCTATATCAGGTCGTGTACATAGCATGGCATACATGAGGCTCCCTATTGCAGAAGCATAAGGGATCTTGCTCATGCATTCTATTTCCTCAGGTGTGCTAGGGCACATCTTCTTGGAAAGATGAATACCATGTCTGAAGGGTATTAATCCCCTCTTAGAGTTTTCCATACTAAACCTCTTTAGTACTTTCTCTATGTACATCTTCTGTGAAAGTCCTAGCATCCTATTCGGTCTATCCCTATAGACCTTAATTCCTAGAATAAAGGATGCTTCACCTAGGTCTTTCATGGAGAATTCCTTGGACAACCATAATTTTGACTGTTGTCAACATGGGAATATCATTCCCAATAAGGAGGATGTCATCCACGTACAATACGAGGAAGACAACAGCGCTCCCACTGACCTTTTTGAAAACACACGGTTCCTCTTCATTTTTGATGAAACCAAACTTTTTGATCACATCATTGAAACGAGTGTTCCAGCTCCGAGATGCTTGCTTAAGTCCATATATGGACCTTTGCAGCTTGCAAACCTTGTGATCAGTATCACTGGATGTGAAACCTAGCGGCTGTTCCATATAGATATCTTCCTCAAGATATCCATTTAAGAATGCCATTTTCACGTCCATTTGCCATATTTCATAATCGAAATAGGCTGCAACGGCAAGCAATGTGCGGATGGATTTTAGCATAGCCACTGGGAAAAGGTATCCTGATAGTCAATGCCTTCGCATTTGACTATAACCTTTTGCCACTAGTCTAGCCTTGAATGTCTCCACATTCCCATCTGCACCAATCTTTCTCTTGAAGATCCATTTACACCCAATAGGTACTATACCTTCTGGTGGATCTACCAAGGTCCAGACTTGGTTTGAGTGCATCGAGTCAATTTCTGACTGCATTGCCTCTAGCCATTTCTCGGAGTCGATATCTGATATCGCCTCGTTGTAGGTTTTGGGATCATCACCATGAGCACCATTACCTACGAGGAACATTTTCCTCTACTTCCTCTGAAATAATACCTAAGTATCTTTCAGGGGGATGGAAAACTCTTTCCGATCTACGAGGTGGAGGAGGTAGTGTTCTTATTGGCTCAACCTGATTTGGTTCCAATTGGTCCTTAGCTCGTTGTACTTGTGAGACTTTCTCATCAAGCTTAATCTGCTTTCCAATGCCGCTATCTTGAATAAACTATTTTTCAAGAAAGATGGCATGTCGACTCACAATCACATTGTGGTCTTCTGGAATGTAGAAATAGTATCCTAATGACTCTTTAGGATATCCTATGAATCGAGCTCTAAAGGACCTAAACTCTAACTTGTCCGCTTGTTGTCTTTTGACATGAGCCGGACAACCCCAAATTCTGAGATGACTCAGACTTGGTTTCTTACCATGCCATATCTCATACGGTGTGGTAGGAACGGTTTTAGAGGGAACCCTATTCAGTAGATAAATTGAAGTTAACAATGAGTGTCCCCAAAGAAAATCAGGGAGGTCTGTGAAGCTCATCATGGATCGGAACCATATCCAATAGAGTCCGATTTCTCCATTCTGAAACCCCGTTGAGTTGAGGTGTTCCTGGTGGAGTCCATTGAGAGACTATGCCATTTTCCTTGAGATAGTCTAGGAATTTTCGGCTAAGGTATTCACCTCCTCGATCTGATCGAAGAACCTTAATGGGTTTTTCAGTTTGTTTTTCTACTTCATGTCTGAATTCTTTGAACTTTTCAAAAGCTTCAGACTTGTGTCTCATAAGATACACATACCCATACCTAGACAGATCATCGGTAAAGGTAATGAAGTAGACAAAATTGCCTCTAGCCGGCACATCAAATGGGCCGCACACATCAGTATGTACTAGGGCAAGGAGATCTGTGGCCCTCTTCCCCATGTCCAACAAAAGGGAGTTTAGTCATTTTGCCTTGAAGACAAGATTCACAAGTTGGATATGACTCGAAAGTCAATGGACTCAATAGCCCATTTTTCTCCAATTTGTTGATCCTATCTTCTGCTATATGACCTAATCTCAGGTGCCATAGATATCTATCATTTGGACTATCCCTAGGTCGTTTGGCATTCACGTTTTGCTCGATAGTTAGAATAGGTACATCAATATGTAGCTGATAAAGACCATTAATAAGGAAACCATTTGCAATTTTATTTCTTTCATAAAGAATGTTACAATGGTCCTTAAAGAAGGTAATCACATAGCCTTCTAGTGCTAAGCATGAAACAGAAATCAAATTCCTGCTAGCTGCAGGCACATAATAACAGTCTTTCAAAACTAAGTCTAAACCAGATGGTAATCGAAGAGGGTATGTTCCCACGGCTACTGCAGCAACTCTTGCTCCATTACCGATGCGTAGGATCATGTCTCCATCCCTCAGCCTCCTGCTATCCTCAAGACCCTGCATGGAAGTGCACAGATGAGCACTAGAACCAGAGTCAAGCACCCAACTGGATGCAGAAGAAATCGTAAGGTTAGACTCAATAACGAGCATACCTCCAGAAGGACCTTCCTTCTTGTTCTTCAGGGTGGCCAGGTAAGTAGGGCAGTTCCGCTTCCAATGGCCGTCGCTGTTGCAATGGAAACACTTTCCTTTGACATCGGCCTTTTTCTTCGGCTCTGCCTTCTTCTTCTTTGCTCCTTCCACCTTCTGCTTTTTCACAGACTTCTTTTTCTTTCCATAAGACTTTCTTTTGGAAGAAGTCCATTCCATAGCAAGAACTGAGCCTTTAGAACCTTTCATAGAAAGCTCAGCGGTGACCACCAGCATATTCATTAATTCGGCCAAGGAATTTTGAAGTTTATGCATGTGGTAATTCATGATGAATTGCCCATATGCATCAGTCAAGGATTGCAGAATAATATCATTCTGCAGATCCAAGTCTAACTTCACACGAGCTTCTCAAGCTCTTCCATGTCCTTGATCATCATCAGACAGTGATCTTGGACTGACTGCCCATCACGCATCTTAGCCTTAAAAAGTCATTTCGTGACTTGATACTTTGGCTGCGCGACTCTGTTCACCAAACATCTCCTGCAGGTGAGCCAACATTTGGCGAGCAGTCCCGATATCTTCATGTTGGCGCTGGAGCTCATCAGACATCGAGCCCAACATGTAATATCTGGCCTTATTATCTTCGTCTATCCATTTTTTCAGAGACGCTCTCTGTTCAGTGGATGGACGGGCTGGTAAGGTGGGAGGGTCCTGGTCCAATACATGGGTTAACTTCTCGGAAACCCAAAATAATTTTGTAGTTCCTGAGCCAATCTTTATAATTGGGTCCAGGTCAGTCTATGTGTGTCCAGGATACGTGCCAATGGGTTGGACGCAGACATTTTTCCTGTAGAGAGTCAAAGATTCTAGTTAGATACTGTAATTATGACTTGACCAATTTATTTAGGAATTTTATTTTTAAACAAATTAGCTCCCACTATTTTCTCGGATCCCTACACTCCCTCTGTAGAGATGCGAAAAATCTCCATGATTAATGATTTCTAGTGGGTGGTGCGGTCTCACCAACTGACTCATCACCTCACCTAACAGTTATTGGTGATGGGTTAGCCAATGAGTGAACAACTCTTGTTCAATGATTCTCTAATCATGGTGCACCCAAACTTGGTCTCTAATTCATGAATCTCACCGTATCCGAAATATTGATCCACTCCTTAGTTAAGTCAGACCCACCATTTGCATAGACTGGATTCCTAATTGAGTCTCTCACCGTATCCGAAATATTGAGCCCAACTCATCCTCCAGCCCATAGCATCCAATGCCTAATAGACATGGTTGCATCTTTTCCGGTGCAACTGAGCCACTGTATCCAGCCGAGAACAATCAACCCCGGGAAGGGCCCGCACATCTACAATGGTGGAAGACCTCAGACTTAATCTTTTCTTAGGGAGAATTGATTCAGGTCTCATTAAACTAGACTTGTCATAGTCATAACAATTATGACTAACCTAGTGGCATGGGTTAGCTCGGATTATTGACCACCTCAGATCAGAACTGTGTCAACAGATATGGCCAGGTAAGTGAGACCGATCGGTGGAAGGAATATGCCATTAACTCGTACAAGAATGCATTCAGGTCGAGTAGCTTCCAATTAAAAATCCAGTCGGTCGTATGTGCCAAACTTACCTTAGACACCAAATTGTTGAGTCAGAACCAATTGGGTTAGCCTACAATCCAGACTCTAACCTCTGAGCCTAATTAGGTCTTGCTTGATCGTGACTCGATCTTGACCCAGACTTAATCCTATTAGGCTGGTCAATTTAAGCATTGTTGATCCCATCTAACCAACTCTTGATTCGGTTTGATCAACCGCTTAGACCTAATTGAGCTACCCAAGCCCGAACCCAGTATTATGAATATGTCTTAGATCTAAAATTCTCAATTTTAGACCTAATTAATATTCCATAATCTTAATTTTTAATTAAGTAGGGTTCATAAACAAAATATGCACAATAAATCCTAGGGTTTCAGGATCTAGGGTTTTGCAGAAAGTAAGTTTTGGATTTCTGATTAAGGACGAACACGCAGCACCCCTACACATCATAAGAACACCCCATCGAATGGGAAGAGAGGGCCTTTAAACCCTTCTTCATTCTTATGACCGGACGGCCAAGAGGAACGCCTTAATCAGGAACATGCAATACTACAAAATAGTTTTAGATCTATATCATATATCTCATATACAAATTAGATCTAATCATGGCATATTTTGCATACATCTCATGTATCGAATCATGCATATTTTTAGATCTAAATTATCTCATAATAATCTAAAAAATTAGATTTAAATTGATCTAATCAAAATAAATTCTAATCTAGATAATTATGTAGAACTATTCTACAACTAGTCTAGACATGCATCAATCATATCTCATATGATGTTTAAAATTAAATAATTTTTATTTGCTATTTTTTAGATATTATTATAATATTATAATATCAAAAAATAGTAAATAAATAGATCTAAAATATGATTTAATCAAATTAAATTAAAAACATGCAAGACTATTCTATAGAACTATTCTATTTTAGAACTAGTCATGCATATTTTCTAATCTTAGATCCAAATCATTTAATTTTAATTTTTTCTAATTTTAGATCTGATCACATCTCATGTGACATCTAAAATTACTTATTTTTTAATTAAAATAAATTTAAAATTAGATCTAAATACTTTTAGAACCTTGGCTCTGATACCAGTTGAAGGAAAATCCTGATTTTCCGGACCAGGTTCGTTCAGATCTGATCAGATCAAGAGATATATTTCAAAATTTTTTTCTTTGATCTAGATCAGATCTAAGATATTTTAGATCTAATTTTATTATTTTAATAATTAAAATAAAATTAGATAAATTAAATCAAATTTAATTTACCTTGAAGTGGGTAATCCTATTACCCGTTGATGATCCTGTAAGCAGCGGAAGGTTCTGGATCTAGCCACGCAAGTGCCTGGCCTCTATCGGTATCCACTCGGGTTGGATCTGGAGATCCTCTTCTTCTCTATCACATCTCCAAAAATCAGATCTGGATCTGATCTGGAGGATCTTCAAAACTCTTTTTGAAGATCAGCAGTTGTCCTTTGCAGCAGCGCAGCCTTCTAGCTTTCAGTCGCCTTTCTCTTATCTGGATTGCACCAACCAAAGTCCAAAACACTTTTGGATGTGAGAGGAGAGGGAGAAGGTCAATTTGGCATGGAGGAAGAGGGGAGAGGCAGCCTTGGGGAGTGGGATTTTAATTTTCCAATTATAATTTGAGTTGGGCGCAGGGTCTTATTTATAGACTGTCTGTGATCCAACTCCTCTTCTTCCCAACCAATCACAACTCTTTGTGAAATCAGATCTAAATCTGATTGGTGGGAATAGAGTCCCCTGGATTCCTCCTTAGAGGGTGCCTAAGACCAGTCAAAGTTGGTTCTTAGGAGAACTCTAATTGGAATCCAAAAAGGAGATGGAGTCCCTGTCCAACAAGGACTCCTGGGCGCCTCCAACTTGGGCACACGCCAAGGGTGGCGTGCGCCCTCCTTCCTTGCCAGGTTCTGGTAGGGGATAGGCCCCCACCAGCTCTCCAATAGGTGCATGACACATGGACAGAAGTCAAAGTATCAATGGTCAATGTTTGACCAGTCAAAGGTCAACTTTTGACCAAAGTCAAAGGAACGAGAAATGGCAGGTGACCAAAAATGGCAGGTAATGTCTTACAAAATAAGACAACCTTTTCTGAACTTGGACAAGCTCCAGTCAGACAAAGTGAAGGCCTCTGATCGAGCACAAACTCCTTTGGCTCAGTCAGGACAACTATTTATGATAGTAAAAGAAGAACGTTAGGTTCAATCGAGTGCTAGCACGATTTTCCTTGAACCTAATTGAATCTCATTCAGATCAATTGAACTGGATCAATTTAATTGATGATCACCAGATTCAAACCCTTGTTTGTGTGACCCAGTTAGGTTCAGTTCTATATGGTAATGGGATATGTCATGATCTCTATCATTGACATCATCGAAACTCCTTTCGATGGATCAGAACTCTTCTGATTCGAACAGCTAGAATGATCGATCATCTAAATCATTCTAATTGCTCCCAAAATCCACCAGTGACACCTAGCAGTATATGGTGGCAACCCATCAGAGCTGAATGCGAACCTCTTGGTGCAGCTACCTGTGTGATTAAGTTCTTCTATCTTGAGCCCCGATCAGATTAGGGTTAAGGTGAACTCGTCAAACCCTAGTCTCTGTCATATGATGTAATCATTCGATTCAAGTCCAATATAAAAATCTAAATAGAAACTCTTTCTATTATTTCACTCTGCCATGGCCATGGACTTCTGGACTTGATTCTCATGATCATCATAGGGCTGCTCCTCTACCACCGAGGTAGATAGATTCCATCTTGATGCTATCCAGTTCCTACAATGAACATGCTATAGCCAACATACACCTCAGGGTTCCGAATGGCTAGGAGATCGAGTAATTGTGTACTCAAACTATAACACCCTCAAGGTGAACTGTCGATGCATCTCGGGTTAAAGAACCAGACACACTACTGCAGTATCAAGTCAGTCATTGACGAGAAGGTAGACTCTCTAATGACCACTCGAGATGGTCATGCTCAGTGCCTTCGTTCTCTAACGAGTACCTATACTCTCACTCCAATGTCTCCATACCGTAGACTCAAGACTTATCTACTAAAGAGAAGTGATTGTACACCAACCTTCCAGATCAATAACCATCCTCGTGATGATCCTATGGTCGGAAGCATTTTATGAGTTAATAATGATTATTCATGTCTTAAATTTTTAAGTCTTGAAAATATAAATTATCATTACCATTAACTCAAAGAATGTATCACAGACACTAAATACATATATGTGATAGAAAATAACCCATTTTATTGATATTAGTCAAAATTACAATCTTTCTCCTAGAAGTGTATTACAAATGTCAGCCAATTTTGGCTTCTAGGGCACATATATCTAACTGAGAGTTCCATTAGATTCTTTAATCCAGACTTCTTTATCGATGAGCTCGAGGAGTTTAGGCTTGTCTACACTCAGGAAGAGTTTGAAAATGCAGTCAAGCTTTACTTAGCTTTCCTTCAGGTGCGGGCTTGCTAGATTCATCCGCTTGCTGCTCTCTCATGGCTTTGTAATCTTTTTGTTTGAAGGCTTGCTCCATTTGCGCATAGCCTTCTACCTGAGCCAGCATGTCGACAAAGCCCCAAAGATACTTCTTCTCCAAAAAGTAAAGGAGATTATTCTTCTAAAATCCATCCTTCAGTGCGGCCATAGCAACAGTGGTCCAAGTTGCAGACCTCCAAAGCAGCAGCATTGAAGTGGCTGATGTAAGCTTGGATAGACTCCCCTCCTTCTGTTTGATATTAATAAGAGAGTCCAAACCTCATCTTTGGCACCAGCTGCTGATGAAATAAGCTGTGAACTCATGGCTTAGCTGATCAAAAAAGAAAATGATACTTGATTTAAGGCCCATGTACTAGTTCCTTCCTACCCTTTCAGAGGGAAAAGCTCGGTAGAGGATGGTGTCAAAAGCACCATGGAGTAGCATCATGGTTCTGAAGGCTTCGAGGTGGTCGATAGGATTAGTGGTCCCATGATAAGTCTCAAACTGAGAAAACTTGAAGTTTGGTGGAATAAGCTCCTACATGATTAGGATAGAAAAGGGGGGATCGGTGTAGATGTCGTCGTGGTGGATTGGGATGGCATGGCAGAGCTCCTCAATCAACCGATTAATGTTCTAAATCTTCTGATAGAGAACATCATCTTGATTATGGATCTCAAAGGACTATCGACTGTAGATAGAGAAAGTCTCCTTCGAAGAAGAATCATGATCAGAGCAGGAGCTTCCTGCTCTCTACTTCTCCTTTTCGGAGGTAATGGATCTGTTGACCCAAGTGGTCCTTCTTTGTGCTGATTCTTGAAGTTTTGATGGGGGTCTCTCTGACTAGGCTATTGTCGGAGGCTGCTGCATGGCCTACATCATTTTGATGAAGCCCTGAACATACTACATCAATAGATTGAACTGCTCCAGATCCACCATGGCCATCGGTGGAGGAGGTTGAGGTGCTAGCGATGGAGCTGGGATGGATGGATCTAGCTTGGATCTGACGGCAGAAGTAGTAGGCCACTGGATAGTTGTCTTCTTAGGGGCATTTTTGGAGCAAGAAGAGATTAAATAAAGATGGATTCAAAAGATTAGGAGAGAAAGAAGGTAGATAGGATCGATTGAGCACTCCTTTTAGAATAAGAGCTCAGAGTTTCTTCCTCTAGTGCCAATCCTGTTAGTGTAGAAATCTGTGAGGACATCGGAGGTAGCTAGAGTTGGAAAGATGAGGCCATTGATGGGACCTGTAAAATAAAGTCCAAACCAAAAGTGAGTGGCTCTAGTAGGACCCTATGATGGTCAAGTCAGCTCTCTAGCCAACTGGAATGAAATGCTCAGAAAACAAAGAAGCAAAGTAATGGGAAGAAAAAGTGAGCTTAGAGATAAATGTATCTGGATGATCTCTTTTATAGACAGAGTATGTAACAAACTGATGGTGACAGCTATAACTATCTGGTAGTAGACTGCTCAGGCTATGTGGAGTTTGTTACTGAGGATGAGTTATTATTTATTGTGACTTATAGGTGGTTGAGATTCATTTATTGGAGTTTGGATGTAGGTTGAAGACTTCAGTATATTTAATAAACTTATAACTGACCGAGGTCTATTGGGTTAATGTCTAGTGGCTTTAAGGAGTTCGAAAGCCTCCTGGGTCGTGTGCAGGTAGATGCTATCTAAATTAAGATCTAAAGTACATCCTTCGTGGAGCAGTTGTCATGAATCAGCGATTTTACGAGATTCTTTTGGATGGCTTCAGCTAATAGGCATAACTTGGGCTAAGTAGGTCTGCGACTGGTTGAAAAAAGCTCATCTTGAAAGGTATTCAAATGGAAGAACTTCGGCTAAAGGAAGTATGACTGAAAGGAGTGCGTTTGGAAGAAGTTTGCCTAAAAGGAGTGCTGCTGGAAGGAGCACAACTGGAGGAGTTCATCTAGAAAGAGTCCAATTGGAAGGAGCATTGCTGGAAGGAGTATGATTGAAGGAGTTTATTTGGAAGAAGTCCAATTGGAAGGAGCACGATTGAAGGAATTCGGCTGGAAGGAGCATGATTGGAGGAGTTCATCCAGAAGGAGCATAATTGGAGGGATTCATCTAGAAGGAGTCTGCCTGGAAGGAGCACTGCTGGGAGGAGTGCAACTGGATGAGTTCATCTAAAAAAAATCTGACTAGAAGGAGTGCTGCTAGGAGGAGACCAGAAGGAGTGCAACTAGAGGTATTCATTTGGAAGGAGTCCGCCTGGAAGGAGCACTGCTGGGAGGAGTGTAACTGAAGAAGTTCATTCAAAAAGAGTCCAACTAGAAGGAGCACTACTGGGAGGAGTGCAACTAGAGGACTTCGTTCAGAAGAAGTCCACTTGAAAGGAGTGCTACCGAAAGAGTTTAACTAAATATAGCACGTTGTCCATAATATAGGACTTCAACTATCTTCAAAACTCATCATCAATCAAGGTCAGGAGGGTTAAACTTTGGTCTCATCATTCATTCTAGGTTAAGAAGTAAAGTTAATTAAATAATAATTTTTCTTTACTATTCAAGATCGTCTGGCCGGGCTTCGATGTGCCTTCAACAAGTTCTGTGGTATGGACTTATTGTTGAGGGGATCGATGAATTTCTTCAAAATGGAGGTTGGCAGTTAAGGACTTCGATGGGATTTATTTTATCCCTAACAAGAGTAAACACAAACTCCATATAATGAATAGAAAATTCTTAAAATAAATACAAACTATGCGATGATAAATACAAACCGTCTAGAATAAACACAAACTTAGCTCCCAAAACATAGATCATCCAAGGGTCCTCTATGATATATAATAAGAGAGAAGAATTAATACTAACTTCTAGTAGGTTAAACACAAACTCCATAGAAATAAACACAAACTCTCTGGAGTAAATATAAACAGACCCAAGATAAATATAAACTTAGGGAGTTGCTTTCTGTCTTGTATGGGATCATGCTAGGATAAGTACAAACTATTTCAGAATAAACATATACTCTACATAATGAATAGAAACTCTATATAACAAACACAAAATTTGAAATAATAAACATAAACTGCTAAAAACAAACATAAACTTGACCCCCCAAAACTTGGATCATCCAAGGATCCCCCCATGATTAACAACAAGAGAGGAAGAAAAATACTAACTTCTGATAGAATAAATATAAAGTATATCAGAATAAATTCAAACTCTCCAGATACTATAAGAATTTTGAATAGTAGCAACAATATTAGTGATGAAAATTTGTTCTAGCACTAATACCATCTTTTTGCCATCACAACATCGACGTAAAAAAATATCGTTGCTAGTACTATTAGAGGTGAAAATTTTATTATTAGTGATAGCAAATACCATCTCTAAAAGTATAAAATTTTTTAATATTTAAATATTAAAAAATTATTAGTGATGGTGAATTAGTTTATTAGCGATGTAAAAAAAAGCTGTCGCTAATAAGAAACTATTAGTGATGATTTTTTAGTTATTAGTAATGGCACGTGCCATCACTAATATTATTTAAATTTTTTTATAATATTTAAATATAAAATAATTATTAATGATGGTAGATTTTGTTTATTAGTGATGAAAATCATGCCATCGCTAATAAATTTTTTAAAAAAGTTTCAATAATAAATTTAAAAATTAAGTTTATTTAAAAATATTATTAGCAATGAAATTAGCAACTACTCTCCTCTGTCGTCGTTAATAATCCTATTTGAATCCAATTCAAATATAACTTAAAATCTTGCCAAATCTAATCTAATTAGACTTTGAATTCAAGTCTTACTTGGGTTATAAATCCTAGTTAGCATCAAACTAAGTTAAGATTAATTATATTAAATATGATTTATACCAGTTAGGAGAAATTGATTTTTAATTTAGGTTCAATTCGAATCTAATTCAAATCCAATTCGAAATCCTGTCAATCCTAATTCAACTAGACTTTGAATGCAAGTCCTACTTGGATAATAAAATCTAATTAACTTTAAATTAAGTTAAATCTAATTAAATTTAATATGATTTAAATATGAGAAAATAATTTTTAATCTAGGTTCGATTTGAATTCAATTCGAAATCCTGTCAAATCTAATTCAATTAGATTTTGAATACAAGTCTGACTTGGATTATAAAATTCAAATAGTCTTAAATTATGTCAAGCCTACTTAAATTAAATCTAATTTAAATTAATTAGAACTTAATCCATGATTTCATTCAAATTCAATTCAAACTCGATTCGAATCTAATTCAAAATCCTATCAAATCTAATTCAATTAGGCTTTGAATTTAAGCCCTATATTGATTATAAAATCTAATTAGTCTTAAAGTAAGTCATGATTAATAAGATTAAATTTTATTTAAATTAATTAGACAAATTAATTTTTAATTTAGGTTAAATTCAAATGTAATTTGAATCCGACTTGAATTCAATTCGAATTTGATTTGAATCTAATTTAAAATTCTATCAAATCTAATTCAATTAGGCTTTGAATTTAAATCCTAATTATATTATAAAATCTAATTTCACTCAAATTAAGTCAAGTCTAATTAAATTTAATTTGATTTAAATCAGCTAGGTAAAATAATTTTTAATTTAAGTTTAATTCGAATCCAATTCAAATCGATTCGAATCTAATTTAAAATTCTATAAAAAATAATTCAATTAGACTTTGAATCCAAGTCTTACTTAGAATATTAAAACCTAATTAGACTTTAATTAAGTCAAGTCTAATTAAGTTAAATCTAATTTAAATCAATTAGGACTTGGTCCATAAATTAATTAAGTCCAAAAATTTACTAAAAATCAAATATTAATTTTTAACAATCCAAAAAATGACCAAAAAGAAAAAAATTAATATTAAAATATAATTTTAAAAAATTATGAATATTAGTGATAACTTTAGTGATGAAGATCTTGTCATTGCTAATAACTTTTGTTGATGCGAAAATCCATCTCGAGGTTGGGCTGGCTGGAGCTGTGCGATGGCAGCAGGTTAGTGATGATGGAATGGAGATGGTCAAACCTACAAGAGAAGTCCTCGAGATGGATTTTTGCATCAATAGATGATGCTAGAGAAAGGAACTTTGAGCCCGTTTATGTGAAAAAATGAGTGTCCAGCAAGAGAAGCTCCATCGCGTTGCTCTAATGCTGACGAGATTTAGTATCCATCTTCAATAGATCCTATCTAGACTCAAACTGGGGGGCTCCAAATGAGAAAAAAATTTTAATCGGAGACAAAAGCTCAAGCAAGGAAGGAGAGGATGACAAGGATGATCTAGACCGACAAAAAACCATAAGATCCAGATAAGAAATATAATTATGCAAATATTTTAGTCATATTATATTCTTGATTTTTCATCCATTCTCTTGAGTTCTAGACAGAATCAAACATTAGAAGAGGAATCTTCATTTGCACTCCGCTTTGCTAGGCAAAATTCAATTTAGAAATTTCATAAATAGGAGCAAATTTGATGCCTAGTAAAAGTTCTTCGTCAATAGTGTCCCATGAAATGGGTGTTCAATTCCCTTGATTCAAAAAAAAAAAGAAAGAGAAGAGAGTTTTAGTTTTCTAATTCAAATAATAATTTTAAAAAAATCAATCAATCAAAAAATCAGTTCTCTATTTCCTAAAAAATAAAAAATAAAAAAAAAAATAAAAATAAAAAAATGTTTTCTAACTTTTTGTTCAAAAAAAAGTGAAAAATAGATAAAAGAGGAAATCGGGGGAGGGTCGGTGGCCTCCTTTGCGCCAATTGCACATCTGGCCGACCCCCCCATGCCCGTCGTGGTCGTCCAGCCAGCCTCCTCCAAGCTTGAGCATCCGAGTGCATCCTTTCAGCCTCCTCCGAACCCATAGGACCCCTCTGACCTCCTTCAAGCCCGTAAGCTTCCTTCGAACTCACAGTGCCCCTTCGGCCTCCTTCGAACTCATGGTGCCCCTCTGGCCTCCTCCAAATCCATGGGACCCCACTGGCCTACCCTGCACCATGATTTGAGATGATCTCCTCTCTCCCCCGACCACACCAAGCTTCTCTGTCCCCTATATGATGATTCCAGCCTCCCCCGTACAATGAATCGAGATGATCTCCTCTCTCCCACGACCAATCCAAGCTTCTCTCTCTCTCCCGCACGATGATTCCGACCTACCCTGCATGATGAATCGAGATGATCTCCTCTCTCTCGCAACCACTCTGAGCTTCTCTCTCCCCCGTAGGATGATTCTGGCCTCCACCACATGATGATTTGAGGTGACCTGCTCTCTCCCGTGACCACTCTGAGCTTCTCTTTCCCACGCACGATGACTCTGATCGATCCCCTTCCCGAGGTGACTCTTTCGATCTCCTCTCCATACACTCCAAGCCGCGGTCGAGCTCCTCCCCTGTGCTCCTAGATGCGACCCATGGCTCCCCTCTGGCCGATCTCCCTCATGATCCCAGTGGTGTCAAAGTCCTCCATCGCGATCTCAGGCAGCACCAACTTCCTCCAAAAAAAATAAAAAAAAAGATAAAAGAAGAAGAAAAAGAAAGAAGAAGAAAATAGAAAGAAGCTGGCGCCCCTACGGCCGAGCTTCTCTCCCGTGCATCTCATCTCCTTCCTCCCCTGCGCATCGTGACTCCCTCGATCGATCTCCCCTATTCTCTTAGACATAATCCATGGTGACTCTAGCTGAACTTTCCCCTCCTACAACCCATGATGCTTCTCCAGCTGATCTCCTTCCCATGCACCAATCTCCTTCCTTGCGACTTCAAGCGGTCGCTAGAATTGGTCAAAGCGATGGTGCCAACCTTCTTCCTCCATGCACCCAAGCATGATTGATCATGCATCCAAATTTGCACCTCTGCCCATCTCTACTGCCAAGGTCCTCCCCGAGATCGAGCTCCTCCCTTGTGCGCAATGGCACCAACCTACTCCTCACTCTTCATCATTGGTAGTTGCAGGTTCGCAACTGTCGACTCCACTTCTTTACTGAGATCCATGCACCCGCAATATGGCTGAGGTCCCCAACATGCCGAAGCTCGAAGCCACCAGCAAAAGGCCATAATCTTCGTACATGGCTATGAATTTTATTCATCGAAGCCGAGTTGAAAAAAAAAGAAAGAAAAGAATGAGAAGAGAAGGAAAGAAGAGGCCAGCTGGCTGACCCTCTTCCCCATGTGCCTTGATGTGGATGAATTGTTGCAACAGCACCGAGGTTCGTGCACCTTCGGAGTGGTTGAACCTACCACCAAGCGGCTCTTGAGGTCCTCGCAAGGTCCATGCACTCCAAATGCAGCCAAAGCCCCCTACACATACATCCATTTGACCTTTTCTGAAGTTCACCCATGCGCATCTCACATCAAACAGTGCCGAAGCTGACTTAGAGCAACCTCAGAATCACTCGTAAAAAAGCCACAACCTCCACACTCGGCCCCATGAATTTCTCCCAAAGCCAAGTTAATGCAAAAAAAAAAGGAAAGAAAAAAGAAGAAGAAGGCAAAGTCTGATCTAAACCAGGGTAGTCAAATAAAACTCAATGTCTCCCAAATGGAGAACTTATAGTAAGAAACTTTTAAACTTCTGTCCATTATCTTTTTTCTTCTCCTTCTCGTAGGGCTATAAGACACCAAAATCGAGGCCACACCCAAAGTCAATCAAGACTAAGTTCAAGAAGCTAGGGCTGAAGCTGAAGTAAAAGGCTAAAGCTAAAGTTAGAACTCAAACCAATCCGAGGTTAAAACTTAACCCATGCTGAGGTCAGATTCAAGATCAAGCCAAGGTTAGAATCAAGGATAAGCTAAAGTTAAAATTATGATCAAATTAAAGTTAAAATCACAATCGAGCCAAAATCAAAATCACAACCAAAGCCGAACTACCAAGCCCAAATTCAAGTTAAGAAAAAATCAAGGCCAAAGAAGCAGACTTAACAAGAACATCAACTTAAGAAGGCCTCCAGTTATTTAAGATAGGAGAAAAAGAAGAGAGGCCCTCTTAATGGCCCTTTTTGTGCCCTAGCAATCTTATTAGGAATAGAAAAAAGACCTCGTCCTGACAAGGGTTCAAGCTAACCATGTTAGGAACAGAAGAAGGATCTCGTCCTAACGTGGATGAAGACCTTCAGTTATTTAAAATAGGAGGAAAATGGGAGAAGCCCTCTCAACAACCTTTTTTGTGCCCTAGCAATCTTGTTAGGAATAGGAGGAGAACCTCATCCTAATAAGAGTTCAAGCTAATCACGTTAAGAATAGGAGGACCTCATCTTGATGTAGATAAAGACCTTCAATTATTTAAGATAGGAGGAAAAGGGAAGAGGCTCTTTCAATAGTTTTTTTTATGCCGTGGCAATTTTGTTAGGGATAAGAAGAGGACCTCATCCTAACATAGACAAAAATCCTTACGAGGGATGTGAAAATCTCTAATTGTTAAATCTGAGGTTAAATATCAAGATCTGCAGAAATCCAAGCGTAGAATATCAATATTTATAGAAATCCGATCTTGAAAAGCAAAGATCTGCAGAAATTCGAGTACAAAATGTTAACATGTGTAGAAATCCAACCCTAGAAAGTAGGAGTCAGCAAAAATCTAAGCTCAAAAAGCTAAGGATAAAATTGACGACCTTCGAACAATTTCAATAAAAAAACTGAAGATTCTAAGTCTAAATGATAAAAAAGGACATGTCTTCAGCAAGTCCAATTTAGTATACTCCCTTCTTCCAAACCAAGGCTTGGACTCACAAGTAGGGGGGCTATTATTGGGGGATTTTTATGCGTATCGAAGACATGAGAATATAGGTTGATTGAAGGTCTTCAGAAGGCTAAGGCTAAGGTCCTATCTCAAGCCGAACTTGAAGTCATCAAGAGATGAAAGCCAAAGCCACAATATAGATTCGTTGAAGGTCTTCAGAAGGCTAAGACCGAGATCTTATTTCAGGCCGAACTTGAAGTCATCAAGAGATGGAAGCCAGGGTCACAATATAGGCTGAATTGAAGATCATCGAAGGTTGAGGCCAAGGTACTATTTCAGGATAAACTTGAATTTATCAAAAGGATAAAGTCCCCACTCTTGGCTCCAAGTTGTCAACTTTCTTCCTACATAACATGAGGGGACAATACCTAACATGATTTCTGAGAATTTTCTTGTAGGCAAATAAAATATCTTTGATAACTCACTGCTCTCTCACGACTAATAACTCACAATCCATCTTAACAAACTCCGAACCCTTCTATAAAAGGAGAAAAAGAGGGACCCCAAGGTATGCAGACTCTTCTCTTCCAAATGCTCATCTTCTTTCTTCTGTTGACACGAAAATCCATCTCGAGGTCGAACTGGCTGGAGCTGCGCGATGGCAACAAGTCGGCGATGATGGGATGAAGGCAATCGTACCTATAAGAGAAGTCCTCGAGATGGATTTCTGCATCAATAGATGGCACTAATAATTATTAGTGATGGTAATTTATTCTATTATTTTAAAAATATAATTATTAGTGATGGTAATTTATTATTGATGGTGTTTTGCCATTGCTAATAATTTTTAAGTATTAGCGATAAAGAAATATTATTAGTGATGGTAGTTCTCCATCGCTAATAACTTTTTCACCCTCGTTTTCTCCCACCCCACTGTGCACCCTCATTTTTTTTACCCCACCACCCACCGCCCTCTTGTTTTTCCACCCACCCACACACCCCATATTTTTATCCCCCACCGCCAACCCCCTCTCCCCCACCCTTCAATACCCCTTCCATGCCCTCTCTGCCCCAATCGGTGGCCTTCCCTGACTGCACTTGGCCCACATCATCGAGTCCCTGACCGCTCCCACCAACTGCACATGGCCTATCTCCATGAGCCCCTAGCCATCTCCCACTTCCTCGAGCCCCTGCCGCCCTATTATCCTCCCTCCTCTCTAAAATCCCCTTCCACGTCCTCCCAACTCACCCCTCCGTAGTCGCCTCCCTGAGCCCCTAACCTCCTCCCTTGGCTACACCCAGCCTACCTCACCCCAGCCTCCTCCCCTAGCTACACCCCAGCCAACCACCCCTAACTACACCTGACCACCTCCCACCTCCCCAGCTGCCTCCTACCTACCCCCGACTCATCTCTCTACGGCCGCCTCCCCAAACCCTCAGCTGCCTCCTACCTCCCTGACTGCCTCCCACCTTCCCCAACTTGTCTCTTTGTAGCTGCCTCCCTGAGCCCCGCCCCTCCCTGAGCCCTCGGTTGTCTCTTAACTCCTCCGCCACCTCTCACCTCCTCTCGACCCACCTCCCCCCAACTCACCTCTCTATGGCTGCCTCTTTGAGCTCCCGACTGCCTCCTACCTCTCTAGCCACTACCCACCTACCCTTAACCTGCCTCCCGCCCGCTCACCTTTCCACTACCTTAGGAGTCATCCATATGAGTCTACGATCTCTGATTTGAAGTCCGATGTAGAAAATCAGCACAGCATACTAGTACTATGCTAATTCTACTTCGACGGTCGATCCGATGCTCCTTTCTTCGAAATTTGAACTCTCTAAAATATGAGAAGAAAGATGAGAGTTTGCTGATCTAAGACTCTCTAAAAAAAACTCAAAATAAAGGAGGAGAGATTGAAAATAAAATAGTCCTAGAAGAAGATCCTCTTCTTCTTCTCTTTTCTCTCACCTAGATACTTAGATTGGTGCCTATGGAAACCCCATGCCCAAGGACCTTCTTCCTCTAATTTTTGCACAACCAAAACC
Source organism: Cocos nucifera (assembly GCA_006176705.1). Classification (NCBI taxonomy): domain Eukaryota; kingdom Viridiplantae; phylum Streptophyta; class Magnoliopsida; order Arecales; family Arecaceae; genus Cocos; species Cocos nucifera. The sequence goes on along the minus strand of QRFJ01001151.1, from coordinate 59,982 downwards.
TCTCTCAAAGCTCTATATTTCATAAAAAAATTAAAATAAAATTCATCCAATAAATAGAAAAAAGAAGAGTCTAAGTTAGGTCAAATTCCTAAACTAGGAATATCCAAACATGGAAAGTTATTGGGGCGCCCAACTCTTAGGCGCCTCCACCATAATTTTTGGCGTGGACCAGTAAGGGAGGGTGCACAAAAAAGAAGATTATTTTCATGGAATAAGAGAAGAATTAATTAAAAAAGGTGGTGACACTCAAGGAAAGATGTTTTGGTCAATAAGGATTCTATCTTATAGAATCCTGAGCAAAACCAATTTCTCCTTTGACTTGGTCTTCCACCTAACTTCCAAATATGACTTGGATGGAGAGAGGGGGCATGAAAATCAGGAAGAAAGTAATTTTCTATGAAAAATATCTAAAAAATAGGTATGGAGGACGTTGGGACCAAGGTGGTGCAAGGAGATAGGAAGTCCTAGTCACACTAGGACTCTTGTTTTGACTTGATCAAACAAGATGACTAGGACTCCTATTTTGACTTGATCAAACAAGATCTTTTAACTAAATAAAATTAAGATTAAATCAATCTAATTAAATAAGATCCTAATCTATTTAAAAACTTAATTAAATTAGATTAAATTAGATTTAATTTTAATTTATTTTTTAATCAAATTAAAAAATTGGGTTAATCTGAGTCCTAGTTAGACTAGGACTAGTTCTTTCTTGCACTTGGCTTATCCAATAAACCAATTGAACTTGATCCAATCAAGCCCAAACTAAATTTATTTAAGTCATATTTAATTAAACTTAATCTCAACCTATTGGCTTAATCAAATTAAGCCAATTAGCAATCTAATTGCTAATCAATCCTCTTGCAATATTTGTACTAGGTTAAACACCAATCGTATTGATTATTTAATCCTAGAATGATTCTTAATCATTGATCAACCATCCGATCAAATTGTAAGCTCTAATATGTGTGATCTTATAGGTTCGAACCTAAGTCGGTAGCATAAAAATAAATTTTTATATTAATTAAAGTGACCATCTAGCAATGATACCCGACGATCGGATAGGTTGAAAGTGTAGAACACCATCCTTAGAACCCATGAGGATATAGTTTCCATATAATTCATTCTCTTGACCACAATGCTCATAAGACACATCAGAGTTCAACTATCAACTCTGATCAAGTTGTCTACATTATGTTTCAAAATACCAAATCCATCTGATGGATTACTCTGGTCAAGGTTTTGCTATATTGAAATACAGTGATATATTCTTCTCCAACTCTTGAAGTGGTCAATTCTATCTTGATCACACTCCAACTTCGTAAGTACTTGACTATACCCAGAAGCCTTCCATTGCTGAATTAAAAATTTAGTTAGTTTGGTACCAAAGCACAGTGAGTTGCTTGCAAGTCACTGAGATGATCTCAGGTCTAAGAGATACTTATACCTATATCCCATCAGAGATATTCTAGATAGCAAAATGCTTTGGAGTTGGTCACGTTCAATGATGATGTACCCATATATCTCATCTGTATGCCATATCAATGTCTCTACATTCCTTGGTTAAGAGGACAACCAACCTATATGGCATATAATGACCTATACTCGATAGACGCTGTCGTCTTAATTAATAGCCTATAATTCAATCATGAATAAATTTAAGGACTAATCAATAAATCCTCCTTTTATCGAAACTAAATAGTCCTAAGAACTTCATCACAATAATGAAGTTCATTAGAAGATGTAAACTTATGATGAAAAAAGATGCCAAAATATTCTTTTATTAATTAATAAATTAATTATAATATCTCAACCATCAACAGGCTGATGATTGACTTTGCAACATAATTTCCAACAACTCTCACTTGTCCTAAAGCCATTTGGCATAGTATCTAATACCCATCTTCAACTTATGGTTGTCGAACTTCTTGATTGCCAGGGCTTTAGTGAAGGGGTCGGCTAGGTTCTTCTTTCTATCAATTTTCTGAAGGTCGACGTCACCATGATCCACAATCTCACAGACCAAATGAAAGTGGTGCAGAATATACTTTATTCGCTGGTGTGCCTTCAGTTCTTTTGCTTGGGCTATGGTGCCTATGCTGTCGTAGTAGAGCAGGACTGGACCATCAATGGAGGATGCTACTCTAAGCTCGATGATGAACTTCCTCAGTTACATAGCTTTTTTTGCTGCATCTAATGCTATCATGTACTCTACTTCACAAATAGAGTTAGCCACTATATGCTACTTGAAACTTTTTCAGCAGATGGCTCTACCATTTAGAGTAAAGATATATCCTGACACACTTTTACTATCATCATGATCAGATTGAAAGCTAAAGTTTGTAAACCCCACTAGCTTCAGATCTGACTCACCATAAGTCAACCATTGGTCCTTAGTATTTTTGAAATACTTAAGGATGGTTTTAACCACCTTTCAGTAATTTTCTCTAGGGTTAGACTGGTATCTACTCACTACTCCTAGTGAGTATGCCATGTCTGGTCTCGTACATGTCATTGTATACATAATAGATCCCACTACCGAAGCATATGAAATTCTACTCATACGCTCTCTCTCTTCTAGAGTTGTCAGACAATCCTTCTTAGAGAGAGAATATTCTTGGCCTATTGAAAGATAACCCTTTTTGGAATTCTCCATGCTGAACCTCTTTAGCATAATTTTTATGTATATGGATTGGGATATATTAAGCATCCTTTTAGATCTATCCCTATAGATCTTCATCCGTAGGATGTAGGATGCTTCACCTAAGTCCTTCATGGAGAACTATGATGACAATTAGACTTTTATTCTTTGTAGTGCAGGGATGTCATTCTCGATTAAGAGAATATCATCCATGTACAAAATAAGAAATACCACTGCTGGACCATTTGTTCATTTGTAAATGCAGGATTCTTCTCCATTCTTAACGAAGCCATACATTTTGATCACTTTATCAAAATGCATGTTCCAACTCTGAGATGCCTGCTTCAATCCATAAATGGATCTCTGAAGCTTGCACATCTTGGTCTCATTTGTGGATGTGAATCCTTCAGGTTGTATCATATACACCTCTTCGGTCAGCTTTCCATTTAGAAGAGTTATCTTCACATCCATCTACCAGATCTCATAGTCCAAATGGGCAGCAATGGCAAGCATGATCCGAATGGACTTGAGCATTGCCATAGAAAAGAACGTCTCATCATAGTCAATACGATAACGTTGACGATACGACATGGCAACCAGATGGGCTTTATAGGTCTCCACCTTTGTGTGTGCACCCCTCTTCCTTTTGAAGACCCATTTACATCCAATGGGTTTAACCCCTTCAGGTGGGTCAACAAATATCCATACATCATTGACCTTCATGGAATCCATTTTGGATCTCATGGCTTCTAACAATTTCTTAGAGTTGAATCTCTGCATCGCATCCATATAAGTGATTGAGTCCTCATCATTCTTACCGAGTTCGATGGGATCACCATCCTAGATCAAGAATCCATAGTATCTACCCGGATGTTGGGGTACTCTATCGGATCACCTTAATGGTGTGGGTTCACTAGGCTTTGGATCTGATATGATCAAATCTGACTTAGGTTCAACATTCTGTGTTAGACTTTCTACCTATTGAACTTCATCAAGTTCAATCTTAGAGGCAACAGTTCCTTCATCAAGAAACTTCTTTTTCAAAAAGATTGTTCTAAGGCTGACGAACACCTTTTGTTCATCAGCATGGTAGAAATAATATCCTTTGGTCTCTTTTGGGTACCCTATGAATGTACACTTGTCAAACCTTGGTCCAAGTTTGTTTGTAACTAACCATTTGACATAAGCCGGGCACCCCCAAACTCTAAGGTATGAAAGTGCTGGTTTACGTTCTGTCCATATCTCATATGGGGTTTTAACTATAGACTTACTTGAAACCATATTAATAGATAACAAGCCGATTCAAGTGCATATCCTCAGAAGGATATTGACAAGCTAGCAAATTCCATCATGGATCGGACCATATCTAACAAAGTCCGATTCCTCCCTTCAAACACACCATTATGCTATGGTATTCCAGGAGGAGTCCATTGGAAGAGAATTCCATTCTCTCTTTGATATGTGAAAAACTCACGAGAAAGGTATTCTCTTCCTCGATCAGACTGAAGAGTTTTAATAGTCTTTCCAGTTTGTTTTTCTACTTTACTTCAGAATCATTTGAATATTTCAAAAGAATCCGACTTATGTTTCATCAGATAGACATATCCATATCTAGATAGATCATCTATGAAAGTGATGAAGTAGACATATCCATCTCTAGCACTTATGCTCATTGGTCCACATACATCAATATGTACTAGACCTAAGAGCTCATTGGCTCTCTCACTTTTTCCAGTGAAAGGTGACTTGGTCATTTTACCAAGAAGAAAGGACTCACAGATTGGAAGTGATTCACAATCATTAACTTCGAGGATTTCCTCTTGAGTCAACCTGTTTATCCTATTCTTGTTTATATGACCTAGCCTATAGTGCCATAAGTAGATATCTGATACACTATCTAATCTAGGATGCATGCTAGTAGAATAGACTACATTAATAGGTTGTGATAATATATATATACCAATGTTCAATTATCCATAGAAAGCAGTAACACCATTCACAATGACATTACAAACTCATTTTTTTATTGAAATTTCATAATTATTCATGGCCAAAAGGCCTATAAAAATGATATTTAAAAAAAAATTAGGATAGAAATGACAATCACTAAGAACAATAGAATGAGATTCAAATACAAGTTTCAAAATTTCTAAAGCTAGAACTGAAACTGATCTTTCATCTCCAACGTTCAGGAATCTCTCTCCTTGTTTGAATCTTTTACTGACCTGCAACCCCTACAATGAATTACAAATATGGTAAGGGCTATCGGTACCCACTACTCAGTTAGTAATATCATATATAGAAAAATTATAAGGAGATCATATAAATATCTTGCCTAGCAGCAGCTTGCTTTTTTTTCTGCCTGTTTGGATCTAGGGAGGCAATATACTGAGGATAGTTCTTCTTCCAGTGCCCTTGCTTCTTGCAAAAGAAGCATTCGACTTGAGACTTATCGGGCTTGGTCTTTGGGGTCTGAGCCTGCACAGGTGTCCTAGCATGAACATGCACCTTCTTAGCTTTCTTCTTCTTGTTCTTCTTCTCTTTTCCAAAGGATCGAGAACGAGAAGACGAACCTCCCACTAAGTTCACCGACTCCTTATGGAGTTGGTGATCCTTCTAAAGTTCTAAAGTAACCCCAGTAACCCATGGTAGTCCACTTTAAGCTTTGACATTCTATAATATGTAAGGAATGGGAGATAAGATTTGGGCAGCAAGTTCAGTATTGCATCTTTCCTAAGTTGTTTGTGCAAGGTAAAGGTGAGCTTGCTCTAGCGCTCTATCAGCTCGATCATGTACAATACATGATCAGTGATAGAGGCACCATCCCATATTCTGATATTGAAGATGGCACAACTAGTCTTGTGCCTCTTAACGTCATCGGGTGTGCCAAAAGAATCCTCCAATACTTGGAGCATTTCGTTTGGCTGAGCTATCTTAAACTTGCGATTGAACTCATCGCTCATCGTAGCTAGCATAATGCAGCGCACCATGGTTCAATCACTGAGCTACTTCTGATAAGTATCTCTGATTGCTCCACATGCATTGACAGCTGGGTCCTCAAGTGCAGGATCCGTCAGCACATTTAGGATCCGTTCTTGCTTTAGGATAATTTTCAACTTTGAGTACTAGCTACCGAAGTTGGATCCCACCAACTTATCATTGTCTAACAATGATTGAAGCGATAGAGAAGTGGCCATGTCTGCATAAAGAAAAACTAAAATCTAATTAGTAATTGATTCATTAGATCTAAAGATTTGGATTTTAATCAAAAGGTTTCTCCCACTATTTTATTAGAATTGGTAGCCTCTACCATCAATTCGAGGAATTATCCTAATTTCTTAGTAGATACTAGAATCCGCATACACTATACACAAGTCCAACTTTGGTTGGCCCACCCATGTACATCTAAGGATGTGTTCATAACCAATTATTTTTTTAAATAATTTTTAGTAATTAAATTTTGCCCCAGGCCCTGATCAGTTAGCTTTGGCCTTCTCAGAAAAGGGTCTAGTTAGGTCCAACCATTAACATGACCATACTTGGCTCATCCAACCAATAAATGATCAGGCCCAACTTTGGTTGGTCCACCTGACCACCATTTAGAAAGATGTATCCAAGAGATTATATAATAAATGATAATTCTATCAACTGATAAGCACCAGGCCTTTGGGCCTCCAATGATTATCCAATTGATGGATCCATTATCATCCACTTTAATGAGAGGCTATGATCTAGTTATCATAAAACTATTTTATTTTAGGGACCTAATAATTTTAAAGAATTTATTTATAGAAGTGAGTAGGTCAGATTAACCAGCTTGTCATGATCCTCCTACTAACTTCACCAAGTTAGCTTAAGGGAGACCATTAATAGGCTGATCTAGGAGCACCTAAATCAGTCAAACTAATTTACCTAGCTAACATGGGTTAGCTTGAGTAGTCAAGCGATTCAATCAAAACATAATCTCACCAAGAGGTTAGGTAAGTTCAATCAGTGGAAGGGTCTGCCAGGCTTACCTTAGACACCATCATAAATGGTCAGGTAAGCGGGCTATCAATTAAAAACTACCGATCTAATTTACCTTAAAAACTAATTGGTTTAATTAGTTTCAATTAGATCAATCTAACAGTTCATGCTAGACCACGTAGCCAAGAATCAAGTCTATCTTGGGTCTTGTTAAAGACATGGACTTGATCAACTACAACTATTGTAATTGATCTAGAGAATCCTTGACCTAATCTAAGACAATAATTGATTAGATTTAGTCAATTCTCTAATTAAGTCCATTCTTTAATCTAACTCTAGGTTTGACCCAATTAATGGACCTAATCCCCACTAACCCATTTAATCCAATGTGTTATGATTTGTGTTTTAGGATCTTCAATTCACAATCTTAGATCTTAATCAATCAACTTCTTAATTCTCAATTAAGTTTTGGACTGAGGGTTGGGGTTCAACTTTTTAAAAATAATTTTTATATTTATAAAATATTTTTACAACATGATTCTATCGACCAAGTTGCATGCTTGATTCATAATCAATATGCAAGTAAATAAACATAAAATTACTTTAGATCTAATCTAAACAGGTTCATGTAATTGAAATAATTTCAATAATAATCAATCATAAATCTCCCTAGATCAAATCTAACATATTTATGATGATTAAAATTAGATTAAAATATTTTTAATCAGATAATAAAATCTTTTAAATCAAATCTAAAATTTTATGATCAATATTTTAGATCAGCACGTACTTGGACAACTTATTCACTATAAGGGGTAAACCTTATAGCAGGACAACCTTATAGCAGGACAACCTTATGGCAGTCCATGCAATCTAAAATATTTTTTTTTTAATTTTAGATTTAATAATTATATTATAAATTAGATCTAATCTAAAAAATTATCTAACATACACAAAAATTATGAAATAGGAATATTGCTCTGATACCAATTGAAGAAACCAGATCTAGGGTTTCATAGGTAGATCTTGAAACTTTTTCAAGATCTTATAGCAGAAGACTTAAATAAATTTAAAATTTATTTAAATAATCATGTAAACACCTAGATCTTAGATTTATTACATGATTAAGGCATGATATTAAATCAAAAATTAAAATCAAATAAGAAAAAAAAAGATTGATCAAATCAACCTAGATCTACACTACATCAAATGCAGATATAAAGTTTATATATCAGATCTATTACCTAAGCAAGTTTAGACGTTCTAACTTATTGATCCAGGCTTGAGGATGAAGTCATGAGCCACACATGCGTCTGGCCTCTAGGAGTCATCCATATGAGCCTACAATCTCTGATCTAAAGTTCGATGCAAGAAATCAGCACAACATGCTAGTACTATGCTAATCCTTCTTCGATGGTCGATCCGATTTTCTCTTCTTCAAAATTTGGACTCTTCAAAATATGAGAAGAAAGATGAGAGTTTGCTACTCTTAGACTCTCTCAAAATATACTCAAAAGAAAGGAGGAGAGATTGAAAATAAAACAGCCCTAGAAGAAGATCTTCTTCTCTTTTCTCTCATCTAGACACCTAGTTTGGTGCCTATGGAACCACCATGCCCAAGGACCCTCTGTTGGGAACGTGTCCCAAAGCCAATCATCAATCTATTGATGGTTGGGTCATATATTTATAATTATATATAAATTATAAATTAATAAAAGTTATTTTGATATTTTTCATCATAAATTCTGTTGTCTTCTAATGAACTCTTGTGTTATGATGAAGTCCTTAGGACTATCTAGATTCAGCAAAAGAGGATTTGTTATTTAGTCCTTAAATAGTTCATGACCAAATGATACATTATTACTTAGGATGACAACATTTATCAAGTATAGATCATTGTGTGCTATATAGGTTGGTTGTTCTTATAACCAAGAAGTGTTGAGACACTGATATGGCATGCAAGTAAGATGTATGGGTACATCTGCACTAAATATGACCAACTCCAAAGTTTTTCTCCTATCAAGATTAGCTTCAATGGAATATGGGTATAAATATCCCCTCGACCTAAGATCACCACGATGACTTCTAAGTAACTATATTTTGGTGCCGGACTATCTAAATTTCTAATTTAGTGATGAAAAGTTTCTGGGTATAGTCAAATACTTATGGAGTCGGTGCGTGTATCAAGATGGGATTGACCACTCTTGATTTCAGGAGCTGTGTTCAATTATGTTTTAATTTAGCAAAACCTTGGCTAGGATAGTCTTAGTGAGAAGTCATGGGACTAATTGCTTTGAGACACGATATGGATGTATTTTCTAGGATTGACAGTCTAACCCTGAGTTATCTATTACATAGAGGTCATAGAAATGAATTATACGGTAACCATATTTGCGTAGGTTCTGAATATTGCGATTACGATTATTCGATCTATCTGGATATTGGGTACCATTTCTAGATGATCACTTCGATTAGTATAAAAATTGATTTCTGTGCTACTAGCTTAGATTCGGACCTGCAGGATCACACACATTAGGAGTTTCTATCTGATCTGATGGCTGATCAAGAGTTCCATTGGTTTAGGACTCTGTGGTGAAGAGTCTCATTGGTCTGGGACTCTATGGTCAAAGAGTCCCACTGGACTGAAAATCTATAATCAAGAGTCCTACTAGATTGAAACTCTAAGTTCTACTTATTGGGACTCTCTGATCATGACTCCTGATAATCTAGGATACTATGGTCAAGAGTCCCACTAGATTGAGACTCTATGATCAAGAGTCCTACTGGACTGAGACTCTGAGTCCTACTCATCTGAAACTCTTTAATCAAGAGTTTTACTAGTCTGAGACTCTACGATCATGAGTTCAATTCATTTGGGATACTGGATTCAAGAGTTTCACTGATTTAGGACTCTTCAAGAGTTTCATGTTGATAGCACTCTATTGCCTAGTAATCCATTCGATTTGGACTTAGATATTTTTTGAAGGATTAATTAGTAATTTGATTACTAATTAGCTTAATTTGATTGAGCAATAAGGATTTGATCAAGTCTGATTGAATTTGATTTGATTGGATTTGATTTGATCAAGTCATGAGATGACCTAATCGCTATGGAAGTTCTGACCCTAATTTGATTAGGACGTAGATCTAATTAATTTTTAATTTGATTAAAATTTTATTGAATTAAGCTAAGTTTAATTTGGTTGGATTTAATCTAATTTAATTGGATCTAAATTAATTGATTTGGTTGAAACCAATTAGGACCAAGTCAAATGAAGTTTGAATTCAAATTCTCCCTTGCACCCACCATTTTTGACTTTTCCACTCTGCTTCCCATGGCCTCCCTTTTGTTTGTCAAATATTTTTTGAGAAATAAAAATGTATATGTATAAGAAGAGTCCTTCTACATGTTAAATATAAGGGTGGGGGAGTTGGATAAGGATAAGAGGCTCATTTGATTTTTGAAATCAAGTGAGTGGTTAAAACCTCTTAATCACTCGACCCTTATCATTCTCCATAAAGTTTTTCCATGATATCCAAGTCAATAAATTATGAGAATTTTTGTGCATGTAGAAGAGTGGTTTAACATTATGTGATAAAAATTTTAACATGTTTGGGCATCATTTTTCGATGAAACAAATCTTGGAGTGAAGGTGAATAGGATCCTACAGCATTTTTCTTTTCCTTTATACCTCTCTTCTCTTATGATTTTCACCCCTAAGAATATCTTATTTTTAGATATGATCTAAATAGAGATTATAGATCTAAAAGTTATATTTTCATAAAAACTTATTTTATAGAAAAACTCCATATAGAGAGGGTGTGATAGGATTTTTAGTGTATTAGGGTTTTTGGGTTGAGTGAAATCCTAGATTTGGGAATCTAGGTTCAGGTGGAGAGATCGAGTGCTGTGAGCATTGGATCACCACCAAATTTGAAACAAATCTTCATCATTCTCCAATATTTATATTATAAATTTTTAGAATATTTGAGAAATAAGAAAGTATATGATTGATTAGATCGATCGTGATCAGCCATCGAAGGCTCCGACAAGGAGCTAGCATTCTAGTGGGGCTGATCGAGATCAGAAGCTCTGTGTGGACCAACCGTAGAGGCCGAACATGTGTGCGGCTATGACATGATACTAGAGATTATTTGATGGACTTAGATTGCAGTGATCGACTATCCATAAAAAGGTATTATATTTTGAACACGTAGATATAGTAAATAGTTTATTACATAGTTTTATTTTTAGATCTATTGATGTATGCATGCATATTATGTTTAGATCCTAATATGTAGGATTAAATAATCTGATATAATTCATAGATAATTAATTAGATTAATTATTTTTTACTACATCATTGCTATTTTTGAAATATTTTTTGAAAATAGCATGGCAAATTCTGCACTATTTTCTTCAAATGGTATCAGAGCAAGGTTCTTTAAATATGTTATGCTTGCATATTTAGATTAATAATTTAGATTTAACCTAAATATTGATATAATAATTAGAGTAATTAGATCTAAAAAATTAAAATTTAGATCGTACGGACTATAGGTTATTCTATTATAGGGTTTATCCCTATAGTGAAAAGGTTATCTTGGTATGTTGCTGATCTATATAGTTAATTATAAAATTAGTAGATTTGATCTAATATTTTTATGATTTAATTATATTAGACTTTAATATAATTTATGATCATGAATGTATAATTAGATAAAATTTGATTCATAATTTCATGATTATATAGTGTACATAGTTTCAAATTAAATCCTACAACTAGTGTTGTTTGTGAATTGAGATGATTTAATTTTGAAATGAGTCGACTCAATTGGTGAACAATGCTAAGTTGTAAAGAACCTTTCAAAATTAAAAATATTTTCAAAATATCGAACCCTAACCCTCAACCCATAAACTTAATTAAAAATTAAGTATAATGATTTAGTGTCTAGAATTATGAATTAAGACTCTAAGTCATGAATCATAAACTTGTGGATTATTGCGTTAGCTAAATTAGATCCATAAATTGGGTTAGACCTAAGGTTAGTTAAAAGATGGACTAATTTAGAGTAATTGATCAAATATAATTAAATATTAATTTAGATTAAATCAAGGACTCTATAGACTCAATTACAATAGTTGTAGTTGGTTAAGTCCATGCCTTTAACAAGGACCAAATGGACTTGATTCAAGGCTTCAAAGTCAAATATGAAATTACTAGGTTGGTTAAATTAAAACTAATGAACCAGATGGTGTCTAAGGTAAGTTTGGTAGTTTGACTAGTGGTTTTTAATTGAGAGCTACTCACACTGATTTGGTCTTTGATGAGTTAATGGCATATCCGTTCCATTGACCTCACTTACCTGGCCATCTTGGTGAGTTAGATTTTGATTAGATCACTTGATGATTTGGGCTCACCCACATCTATTAGGTAAATCAGTCTGACTGATTTAGGTACTCCTAATGCTAGCTTAGATTAAATTCTTTTCTATAGTGGGAGGATCAAAATTGGCTCGCTGAATTTTCTTAAATTGGTTAACTAAATTCTCTAAAATTATTAGATCCTTAAAAATAAAATAGTTATATAGATAACTAAACCATAGCCTCCCATTAAGTTGAGTGATAATGGGTTCATTAGTATAATGATCATTGGAGGCCCAAAGGCTTGGTGATTATTGACTAATGAAATTATCATTCATAAAATGATAATTTGGTTAAATCTTTCTGATGGTGGTTAGGCTGGTCGACCAAAGTTGGGTCTGATTATTTATTGATTAGATAAGATCAAATGTGGTCATGTTAATAGTTGGACCCAACCGAACCTTTTTCAGTGGAGGCCAAAGCCCACTGATTAGGTCTATGGGGCAAAATCAATATTACTAGAAGTTGTTTAGAGAAATAATTAATTTTGAATCTATCCATAGGTGCATATGGGTTGACCAACCAAAGTTGGGTTCATGTGTAATCTATGTGGATTCTAGTATCCACTAAGAAATTAGAGTAATTTCTCGAATTGTAGGTAGAGGCTACCAATTCGTATAAAATAGTGGGAGGATCTTTAGACTAAAGTCCAAATCTTTAGGATTAATAATTCGTATACTAATTAAATTTGATTTTTCTTTTTGTGTAGACATAGCCACTAACCTATCACTCTGGTCATTGTTAGACCATGATAAATTAATGGGACCCAACTACAATAGCTGGTATTGTAAGTTGAAAATCGTCCTGAAGCATGAGCAGATTCTTTATGTGGTAATAGATCGAGCACCTGAGGAGCCAACCCCGAACGCTAGGAAAGTGGTCCAAGATACTTATCTGAAGTGGCTCAATGACGGCACCACCATTCGATGTATAATACTGGCAGCAATGAATGATGAGTTCAGTTGCAGGTTTGAAAATATCCAACCATAAGAGATGCTTCAAATATTGAATGACTCTTTTGGCATGCCGGACGATGTTGAAAGGAACAAAATAAGTTGTGTCATTTTCAATGCTCGGATGAGGGACGGGGCCTTAGTCACCAATCATGTATTATACATGATCGAGATGATTGAGCGCCTTAGCAAGTTGGGCTCTCTCCTGCACGAGCAGCTCGATAAGGATGCGATCCTTATTTTTTTGGCCAAGTCCTTCCTCTTCTTCCTAACTTATTCTAGAATGACAAAGCCTGCAGTGAACTATCATGGCTTGTTGGGGTTGCTGCAGAACTTTGAGAAGGATCACCAACTCCATAAGAAGACGGTGAATATAGTAGGAGGGTCTTCTTCTGGTAGTCGAAGGAAAAAAGAACAAGAAGAAGAAAAATAAGAAGGTGCAGCTGCATGCTAGGACGACTGCACAGGGTCAGACCAAGAAGCACAAGCCCAATCAGAGTCAGATAGAGTGCTTCTTCTGTAAGAAGCAGGGGCACTAAAAGAGGAACTATGCTCTGTACATTGCCTTCCTGGATCCGAACAGGTCAAGAAAGAAGCAAGTGATTGCTGGGTAAGATAATTATATGATAACACTTTGTAATTTGTTCTTATTTGATTCTACTGCCTAGGTATTAGATACTGAAAACCCTTATCATATTTGTAATTCTATGCAAGGCTTGTAGGACAGTAGAAGATTTGATCAAGATGAGAGGTTCTTGAACGTTGAAGATGGAAGACAAGTTTCAATTCTATCTTTAGGAATCATGAACCTTGTAATCAATTCAAATAAAGTTATTCTTAATGAATGTCATTATTGTCCAACTTTCTTATTGAATATCATTTATGTAGGCCTTTTGGCCATGAATGGTTTTGAAATATCAATAAAAGAAAAATTTTGTAATGTCATTTTGAATGATGTTACAATTTTGATTGGACAATTGAATAACAGAATTTATTTACTTTCTATGTCTGTTAACGTGGTTCAATCCTCTAGTAAACATCCTAGAATTAGTGATGTATCTGATGTCTATCTTTGGCACTGTAGGCTAGGTTATATTAATAAGAATAGAATTAACAGGTTAGCTCAATAAGAAATTTTTGAGGTTAGTGATTGTGAGTCACTTCCGATCTGTGAGTTTTGTCTTCTTGATAAGATGACCAAGTCACCTTTTATTGGAAAAGATGAATGAGCCACTAAACTCTTGAGTTTAGTACATTCGGCATGTATGTGGATCCATGAGCCAAGTGCAGAGGTGGTATTTCTACTTCATAACCTTCAT
>QRFJ01001151.1:0-44678 GCA_006176705.1 Cocos nucifera | reverse complement strand
TCAGCTCCAATCTTTTCTTAAAAATCCATTTGCATCCAATAGGATTTATATCCTCTAGTGCATCCACCAAAGTCCATACTTTGTTGGTGTGCATGGATTCTATTTCGGATTGCATGGTAGCCAGCCATTTGTAAGAGTCCTTACTTTGACTGCTTCGATATAGGTCAGAGGTTCGTCATTCTCAATGACTTGGGCTTCATTGTTCTCAATAATGAACCCATACCTTATAGGTGTATTTCTTACTCTTTTAGACCTACGGATAGAAGTTATGTGTTCTGATTCTTTTATGTGATTATATAGTTGAGAAATTTCTATTTGATTTTCTTGAACTTCACTAAGTTCAATATTTCTACCACTGCCCTTTTCTAGGATAAACTTTTTTTCCATAAAAATGGCATGCCTACCTACAAATACCTTTTGTTCAATAGGATGGTAGAATAAATATCCTATACTATTTCTAGAATATCCTATAAATAGACATCTGTCTGATCTAGCATTAAGTTTATGTCCAAAATTTCTTTTGGCATAAGCTAGACAATGCCATATCTTAAGATACTTAAGATTAGATTTCTTACTTCTCCATATGTCATATGGAGTACTAGATACAGATTTAGAAGGTACTTTATTCAAGATGTAAATTGCAGTCTCCAAAGCATGACCCCAAAAGGAAATAGGTAAATTAGTGAAGCACATCATGGACCATACCATATCTAATAAGGTACAATTTTTTCCTTCGACTACACCATTTAATTGCAGTGTATAAGGAGGTGTCCATTCAGAGAGAATCCCTTTAAATTTAAGATAGTCAAGAAACTCACTAGATAAGTATTCTCCTCTCCGATTAGATCGAAGGATTTTTATACATTGTCCAGTTTATTTTTCGACCATACTTTGATACTCCTTAAATTTATCAAAGGCTTCTGATTTGTGTTTCATAAGATATACATATTCAAACCTAGATAAATCATCAGTGAATGTAATAAAATAAGAGTATCCTCCTCTAGCTTGAGTTGTCATAGGACCACATACATCCGTATGTATAAGTCCTAATAACTCATTTGTCCTTTCTCTATGTCCACTAAATGGAATCTTGGTCATTTTACCCATGAGGCATGATTCATAAGTTTTCAATGATTCATAATCAGAAGAATCAAAGAACTTTTCTTTGTATAACTTGTTAATCCTAGCCTCACTAATATAACCTAATCGACAATGCCAAAGTAAAGTATTATTTATGTCATCTCTCTTACATTTTTCATTTTCATCAATATGAAATATATTATTATCCAAACAATAGAGTCAACAAATCATTGCTAAATATGCCAAAATAAATAATTTCATTAGAATATTTGATCAAGCAACCTTCGCTCGTTACATTAAGACTATAACCTTGTTTTAATAACAAGGGTATAGATATAATATTTCTAATGATCTTAGGCATATAATAATAATTTATAAGCTCTAAGATCTTCCCATAAGGTAACTTCAATATATTTGTCCCTACAGCTTCTGCCTGGATAGATTCTCCTCCAGTGCCATAAAGCTTGAAGTCATCTTTCTTCAAACTCTTAATTTTTTGTAGCCCCTGCAAAGATTTGCAGATATAAAAACTACAGCCGGTATCTAATACCCAAGAATTTAAAATGAAAGAATTTAATGATAATATAGTATGTATCTCATACATATCTTTAGGTGCATTATTTGCACCAGACTTCATGGTTGCAAGGTAAGCCTTGCAATTCCTCTTCCAATGACCTGCTTTACCATAGTGAAAATAGGTCATTTGTCTGGAGACCTTCTTTCCCTTTTTCTTCTTATTTATACCACTTTTAGGATTCAACCTTCTCTTTGAACCCTTTTTGCCTACCTTCTTCTTGGAGATCCCTTCCATAAGAAGAAGAGGAGCCTTATCTTTCTTGATATGGCTTTTTTCTATCTTGAGTATACTTAATAGCTCAGGCAATGAAGAATTCAATTTATTCATGTGATAGTTCATGACAAACTGAGAAAATGATTCTGGGAGTGATTACAGGATCAAATCCTGACTTAACTCTCCATCCATTACAAAATCTAATTGACTTAATCAAGTGATTAGGTCAATTACCATTAAAACATGATTTTGTATGGATGTTCCTTCTATCATTCTTGCATGAAATAATTGCTTAGATATCTCATATCTAGCAGTCCTACTGTGCTCTCCATAAAGCTCTTTTAGATTGAGCAATATGGATTGAGTGTCCATGCTATCATGCAGTCTCTATAATTCATTATTCATAGAGGCAAGTATAATGCATTTGATAGTAAGAAAATCATTTTGCCACATCTTGTATGTGGACGTATCTTCATCTGTGGCATCATTTTCTAATGACTTAGGATCAGGGGTGTCAAGAATATAGGAGAGTTTTTCTTGACTGAGTACTATTTTAAGATTTCTCAATCAGTCAACATAATTTTGACCAGTCAATTTATTTGAATCCAAAATTGAACGTAATGAAAGTGAAGAAGCTATTTAATCTACATCTAAAGAACAATACATAAGCAAACAATTCATAATGACAAACATAATTAAATTAGAACTTTAATTTAATTATGTCTCCCACTAAAAATCATAACCCTCTTATTGATTTTCTTAGTGAGAATAAGATCCTAATTCCTTATAAAAAGTCTTGTGGTTACACAACAAACTTGTTATAAGTTCTAAGGTAGGAAACTCTTTCCAATTGCATTTTATGCAATTCTCAAAAACTTTTGCCTCTAAAACATTAATAGCCTTGTGTTAACACAACAAACTTTAATGCTTTAGTTTAAGTAGAACCCTTCATTTCTATACAGTCGAAAATGAAATATAACTACTTTTATGGTTACAAAATAAAATAGTATATTCAAAATGCTGTAAGCATCTCAATGCACTAGATTAATATTATATCTTTCCCCATGATAGATCTTGTGGTTACACAACAGAACTAATATAGTTTTGGACATAATAAGAAAATAGTATGAAGGAAGGCCTTAATATAGTGAATATAATATTAAGCATTTCAATCTGAAATTAAATTAATCAAATTGGCTAGGCAAATGGGAGAGAAATGGGAGTCCCCCCATTGCTTTCCTTAGACACTAATAAATTTGGCCAGGTCAGACAATGAAACCAAATAAAAAATCATGTTCTCTTTACCAATCATGAACCAATTTTTCTAGACACCGATAGATCAATTAGACATCCTGACTGATTCAGCTATAGATTAATTACACTACAACTTAATATAATTTTCCATAGAGAGATTTAAAAGGTCTTGATGTACATACTGATTTAAATCAAACTAAATTTCTAATTGAATTAATTATGATAAAATTCATGTATAATTATTCTAGGACAACCATCATTATATAGTGAATACTTTCCACTATATCAGGGCAACCTTTATAGAATAATATATACAATATAATCTCATTATGATAAGTAAAAGAATATGATCTCATCATATAAATAAAAATATGCTAAAAATATTATATCATATTTTTTATTTATGCCATTATACTGTAAGCAAAGCATTATATGATTTAACCTAATAAGGCTTGCTTTGATACCACTGATAGATTTGGTGTACAAGGCGGAAGCATGGATTTTAAAGCAAAAATATGAAATAAAATAAACCAAACCCAAATCCTAGGATCACCTTATTAGCAATTAAATCATATAACATGCATTTATAATATAAAAGAAAGTATTAGAACATACCTCTTATCGCTAAACCCTAAATTGACCCTGATCGTCGGTAGTAGATTGTCAGGGGTTCCACCAGGTGCCCATGTGTTCACCCTCCAATATTGATCCACACAAAGACTTGACCAAGACACCAGCACCTTTGATTTATATAATTAAAATTCTTATAATAAGAACTTTAATTAAATGGGCAAGATCTTCTTAAGCCTTTATGTCACCTTTCTTGCCTTTCCTTATCTATCTTTCTTTTTTTTTTTGTCTTCTTAATTTTCCTTCCTAATCTATTAGTCTTAAGATGACTTCTTATCCTTATAATGACAAGGTCTAGATAAGAGAAAGGAAGAAAGAAAATTGAACAAAAAGAAACTCTTGTAAGAAAGAAAAGATAATGTTCACAACCTTGGACTCTTGGTGTGCACCCCTATTTATAAAGTACGTAGGGGTGCCAACAAAAAATCTCACGCCCTTTTCTCATCAAATTCTCATGCCCCATCAGCCAATCTCATGCCTCATCAGTAAAAATGAGATATAGACTTAGTCCAAGAGGTGCCTTAAAATAGAAGGACTCTTCAAACTAATTCTACGTAGTTTTTCTATGAAGAGTTGCGATGCTTCATCTTTGGCGCCACCTTTTTCATCCATTAGATCGCGAAACAAAGCCATCCAATGGCTCTATAAAGGGACACCCAATCAGCAAGAAGGCATGGAGATAAACTTTGAATAGTCAAAGTCCCAAGAGACTTTGAGTTAGTCCAAGAGACGTCAAGGAGGAGTAGGCGGCAAGGAGTCTTGGGCGGCAAGGGGTCTTGGGCGATAAAACATCCTGGGCAAAAAATTTAAAAGGAAAAAGAAGTATTTCATCTACAGAAGGACTCTTCTGCACCCCATATCAGATGTCCATACCAATTAAAAAATATTTATGCGACATAACATATGGAAAAAGTCAAAGAAGGTAGGCATCATCTTATTCCATGCGCCAAAGAGTCCTTTGTGCATGAAAGACTTTCCATGCACAAGAGAGAGACTCTTTGGCATGTGGGATGTAGGTATGTGGTGCCCAATCTGAAGCCCAATCAATCTAGGTTAATCCAACTCAAGACCAAATCCTATTTGGCTCAAATCGGATCTTAATTAGTCCAAATCGAAAGACGATTTGAATCCAATTCGAATCTAGGTGCTAGGATTTGCTATATGTGCTAGCATATTCATCTTGCAAACATGGTCTAATCTAATTAGACCCTTAATCAATTCTCTTTGTGTGACCCATTGTGTTTCACATCTAATCGGCAGTGAGTCAGGGTGTGATTTGACCTAATCTGGTTAGAACTCAACCAAACCGATTTAGGTCAAAACTAGCCAACCCAATTTGACTTAATTTAGAATACTTTCTAATTTAATGATCAAATTAAAATTTTAATTTGATCAAACTCACAAGACATGATTGATATCTAGCAACGTATCATGACTATCCAGAAGATGTAAAATTTTGATGAAAATATCAAAAACATCCTTCAGTGAAAATTACCATGCAACTAGATCCTTCGATCTTCCTGCATCCTAAATACGACTCTGGGTATGGAAATATGTCAATCCCAATATCTTATTCATTTCTCTTTCAATCTTATGATAATGATTCATTTAATGAAATATTAGAAACTATTTTTAATTTTTATCATGCTTTGATCAAAGTCTTCCTGAATCATTATTTATTTGAAGCAGGTAGGATGCTATTTCCTCTTACCAGGAGTGATCGATTCCTTGTTAACCTACTCACAATCTTCATATAGATAATCTACCATATCCAGATCATCCCATACATAACTAAGTCATGAATGAGTATGAACCAAAATATGGATTTATATATATAAGATTCTATGGTAGTTTTAGGTCAAAGGATTACATGCACAAATTCCACTATGAGAACCATCTATTGACATATAGATAAGACTCCATTAGATATTCTCAATTTGGATTAATTCAGTGAACTCATTCTCTAATGAGCACCCATATTTTTGTTTTAGTGTCATACATAAGTTATTGTGAGATCAATCACCCTCTTAATCGAGCATACAAAGAATGTGCTAGTTTTACCAAAAAATATTGATCCCTAACTTAATGTCCCATCGACTAGGAATATTTAAATTAGGGTTTTAAGATTTTAGGTCTCACTAGTATGATCTCATCATAATCCTAAAATCATAGCCCTAATTTATAGAGTTCATCATAATCTTAAATAAATAATAAGATACTACATATGATGAAATAAATATCTTTATTTATCAAAAATGTCATTACATAAGTCTGGAAGACAAAGAACGTCCCAAAAATAAATTGGCTTGAGGGCATATTTCTTTCATTTTTAACCAAGTAAAATTAAGATTAAACCAATCTAATTAAATAAGATCCTAACTCATTTAAGGACTTAATTAAATTAGATTAAATCAAATTTAATTTTGATTTATTTTCTAATCAAATTAGAAAAGTGGGTTAATCTGAGTCCTAGTTAGACTAGGACTAGTTCTTTCTTGCACTTGGCTTATCTAATAAACCAGTTAGACTTGATCCAATCAAATTCAAACCAAATCTAATTAAATTATATTTAATTAAACTTAATCTCAGCTTATTGGCTTAATCAAATTAAGCCAATTAGCAATCCAATTGCTAATCAATCCTCTTACAATACTTGCACTAAGTTAAATACCGATCGTATTGATTGTTTAACCCTAGAACGATTCTTAATCGTTGATCAATGATCCAATCAGATCGTAAGCTCTAATGTATGTGATCTCATAGATCCGAACCTAAACTAGTAGCATAAAAATAAATTCTTGTACTAATCAAAGTGACCATCTAGCAATGATATTCGATGGTCGGATAGATCGAAGGTGTAGAACACCATCCTTAGAACCCATGTGGATATAGTTTCCATATAATTCATCTCCTTGACCACAATGCTCGTAGGACACATCAGAGTTCAACTATCAACTTTGATCATGTTGTCCATATTGTATTTCAAAATACCAAATCCATTTGATGGATTACCCTGGCCAAGGTTTTACTATATTGAAATACAGTGATACATTCTTCTCCAACTCTTGGAGTGGTCAATTTCATCTTGATCATACTTTGACTTTGCAAGTACTTGACTGTACCCAAAAGCCTTTTATTACGAAATTAGAAATTCAGTTAGTCCGGTATCAAAGCACAATGAGTTGCTTGCAAGTCACTGAGGTGATCTCAGGTCTAAGGAATACTTATACCTATATTCCATCAAAGATATTCTCGATAGTAGAATGCTTTGGAGTTGGTCATGTTTAATGACGATGTACCCATACATCTCACCTGTATGCCATACCAATATCTTCACATACCTTGGTTAAGAGGACAACCAACCTATATGGCATATAGCGACCTATGCTTGATAGACGATGTCATCCTAATTAACAGCCTATCATTTGATCATGAACAAATTTAAGGACTAATCGATAAATCCTTTCTTTATCGAAACTAAATAGTTCTAAGAACTTCATCACAACAATGAAGTTCATTAGAAGATATAAACTTATGATGAATAAAGATACCAAAATATTTTTTATTAATTAATAAATTAATTATAATATCTCAACCGTCAATAGGCTAATGATTGGCTTTGGAACATAATTTCCAACATGGCCTGCCTCCCCTTGGCTTGCCTCTCTATGGCCGCCTCTCTGAGCCCCCAACTCCTCCTACCTTTTTGACCACCTCCCACCTCCCTCGGCCCACCTCACCTCATCTTGCCTCTTCGCAGCTGCCTCCTTGAGCCCCCAACCTCCTCCACCTAGCTACACCCGGCCTGCCTCCCCAAGCTTCCGACTGCCTCCCTCCTCCCTTGGCCCATCCTCATGCCCTCATTTCTGCAATCCTTGCCCTGCCGGCCCCAGCCCACGGCCCTGACCCTATAGCCCCTGCCTAGTCAGCCCGACCCGGAGCTCCTATCTACGGCTACATCCCCGAGCCTCAATCCTGCTCACCAGCTTATGCCTCCTTGCACCTCAATCCCTACACACCAGTCTGTGCCTTAGTCCTGTATAGTAGCCTATCTTCTATTGTGAGTTTAGCGATGGTATTAGCAATAGCTAATACCATCGCTAAAAATTAATTTTTTTAAAAAAATTATGTTAATTAAGTATAATAGATATTTAATTTATTAAATATTAATTTAATTAAAAGTATTACAAGACTTGGATCTCGATATGTAGAGCACTCGAATCAAGGAAAGATTCAAGCAACATTATAAACATGGGCCCGAGACGTGCCCTACATGCTCAAGTCTCAGCATGAAGAGTGCTCGAATTGAGGAAAGATCCAGGCAGCATTACAAACATGAGACTAAGACGTGCTCTGCATGCTCAGGTCTTGACATGTAGAGCACTTGAATTGAGAGAAAGTCCAGATAGCATTACAAATATGGGACTAAGATGTACCCTGCATGCTTAGGTCTCGATTTGTAGAGTGCTCGAATCGAGGGAAGGTCTAGGCAGTATTACAAAGACGTGTCCTGTGTGCTCAGATCTTGGCATGCAAAGCACCTCAACCGAGGAAAAGTGCAGGTAGCATTGCAAATACGGGATCGAGATGTGCCCTACGCGCTTAGATCTCAACATGTAGAGCACTCGAATCGAGGAAAGATCTAGATAGCATTATAAACATAGAGCTGGGGCATGCCCTACACGCTCAGATCGATGATGTTAATTTTTTAAAAAATAATTTTAAATTAATAGTATTTAAATTAATTAGTTTTAAATTTTTAGGATGGACTCCAAGATGGAATTTGCCTAGATGCCACTCCGGTGTGCTCATTCGGCCTAGTCATCTGGCATGCTCCAAGTCCCCATGCATCGGATGCGTGTCTTGACCATCCTCGTTTGCAATGATGTCTCTTATTTCTATAATTATGCTTTTAGAAATGCTGCACTCTTAGTTTAAGGATGGGCTCATTGTCCTTTTAAGAAATATATCAATAGAGAAATGCTTGATAGGAATACTATAGTTGCCCATTTATATAAGAGTAGATTTATGCCAAACTACAAGCATTGGTATCTGTATAAGGATCGAGACGTGGGAGATAATTGCAAGAATAGAGAAGGCTCTACTTATCCAAGACCTTGCTGATGTGCAAGAGCTTAATAGTGATAGGATTTGAGTAGATGATTAGCACATTTGGTGTGTTTAATCTGGTAATTGGTGGATGTCCATATAATAATCTTTTAGATTACTAACGTTATAGTCATGATGGACTATAGAGTTGCTATGGTTATAGTCATGCTTATCCTTTATAGGGTTGCTATGCCCTAGAGGTTAAGCAAGGCTACAACTATAGCAACCCCTATAGTCCATCACAATTATGGCGGTTGCTACCTAAAAGATTATTACATAAACTTCCACTGATAAACAAATCAAACCCACTAAATGTGCTAATCATCTGCTCGAGCCTGCCACTATTAAGCTCTTGCATATTAGTAAATATGTTGGATAAGTAGAGCCTCCCATCCATGCATATTATCTTCCACGTCTCTCGATGTAGGTACCAATGCTTGTAGTTTGGCACAAATCCATTCCTATATAAATGGATAACTATTGTATCCCTATCAAGTATTTCTCTATTGATACATTTCTTATAAGGACAACAAGCCCATCCTTGAACTAAAAATGCAACATTCCCAAAAGCATAATCAAAAAAGTAAAGGATATCATTGCAAACGGGGATGGTCGGGATGTGCGTACATCCCGTGCATGCAGACTTAGAGCTTGCTAGATAAATAGGCTATGTGAGCACATAAATTTTATTTTTAATTATCATTTTATTTTCTAAAAAAATTATACTTCTAGTTTGCAACTTGAGAAGGCGATCGGAGGCTCGGGGTGTTGGAAATGTGTCCCAAAGCCAATCGTCAGTCTGTTGATGGTTGTGCTACTTATTATACTTGTATATGAATTATTAATTAATAAAAATTATTTTAATATTTTTCATCATAAATTCTATTGTCTTCTAATAAACTCTTGTATTGTGATAAAATTCTTAGGACTATCTAGAATTCAATAAAGAAGCATTTGTCATTTAGTTCTTAAAATTGTTCATGATCAAATGATATGTTGTTACTTAGGATGACAATATTTATCGAGTATAGATCGTTGTGTGCCTATAGGTTGATTGTCCTCGTAACCAAGAAGTGTTGAGACACTGGTATGGTATGCAAGTGAGATATATGTGTACATCTGTACTGAACGTGACCAGCTTCAAAGCTTTTCTACTGTCAAGATTTGCTCTGATGGAATATGGGTATAATTATCCCTCCGACCTAAGATCACCATGGTGACTTACAAGTAACTCACTGTGCTTTAGTGTCAGACTACCTGAATTTCTAATTCAATGATGGAAGGTTTTTAAGCATAGTTAAGTACTTAAGGAGTCGGTGCGTGTGTCAAGATGGGATTGACCACTTCTAATTTTAGGAGCTATGTTCAATAGTATTTCAATTTAGCAAAGTCTTGACTAGGGTAGTCCTTGTGAGGGGTCATAGGACTAATTGCTTTGAGACACGATTTAGAGATATCTTTTAGGATTGACAGTCAAACTCTAAAGTCATCCTATGCACAGAGATCAAAGGGATGAATTATACGGTAACCATATTTGTGTAGGTTCTGAATGTTACGATTATGACTATTCGATCTATTCAGACGTTGGGTACCATTGCTAGATGGTTACTTTGATTAGTACAGAAATTGATTTCTATGCTACCGACTTAGGTTCAGACCTATGGAGTTACATACATTATAGGTTTCTACCTGATCTGATGGTTGGTGAAGAGTCCCACTTGACTAAAACTCTATGGTCAAGAGTTTCACTGGATTGGGACTCTTCGATCGAGAGTCCTATTGGGTTAGGACACTGAGTCTCAATGTCTAGGAGTCTGTGGTCAAGACTCTCACTGAACTGAAACTCTTCAACCAAGATTCCTACTACTCTAGGACTAATTCTACTTATCTAGGACTTTATGATTGAGGGTTATGACTCTACAATCATGAGTTTCACTTGTTCCGAACAGCGGGATCAAGAGTCTCACTGGTTTAGGACTCTTTGATCAAGAGTTTCATTTTAATGGGACTCTATTATCCGGACACCCACTAAATTTGGACTCTAAATTTATGAAAAATTTTATTAATAATTTGATCACTAATTAACTTAATTTGATTGAGTAATTATTTTTGGATCAAGTCCAATTGAATTAGATTCAGTTTGGTTTGATCCGACTAGGTTATAAGATGACCTAATCGCCGAGGAAGTATGATCCCTGAATTGATCGGAAGTTGGGCTTAATTAATTTCTAATTTGATTAAAATTTAACTAAGCCTAATTAAGCCTAAATTAGTTGGATTTAATTTGGTTTAATTGGGCCTAACCAATTTGGATTGGATTGGTTCAATTGGATGAGAGGTTTTAAGATTGGTTTGACCTAGTCTTGACATGTGCCACATCATCCTTGTTTGCGCCATTTTATTCTCCACAAGAAAAGATTTCTCATGAATATTTTCCCACACAAAGAGGGCTCATGCCCCTCCTTTCCACATCCTACAGAGATAAGATAAGATTAGCACCATTCAAATTCAAATAGAGTTTGAATTTGAATGAAACAACTCCCTTATCTTAGCTTTTCTTCACACCACCTTCTCTTGTGCACCCTCTATAAAATTCTCAGAATTTTTTCTAGGTGCAAGTTTTTTTGAGACTTTTCTCCTCTAGTACATGAGCCCTTCCATAGCCTAAAAAATAATAAAAAAAATTTGAGAAGAAAAATTAAGGGAAAAATCTTGGTGCTAGGGTTTGGGTGTTGTGCAACCCTAGTTCATGATCTAGGGTTCTTGTTTTGATTTTTTAAGATCTGAGCATCAGATCTTTACAAGATTTTGTGGAGTGCTTCCTCATCCTCTCTTCTACCCCTATTGCTAATCCAGGGCATCTGAAATTATGGTGGAGGGAGATCAAAACTATTCGATAGATCTAGCCGTCGGGAGCATTCTTTGTCGAGCTAGCACTTGGGAAGAACTGATCAGGACTAGGAGCCTTGTGTGGATGATCCATGGAGGTCAGACATTTATATGGCTATATCATAATCAGAAGACCTCTTAGATGATGATCAGATCATGGTGATCGACTACCCACGCAAGGTATTGTGTTCTAAGCATGTAGATGTAGTAAACTGTTTACTGCATAGTTTTCTTTTTCAGATCTATATAAATGCATGCATATTATATTTAGATTCTTTTATATAAGATTTATTAATATGATATGATCAGTAATTAATTAATTAAATTAATTAATTTTTACTATAATTTTTATTATTTTCAAAAAAAATTTTGAAAGTAGCACTGCAAACCCTGCACTGTTCCCTTTAAATGGTATCGGAGCGATGGCTCGCTAAACATGATATGATTACATATTTAGATTAATAATTTATATTTGATCTAAATATTAATCTAATAATTTAATTAATTAGATTTAAAAATTAAAATCAAGATTGCACAGACTAAAGATTGTTCTGCTGTAGGGTTTACCCCTATAGTGAAAAGGTTATCCTAGCATGTTGCTGATCTAAATAGTTAA
The DNA here is from genome assembly GCA_006176705.1 of Cocos nucifera. Classification (NCBI taxonomy): domain Eukaryota; kingdom Viridiplantae; phylum Streptophyta; class Magnoliopsida; order Arecales; family Arecaceae; genus Cocos; species Cocos nucifera. The sequence goes on along the minus strand of QRFJ01001151.1, from coordinate 32,310 downwards.
TCATAAAATCTTAAATTTGATCTAATATTTTTATGATCTGATTAAATTAGGTTTTAATCTAATTTTTTATCATGAATACATATTTAGATAGGATCTAAAGTTTGATTCATGATTTAGTATTATGTAGTGTACATAGTTTCAGATTAAATCCTACAACTAGTGTTATTTTGTGAATTAAGCCGATTCAATTTTAAAGTAAGTCGACTCAATTGGTGAATAATACTAAGTTGTAAAGAATCTTTAAAAATTTTAAAAAATATTTTTGAAATGTCGAACCCTAACCCTTAGCCCATAAACTTAATTAAAATTAAGTGAAATAATTTAGTGTCTAGAATTATGAATTAAGATCCTAAGTCATTAATCATAAACTTATGGATTATTGGGTTAGATGAATTAGGTCCATAAATTAGGTTAGACCTAAGGTTAGTTAAAGAATGGACTAATTTAGAGTAGTTGATCAAATCTAACTAAATGTTAATTTAGATTAGGTCAATAACTCTATAGACTCAATTACAATAGTTGTAGTTGATCAAGTCCATGCCTTTAATGAGGACCAAATGGATCTGATTCATGGCTATGCAGTTGAACCCATAATTACTAGGTTGATCAAATTGAAACTAATAAATCGGATGGTGTTTAAGGTAAGTTTGGCAGACTAGACCAATAATTTTTAATTGGAAGCTACTCACACTGATTCAGTCTTTGATGAGTTAATGGCATATCCCTTCCATTGATCTCAGTTACGTGGCCATCCTGATGAGTTAGATTTTGATTGAATCACTTGATGATTCAGCCTCATCCATATCAATTAGGTAAATCAGTCTGACTGATTTTGGTGCTCCTAATGCTAACTTAGATTAGATTCTTTTTTATCTAACTTGGTGAAGTCAGTGGGAGGATCGAAATTGGCTCACTTTTCTTAAATAAGTTAACTAAATCCTCTAAAATTGTTAGATCCTTAAAAATAAAATAGTTATATAAATAACTATATCATAGCCTCCCATTAAGTTGAGTGATAATTGGTTCATTAATTTAATAAACACCGGAGGTCCAAAGGTTTGGTGCTTATTGATTAATGAAATTATCCTTCATAAAATGATGATTTGGTTAAGTCTTTCTGATGGTGGTTAGGTTGGCCAACTAAAGTTGGACCTGATCATTTATTAGTTAGATAAGACCAAATGTAGTCATGTTAATCGTTGGACCTAACCGGACCTTTTCAGTGGAGGCCAAAGCCTACTGATTAGGTCTCCAGGGCAAAATTGATATTACTAGAAATTATTTAGAGAAATAATTAATTTTGAACCTATCCATAGGTGCATATGGGTTGACCAACCAAAGTTGGGCTCATGTGTAGTCTATGTGGATTCTAGTACCCACTAAGGAATTAAAGTAATTTCTCGAATTGGAGGTAGAGGCCATCAATTCATATAAAATAGTGAAAGAATCTTTAGACTAAAGTCCAAATTTTTAGGATAATTGATTCATATACTAATTAGGTTTGATTTTTCTTTTTATACAGAAATGGCCACTAATATGTCGCTCCGATCATTGTTAGATAATAAAAAATTAATGGGATCCAACTATGATAGCTAGTATCATAAGTTGAAAATCATCCTAGAGCATGAGCGAATTTTTTATATCATAATGGATCCAACACCTGAGGAGCCAGCTCTAAATGCTAGAGGAGTGGTACGAGATACTTACTAGAAGTGGCTCAATGATCGCACCACTATTCGATATACAATGCTGGCGATAATGAATAACGAGTTCAGTTGTAGGTTCGAAAATACTCAGCCATAGGAGATGCTTCAAATGTTGAACGACTTCTTTAGCATGCCCGACGACGTTGAAAGGCATAAAATAAGTTGTGTCATTTTCAATGCTCAGATGAGGGATAAGGCCTCAGTCATCGATCATGTATTGTACATGATCGAGATGATTGAGCGCCTTAGTAAGTTGGGCTTTTTCCTGCACGAGCAGCTCGATAAGGATGCAATCCTTAATTCCTTGCCCAAGTTCTTCCTCCCTTTTCTGACTTATTTTAAAATGACAAAGTCTGCAGTCAACTACCACGACTTATTGGAATTGCTGCAGAACTTTAAGAAGGATCACCAACTCCACAAGGAGACGATGAATGTAGTGGGAGGGTCTTTTTCTAGTCATCGACCCTTTAAGAAAGGAAAGAAGAACAAGAAAAGGAAGAACAAGAAGGTGCAGCCAAATGCCAAGATGACTGCACAGGGTCGGACCAAGAAGTGCAAGCCTGATCAGAGCCAGGTGGAATACTTCTTCTATAAGAAGCAGAGGCACTGGAAAAGGAACTATCCTCTATACATTGCCTCCTTGGACCCAAATAGGTCGAGGAAGAAGCAAGTGGTTGCTGAGCAAGATAATTATATGATAACACCTTGCAATTTTTTCTTATTTGATTCTATTGCCTGGGTATTAGATATTGAAAGCCCTTATCATATTTGTAATTCTATGTAGGGCTTATAGGTCAGTAGGAGATTTGATCAAGGCGAGAGGTTCTTGAATGTTGAAGATGGAAAATAAGTTCCAACTCTAGCTTTAGGAATCATGAATCTTGTAATCAATTCAAATAAAGTTATTCTTAATGAATGTCATTTTTGTCCAATTTTCTTACTAAATATCATTTCTGTAGGCCTTTTGGCCATGAATGGTTATGAAATATCAATAAATTTTTTTTTTTGTAATGTCATTTTGAATGGTGTTACAATTTTTATTGGACAATTGAATAATGATATTTATTTATTAACAATGCCTGTTAACGTGGTTCAATCCTTCGATAAATATCTTAGAATTAGTGATGTGTCCAAAATCTACCTTTCGCACTGTAGGCTGGGTCATATTAACAAGAACAGAATAAACATGTTAGCATAAGAAGAAATTCTTGAGATTAGTGATTATAAATCACTTCCAACCTGTGAGTTTTATCTTCTTGGTAAGATGACTAAGTCACCTTTTACTGAAAAAGATGAACAAGCCACTAAACTCCTGAGTCTAGTACATTCAGATGTATGTGGACCCATGAGCTCAAGTGTCAGAGGTGGATACTTCTACTTCATAATCTTTATAAATGACCTATCTAGGTATGGGTATGTCTATTTAATGAAGCATAAGTTAGAGTTGTTTGAAATATTCAAACTATTTCGAAATGAGGTTGAGAAGCAAACTGAGAAGAGTATTAAAACTCTCCAGTCTGACCGAGAGGCTGAGTACCTTTCCAATGAGTTTCTAATATATCTTGGGGAGAATGGGATTCTCTTCCAGTAGACCCCTCCTGGAACACCACAACATAATGGTGTGTCTGAAAGAAGAAATTGTATCCTGTTGGATATGGTTCGATTCATGATGGGATTTGCTAGTTTGCCAATCTTTCTATAGGGATATGCACTCGAGTTAGCTTGTTACATTCTAAATAGAGTTTCAAATAAATTTGTTAATAAAATACCATATGAGATATGGACAAGGCATAAACCAGTGCTATCACACCTTAGGATTTGGGGGTATCCGGCTTATGTCAAATGTTTGATGAAAGACAAGCTTGGACCTAAGTCTGATAAGTGTAGTTTTGTAGGTTACCCAAAAGAAATAAAAGGATATTACTTCTATCTTACTGATGAGCAAAAAGTATTTGTCAACCTTAAGGCAATCATTTTAGAAAAGGAGTTCCTTGGTGAAGGAACTAATGCCTCTAAGGTCGAACATGATGAAGTATTGAAGGTGGAAGAACAGACACAAGTTGTTGAACCTAAACTGGATCTGATTAGATTAGACCCAGAACCCATTGTAAATACACCCTTAAGGTGATCCGGTAGAGTACCACATCAATCGAATAGATACTATAGTTTCTTGTTCAGGGATGGGGATCCTATTGAACTTGATGAGAACAATCAGGGTCCGATCACCTATATGGATGTAATGCAGAGATCCAACTTTGAGAAATGGCTTGAGGCCAAGAAATTTGAAATAAAATCCATAAAGGTCAATGATGTATGGATATTGGTTGACCCATCCAAAGGGATAAAATTCATAGGATGTATGTGGGTCTTCAAAAGAAAAAGGGACGTAGATGGAAAGGTGGAGACCTATAAAGCTCGTCTGGTTGCCAAAGGATATCGTCAATGTTTTGGTATTGACTATGATGAGATGTTCTCTCCTATGGCAATGCTCAAATCTATTTGGATTATGCTTGCCATTACTGTCCATCTAGACTATGAAATCTGGTAGATAGATGTGAAAATGACTTTTCTAAATGGAGAGCTGGATGAGGAGGTGTATATGATACAGCTTAAAGAATTCATATCCATAAATGAGTCTAAGGTGTGCAGGCTTCAAAGGTCCATTTATGGATTGAAGCAGGCATCTTAGAGCTGAAACATATGATTTGATAGAACAATCAAAACATATGACTTCGTTAAGAATGAAGAAAAGTCCTGTATGTACAAGTGGGCTAATGGTCCAGCAATAGTATTTCTAGTATTGTATGTGAATGACATTCTCTTAATAAAAAATGATATCCCTGCATTACAAGGAATAAAGATCTGGCTGTCATCATAGTTCTCCATAAAAGATCTGGAAGAAGCTTCCTACATCTTAAGGATAAAGATCTATAGAGATAGATCTAAAAGATTGCTTAGATTGTCCCAGTTTATGTACATTGATACTATGCTGAAATGGTTCAGCATGGAGAATTCCAAGAAACGCTATCTATTGATAGGTCATTAAATTTCTCTTTCAAAGAGGGATAGTCCAACAATACCTCTAGAAAGAGAGCGTATAAGTAGAATACTATATGCTTCAACACTGGATTCTATAATGCACACCATGACATGTACACGATCAGATGTAGCATACTCACTAGGGATAGTGAGTAGATACCAATCTAATCTAGGAGAGAACCACTATAAGGTTGTTAAAATCATCCTAAAGTATTTAAAAAATACTAAGAACTAGTGGCTTGTATATGGTGAATCAGACTTGAAACTTATGGGGTTTACAGACATTAGTTTTTAGTCTAATCATGATGACAGCAAGAGCATGTCGAGATATATATTCACCCTTAATGGTGGGACGGTCTGCTAGAAGAGTTTCAAGCAGCACACTGTGGTCGATTCAGTTTGCGAGGTGAAGTATGTCGCTACATCAGATGCTGCCAAAGAAGTGGTGTGGTTGAGGAAGTTCATCACCGAGCTTGAAGTAGCACCCTTCCTTAATGGTCCAATTTTACTCTACGGTGACAACTCTAGAGCCATTGCTCAGATGAAGGAATCGTAGGTACACCAATGGATGAAACATATGCTGCACTGCTATCACCTTATCCAAGAGATCGTAGATCGAGATGACATCGACCTTTAGAAGATCAATAGGAAGAAGAACTTGTCTGACCCATTCATAAAGGAGTTCAACGACTTTAAGTCAAAGATAGGTATTAGATACTGTACCGATTGGCTTTAGTGTAAATGAGAGAATACTGAAAATATGTTCCAAAGCCAATCATCAGCCTATTGACGATTGTGCTACTTGTTGTACTTGTATATGAATTATTAATTAATAAAAATTATTTTGATATTTTTCATCATAAATTCTATTGTCCTCTAATGAACTCTAGTGTTATGATGATATCCTTAGGACTCTTTAGAATTCGACAAAGAAGAATTTATCATTTAATTCTTAAAATTGTTCATGACCAAATGATATGTTGTTACTTAGGATGACAATGTTTATCGAGTATAGGTCATTGTATGCCATATAGATTGGTTGTCCTCATAACTAAGAAGTTTTGAGACACTGATATGGCATGCAAATGAGATATATGGATACATCTGCACTGAACATGACCAAATTCAGAGCTTTTCTACTATCAAGATTTGCTCTGATGAAATATGGGTATAACTATCCCTCCGACTTGAGATCACCATGGTGATTTCCAAGCAACTCACTATGCTTTGGTGCTGGACTACTTGAATTTCTAATTCAGTAATAAAAGATTTTTAGGCATAGTTAAGTACTTGAGGAGTCAGTGCGTGTATCAAGATGGGATTGACCACTCCTGATTTCAGGAGCTGTGTTTAATAGTATTTCAATTTAGCAAAGCCTTGGTCAAGGTAGTCCTTGTGAGGGGTCATGGGACTAATTATTTTGAGACACGATTTGGATGTATCTTTCAGGATTGACAATCAATTTCTAAAGTCATCCTATGCATAGAGGTCAAAGGGATAAATTATATGGTAGCCATATACACGTAGGTTCTGAATGTTGCGATTGCGACTATTTGATCTATTCGGACATCGGGTACCATTGCTAGATGGTCACTTTGATTAGTACAGAAATTAATTTTTATGCTACCGGCTTAGGTTCGGACCTACAGAGTCACACACATTAGAGGTTTCTACCTGATCTAATAGTTGGTGAAAAGTCTCACTCAACTGAGACTCTATGGTCAAGAGTTCCACTGGATTGGGACTCTTCGACCAGGAGTCCTACTAGGTTAGGACACTGAGTCTCAGTGTCTAGGAGTCTGTGGTTAAGAGTCCCACTGAACTAGAACTCTTCGACCAAAAGTCCTACTACTCTGGGACTCTGAATCCTACTTATTTAAAACTCTATGATTAAGAGTTATGACTCTATAATCATGAGTTCCACTTCTTTTGGACACCGGGATCAAGAGTCCCACTAGTTTGGGACTCTTCGATTAAGAGTTTTATTTTGATGGGACTCTATTATCCGGACACCCACTAAATTTAGACTCTAGATTTATGAGAGGTTTTATTAGTAATTTGATCACTAATTAATTTAATTTAATTAAATAATTATTTTTGGATCAAGTTCAATTGAATTAGATTCAATTGGGTTTGACCCGATTAGGTTATGAGATGACCTAATCATCAAGGAAGTATGATCCCTAATTTAATCAGGAGTTGGGTATAATTAATTCTTTATTTGATTAGAATTTAACTAAGACTAATTGAGCCTAAATTAGTTGGGCTTAATCAAGTCTACTTGGGGCTAACCAATTTGGATTGGATTGGTTCAATTGGATGAGAGGTTTTAAGATTGGTTTGACCTAGTCTTCACATGTGCCACATCACCCTTGTTTGCACCATTCTATTCTCCATGAGAAAAGGTTTCTCATGAATGTTTTCTAGCACAAAGAGGGCTCACACCCCTCCTTTCCATGTCCTAGAGGGATAAGGTAAGATTAGTTGCCATTCAAATTCAAATAGAGTTTGAATTTGAATGAAACAACTCCCTTATCTTACCTTTTCTCCACGCCACCTTCTCTTATGCACCCTCTATAAAATTTTTGGAATTTTTTCTAGGTGCAAGTTTTTTTTAGACTCCTGTCCTCTAGTATGTGAGCCCTTTCATAGCTTGAAAAAAATAAGAAAAAAAATTTGAGAAGAAAAATTGAGGGAAAAATCTTGGTGCTAGGGTTTGGGTGCTGGGCAGCCCTAGTTCATGATCTAGGGTTCCTATTTTAATTTTGTAAGATCTGAGCATCAGATCTTTACAAGATTTTGTAGAGTGCTTCCTCATCATCTCTTCTACCCCTGCTACTGATCCAGAGTATCCAAAGTTATGGTGGAGGGAGATCAAAACTATTTGATCAGATCTAGCCATCAGAAGCATTCTTTGTCAAGCTAACACTCGGGAGGAGCTGATCAGGATCAGATGCCTCATGTGGATGATCCATAGAGGCTAGATATTTGTGTGGCTATGTCATGACTAGTGGACCTCTTAGATAATGATCAAATCATGGTGATCGACTACCCGCACAAGGTATTATGTTCTGAACATGTAGATATAGTAAACTATTTACTGCATAGTTTTTTTTTTTAGATCTATATAAATGAATGCATATTATGTTTAAATTATTTTATATAGGCTTTATTAATCTGATATGATTAGTAATTAATTAATTAAATTAATTAATTTTTACTATAATATTTATTATTTTTGAAAAAGTTTTTGAAAGTAGCACTGCAAATCCTGCACTATTTTCTTCACGGAGAGGTTGATGGAGGTGATGCATTCTGTTCTTATTATTATATGATTAAGCTTGGATGGTCTGTTACATCATAAACAATCACTTGTAGCCATCTTATGGTTAAAGGTGCAAAGAAACTTGTAATGTAGGGCGAACTTGGATGGTCTGTTACATCGCAGACAACCACTTGCAGCCATCTTATGGTTAAAGGTGTAGAGGAACTTGCAATGCCTTATTTTTCAATGGTAAATCTAAGCCTTTCTTATATTTTCATGTACTAAGATTATCATGTACTGTTGGATGAGTATAAGATAATGCCTAAATCAAGGGACCAATAGAACAACACATTATTATGTACTGCTGGATGAGAATCATTTTTCTGTTGATATATTGCAGACGCTAACTAACAATCTTTATTACACGTAAATTAAATTTTGATAATCTTTTTAGGTTTTGATAAATATTTTATTTGAACTAATTTTTAGGTCATTTGCTTGCTTTGATTTTGATTTTTATTTTTAAAGATTATAAATCATGTCTTCTAGAGGTCGGAGCCATTCCAGCCAAGGACAGAGCTCTTGAGGAGAGAGCCATCATGCAGCTAGCTCACATGGTTTTGCACATCTCATATTGGATGGTAAATTCTAATACTTTAGAATTCTTATTTATGTTATTTTGTCATTTGCTAACTAATATAATATTCTTTATATTAGATATTTTATGCTTAGATTCGGATGATAGGAGATCACTAGTGACCCTACAGTCACATGCAGTAGCGACCGACTCTTAGACACAGAATTATGGTCAAGGACCCGCCCAGCTCACGACCCTCTGACTTTATTGAAGGACAAATAGCTCATTCACATTCAGAGTCGCTCGTAAGTAGTATAACTTCAATTAATATGTTTAAAATTTAGCCATTTTAGAGTTAACATTTATTTATCAAAATTAATTTTGCAGCATGTTTAGAGAGTCTGGAGCATCTCGTGTGGTTATTGACATCATTCGATGCTTGGTGCTGAGGCTAGTGAACGAATTCTCTAGCTGGCCATTTGGAACTTATGATGCAACCTAGGAGATATTTCTGGTAAGTCAAAACTAGTTTAATTTTTAAATTCTTGATATGCTAGTATTTTAATTACATATTAACACATGCTTGTTTCTATCTTGTAGGAGTACTATTGATTCGAGACTCCCCAAGATGAAGAGGCTAGCCATCAGACCTTTTAGGAGATAGCCACATGGAGTCTTCAAGATGGCCTCTATAGCATCAGGAAATCCACCATCTAGCACTTTAGTTCCCAATCACCATCAGACTGGAGGTCCTTCATGGATCACTAGATGCAGGCGAACATATGGCAAGCCCCCTACGACCAATGGAGCAGTGAGGAGTACTTCGATAGAAGGCAAAGGATCCGATAGAATCAGGCCGCCCAGCAGGATTCAATTAGGCACATGGGCACATATTGTGGCTGATAGAATGATAAAAAATCAATACCAAAACTCTTCACTAGAATTACAAAAATTTTTATATGCATGTTTTAATTAATTTAATTTTATTATTTACTTATTGTAGACATAAAAGTTAGGTCATCCACTAGACCAGCTATAGTTGTGATGGGCCACACACCAGTCTAAGAGGACTAGTGACTATTTAGATTCTACATCATAATAAATCATAGTAAGAACTTTAAGCTTTATTTACTAATTAAGTTGTTACAGAATCTAACTTTTATATTAGAACTAATGTATTTATGAATTATGCAGATATGTTATGTGGAGTATATTACTAAGAGGTACGGCGATGACCCATCTTCTCAGCCCCTCTTGATCTTGAGGGATGCCTCAGCGCCATCGAGGGGGCATGTAGGAGTCGGGTCATAGGATTCGGCCACAACTTTGATCCTTTATCGCTTTGATATCCTTTAGCATCCCCACAAGCCTTGATGTCTTAGACTTGGAGCGATGCGCACATGGAGGAGGTCGTGCAAAGGCTTCTAAGCCAGTAACCTCAAGGCCTTCTACATGCCATCTATGATATAGTCGTGGAGCTTCTTCAGGATCCATAGCTACGCGACCAGCTGGACTTGTTATCTTAGCCATCATATCAGATAATTATATTATTAAATTTTTTTACTTGTTTTAAGTTTTTATATGTAGAAGCTTCATATATTTTGGTTTGAGTATGGAAAGGATATCTAGAGGCTAAAAATTAAAAATAACCATCTAATCGATGGGCCGAAAATGTCTATAGCTCCATATCATAAAAAAAAAAAAAGAAACAATCTATTTAAGAATCAGAAGAATATATCGAAGGATACACTTCCATATCAAAATTTACTAATATTATGTTATTTCTTTTATTACAAGATGCTGGGACATCTAGCTCTCATCCACCTACTGCTGGAAAGTACCATGAGGAGAAGGAGGTAGATGACGATGAGGATTAGATCTATTTTTTTCTTTAATGTATTATATTTTTTTGATACTACTTATAAAAATATTATATAATTTATATTTTTAATATAATATAATTAGTTTTAAAATTTTGATTGTCACATTATCTTTGGGTTTTAATTATAATAGGTATTAGGAACATAATTCAATGTGATTAATTAAAATAGATTTTAAAAATATTATTATTAATTTTTTAAAAAATAAAATTAACTATTAGCATCGATATTAGTGATGGTAATTGCCATCACTAAGGCTATAAAGACCAAATTATCATTGCTAATATTTTTTAAAATATTTTTTTTATTTTATTTAAAAATTAAAAAAATAGAGATGGTATTAATGATGGTATTTTTGATCATTAATAATTATTAGCGATGACATTAGCCATGAAATATTATCGCTAATATTTTTTAAATTTTTAAAAAAATTAATTTAAATATTAAAAAATAATTAGTAATAGAATTATTCCATCTTTAAAGTCATCTCTACTAGTCTTATTAAAAAATTAATTTCATTGCTAATAATAGCAATCAGTAATAAGAGTTTTTTAAATTAACTTTTACAATGGTATTAGCAATGGCGGGGATATTAATGATGGTGAAAGGATTATTAGCGATGGCAATTAGCCATCGCTAATAGTCTGGATTCTTATAGTGAGAGTAAATACAAATAGGCTCAAGACAAACACATATATGGAGTTGCTCTCTTTCTTGCATGGGACCATGCTAGAACATTCATAAATTTTCTCAAAATAAACATAAACATCATATGATAAATAGAAACTACATATAATAAATAGAAACTCTATATAACAATCACAAATTCTATGTCAATAAATACAAACCATCCAGAATAAACACAAACTTGGCCCCCAAAATTTGGATCATCTAGGGATCTCCCATGATAAATAAGAGAGAAGAATAAACACTAACTTCTGGTAGAATAAATATAAAATATATTAGAATAAATACAAACTCTCTAGAGTAAATACAAATAGGACCAAGACAAATCTAAGGAGTTGCCTCTATCTTGCATGGAACCATGCCAAGATAAACATAAACTGTCCCAAAATAAACATAACTCGATATAATAAATAGAAATTATATACAATAAATACAAATTGTCTAGAATAAATATAAACATGGCCTCCAAAACTTAGGTCATCTAAAAGTTCCTCTACGATAAATAATAAGAGAGGAGGATAAATACTAATTTCTAATGAAGTAAATATAAAATATATGAGAATAAATACAAACTCTCCAAAGGAAACACAAACATACCTAAGATAAATACAAATCGAGAGAATTGCTCTATATCTTGCATGGGACCATGCCAAGAAAAATAAAAACTATTCCAGAATAAGTATAAACTCTATATAATAAATAGAAATACAAAATAAATAGAAATTTGATATTTTTGGAGGCCAAGTTTATATTTATTCTAAATGATTTCAATTTGTCATCAAAGAGTTTGTATTTATTTTATAAAGTTTCTATTTATTATATGAAGTTTGTATTTTTTTTCTAACACTTTGTGTTTATCCTAGCATGGTCCCATACAAGATAGAAAGCAACCCCCAAGGTTTATGTTTTGTTGGCTATATTCTAGCTCACATCCTTTAGGGTCCAAATGTTAAGTTTATGTGGCTGGTGATGTGGCAACATTTTTGGAGGGTCAGCTCGTATGGGTGGATCAGCTTGTTCCCCGGTTGGTGGATTAAATAGAGACTGATCACTCAATCTATCTTCGAGTTTGAAGTTGGTCAGACTCGATGTAAAGCCCCTCAGGCCCACCCACAATACATATAGACACGGGGTTCTATACCCTATGGATAAAGGCTAATAAATCCCTCATTCTATTGGACAATTATCTTTTAGAAGAGTGGTTAGGAGCAATAGTCCTAACACATGCTTTTAGAGCGAGATCGCATGTTCGAGACCTGCTAGGCCCCTAGGTGTCACTAGGGGAGGAGGGATTGTTGGCTATGTTATGACATCACCATGGCGTCACCTAGCTCCGATATCAATTATTGTTCCATGGTACCGCTCTGATGCCATGTTGCGAAAAATTCAGGATCTTTAGCATAGACCATAGGAGACCTTTAACATCCTCTAAGGCAGCATATCATAGATCCACCATCTAAATCTATGCTGGATGCCTTCCTCCTTAGGCTTGAAGGAGGCACCCCCTCTCTCTAGGGCTTCTTTAAGAACCTAGGGCAACAACACTAGAGAGAAGAGAGAAGAGAGATTAAGGGAGACAAGATCTATATTGATTACTCCAATCATTCATGAAAATCCTAATACAATCTATGTATTTATACATAGTCATTAAGCCCGACCAAAAACTTTCCTAACTAATCCAATATATGAAAGCACTCATCGAGCCCATGTACACCCATGTCTCCTATGCTCTCATCCTTTGGATCTAAATCTGACCCATACATGAGTTAGCCCCCTTAAGACTTCTCAAACCAGGCCTTAAGACCCCTAGGATAAATTTCTATCCTAGCCCCAAATAGACCCTCACGTAACTCTATTCGTGCACTGAGCCGGCTAACCTGAGACTGGGTCAGCTCAATTTCAGACTGAGCCGATCTAGTTGCATGCCAAGCTTGCAGTCCCAAAATGCATCTTTCTTTTTGGCCTATCCACTAAGACTTAGCTAACCCAGTATCCGACTATGCTAGCTAACCTACAAAAAATGCCCTTCTCTGCAATCTTCATGCCTCAGCTTTGGTTTCTTTCTCCATCTTATATCCCAGATCTCCGAAGCACCAACCAAGCCCCTCAAGGTTCTCAACACCTAAACCTCAAGCCCATAGATAGCTGAACACCATCTCCACCCTAAGATAAGTCCTGTCCTAGTCCTAGGATCACACCTATCCTAGTCTCCTTAGAGCCAATACTCTGACTCCTTTCGTGGCTTTCCGAGGTTTGGGAGCACCATAAATTCTCACAATCTCCACTTTGGTATCCCAAGCCTTGACAAACTCTTAGCAATGCCCTCCTGCATGATCTGGCTATCGCTGCATACTCTAATAGCCCCTTTTGCAAATATCACTTCCACCAATCATCTTTAACTGTTGTACACCCTTTGAGGCTTTTGCTATAACCGCCTTCACCACTAAAGACCTTGGTTTGCTTCTTCGCACCACCTTGGAATTATAGGATCCCTTCTGCTTAGCAGCTGCATCACTTTTTCTAAACTTTCTTAGAGAACCTACAGCATCTCTATACTAGCACATGTTGTACCATCTGACATGATCTTCTCAAAGCTATGCCTATCCACCTACACATGCCGCTCTACCTAGAACTGTGCATTATCGATACTAGTGCTAGGATATCGATCCTCCTGCACTCCTCTTTTCTGAACTCATGCCAATTTTTTTCTCCACCTATGAAGCCACCACCCAAAGCTTTACCTATACCTGAAGTTCATTTGATGCTGCAAATGTTGACTCAGTCACTAAGTCCCTCAAGGCCAACCATCCAATGCTGCACTGTTGGGCCTATCGCTGCACCTCGAATACCATCACTGCTCCTTTGAATCTTTCACACTCCATAGCCCTCTTCGAAGTCATCTCGGACACCTCCGCAATCCACAGGCACCTCCGAAATCCAAGAGCTCATCCAACACTTTTCAATCTAGTGATTGAACCTTAGAAAATTCCATCCTAGCCCTTCTCCTCTTTTGCTCCTGCACCAGCCATCACTTTAGTTATGCACGAAGGAACTACAACTCAAACCCTATCCTGGACTCAAACCCACCTGTCTCATCCGAAGGCTCCTGAGACTTCCTAACTCTTCTTGAGACTTACTCCTAATCTCCCTGAGATGCCTTCTAATACTCTTTGCTGAGATACCTCCCTTGGCTACTGCACTGCTGAGACTTTCTCAGCCTCGTGCCTTCAGGAAAGTACCACTATAGCACTTCAGTGCTTCCTACCTCATCTTTGTTAGATATATGTGCCCTAGAAGCCAGAATTGGCTGACACTTGTAATACACTTCTAGGGGCAAAATTGTAATTTTGACTATAATTTATAAAATGGGTTATTTTCTATCACACCTGTGTATTTAGTGTCTGTGATACATCCTTTGAGTTAATGGTAATGATAATTCATATTTTCAAGAGTTGAAAATTTAAGACATGAATAATCATTATTAACTCATAAACAGCTCCCGACCATAGGATCATCACGAGGATGGTGATTGATCCGGAAGGTTGGTGTACGATCGCTTCTCTTTAGTAGATGAGTCTTGAGTCTACGGTGTGGAGACACCGGAGCGAGAGTACAGGTACTCGTTAGAGAACGAGGGCACTGAGCGTGACCACCTCGAGTAGTCATTAGGAAGTCTACCTTCTCGTCAATGACTGACTCGATGCTGCAGTAGTGTGTCTGGTTCTTTGACCTGAGATGCATCGGCAGTTCACCTTGAGGGTGTTATAGTTTGACTACACCATTACTCGGTCTCCTAGCCATATGGAACCCTGAGGTGTATGTTGGCTATAGCATGTTCATTGTAGGAACTGGATTGCATCAAGATGGGATCTATCTACCTCGGTGGTAGAGGAGTAGCCCTATGATGATCATGAGAATCAAGTCCTGAAGCCCATGGCCATGGTAGAGTGAAATAATAGAAAGAGTTTCTATTTAGATTTTCACATTGGACTCGAATCGAATGATTACATCATATGACAGAGACTAGGGTTTGACGAGTTCACCTTAACCCTAATCTGATCGGGGCTCAAGATAGAAGAACTGAATCACACAGGTAGCTGCACCAAGAGGTTCGCATTCAGCTCTGATGGGTTGCCACCATATACTGCTAGGTGTCACTGGTGGATTTTGGGAGCAATTAGAATGATTTAGATGATCGATCATTCTAGCTGTTCGAATCAGAAGAGTTCTGATCCATCGAAAGGAGTTTCGATGATGTCTATGATAGAGATCATGACATATCCCATTACCATACAGAACTGAACCTAACTGGGTCACACAAACAAGGGTTTGAATCTGGTGATCATCAATTGAACTGATCTAGTTCAATTGATCTGAATGAGATTCAATTAGGTTCAAGGAAATCGTGCTAGCACTCGATTGAACCTAACGTTCTTCTTTTACTATCATAAATAAGTTGTCCTGACTGAGCCAAAGGAGTTTGTGCTCAATCAGAGGCCTTCATATGGTCTGACTGGAGGTTGTCCAAGTCAGAATAGGTTGTCTTATTTGTAAGACATTACCTGCCATTTTTGGTCACCTGCCATTTCTTGTTCTTTGACTTTGGTCAAAAGTCTACCTTTGACTGGTCAAACGTTGACCATTCACCCTTTGACTTTTGACCACATGTCATGCACCTATTGGAGAGCTGGTGGGGGCTTGTCCCCTTGCCAGAACCTGGCAAGGAGAAGGGTGCACGCCAAGGGTGGCGTGAGCCCAAGTAGGAGGCGCCTAGGAGTCCTTGTTGGACAAGGACTCCACCTCCCTTTTGGATTCCAATCAGAGTTCTACTAAGAATCCAGTTTGACTGGTCTTAGGCACCCTCTAAGGAGGAATCCAGGGGTCTCTATTCCAACCAATCAAATTTAGATCTGATTTCACAAAGGGTTGTGATTGGTTGAGAGGAAGAGGAGTTGGATCACAAGAGGTCTATAAATAAGACCCTGCGCCCAACCCTAATTCCAATGCTATTAGATACGCCCCAAGGCTGCCTCTCCCCTCCTTCTCCATGCCATAGTCTCTTCTCCTCTTGCTCTCCACGTCCAAAAGGTGTTTTGGACTTAGTTTGGTGCGATTCAGATCAAGGAAAGGCGATCAAAAGCAAGAAGGCTGCGCTGCTGCAAAAGGACGACTGCAGATCTTCAAAAGAGTTTTGAAGATCCTCCAGATCAGATCCAGATCTGATTTTTGGAGGTGTGATAGAGAAGAAGAGGATCTCCAGATCCAACCCGAGTGGATACCGGTAGAGGCCAGGCGCTTGCGTGGCTAAGATCCAGAACCTTCCGCTGCAATCAGGATCATCTACAGGGTAATAGGATTACCCAAATCAGGTAAATTGAATTTGATTTAATTTATCTTATTTTATTTTATTTATTAAAATAATAAGAATTAGATCTGAAACATATCAAGATCTGATTGAGATCAAGAGAAAATTTTTGAAATATATCTCTTGATCTAATCAGATCTGGACGAACCTGGACCGGGAAATCAGGATTTCCCTTCAACTGGTATCAGAGCCATGGTTCTAAATTGTTTAGATCTGATTTTAATTTTATTTTAATTAGAAAATAAAGTGATTTCAGATGTCACATGAGATGTGATCAGATCTGAAATCAAAAAAATTAAAATTAAATGATTTGGATCTAAGAACATGAAGATATGCATGACTAGTTCTAGAATAGAATAGTTCTATAGAATAGTTTTGCATGTCTTTGATTTAATATGATTAAATCATATTTTAGATCTTCTTATTTACTATTTTCTGATATTATAAGTGTTATAATAACATCTGAAAAATAGCAAATAAAAATTATTTAATTTTAAATATCATATGAGATATGATAGATGCATGACTAGACTAGTTGTAGAATAGTTCTACATAATTGTCTAGATTAGAATTTATTTTGATTAGATCAATTTAAATCTAATTTTTTAGATTATTATGAGATAATTTAGATCTGAAAACATGCATGATTTGATACATGAGATGTATGCAAAATATGCCATGATTAGATCTAAATTTGTATATGAGATATATGATATAGATCTATAACTATTTTGTAGATTTACATGTTCCTGATTAAGGCGTTCCTCTTGGCCGTCCGGTCATAAGAACGAAGAAGGGTTTAAAGGCCCTCTCTTCCCATTCGATGGGGTGTTCTTATGACGTGTAGGGGTGCTGCGTGTTCGTCCTTAATCAGAAACCCAAAACTTACTTTCTGCAAAACCCTAGATCCTGAAACCCTAGGATTTATTGTGCATATTTTGTTTATGAACCCAACTTAATTAAGAATTAAGTTTATGGAATATTAATTAGATCTAAAATTGAGAATTTCAGATCTAAGACATATTCATAATACTGGGTTCGGGCTTGGGTAGCTCAATTAGGTCTAAGCGGTTGATCAAACCGAATCAAGAGTTGGTTAGATGGGATCAACAATGCTTAAATTGACCAGCCTAATAGGATTAAGTCTGGGTCAAGATCGAGTCACGATCAAGCAAGACCTAATTAGGCTCAGAGGTTAGAGTCTGGATTGTAGGCTAACCCAATTGGTTCTGACTCAACAATTTGGTGTCTAAGGTAAGTTTGGCACAGACGACCGACTGGTTTTTAATTGGAAGCTACTCGACCTGAATGCGTTCTTGTGCGAGTTAACGGCATATTCCTTCCACCGGTCTCACTTACCTAGGCCATATCTGTTGACACAGTTCTGATCTGAGGTGGTCAATAATCCGAGCTGACCCATGCCACTAGGTTAGTCATAATTGTTATGACTAAGCCAAGTCTAGTTTAATGAGACCTGAATCAATTCTCCCTAAGAAAAGATTAAGTCCGAGGTCTTCCACCATTGTAGATGTGCGGGCCCTTCCCGGGGTTGATTGTTCTCGGCTGGATACAGTGGCTCAGTTGCACCGGGAAGATGCAACCATGTCTATTAGGCATTGGATGCTATGGGCTGGAGGATGAGTTGGGCTCAATATTTCGGATACGGTGAGAGACCCAATTAGGAACCCAGTCTATGCAAATGGTGGGTCTGACTTAACTAAGGAGTGGATCAATATTCCGGATACGGTGAGATTCATGAATTAGAGACCAAGTTTGGGTGCACCATGATTAGAGAATCATTGAACAAGAGTTGTTCACTCATTGGCTAACCCATCACCAATAACTGTTAGGTGAGGTGATGAGTCAGTTGGTGAGACCGCACCACCCACTAGAAATCATCAATCGTGGAGATTTTTGCATCTCTACAGAGGGAGTGTAGGGATCCGAGAAAATAGTGGAAGCTAATTTGTTTAAAAATAAAATCCCTAAATAAATTGGTCAAGTCAAAATTATAGTATCTAACTAGAATCTTTGACTCTCTACAGGAAAATGTCTGCGTCCAACCCACTGGCACGTATCCTAGACACACATAGACTGACTGGACCCAATTATAAAGATTGGCTCAGGAACTACAAAATTGTTTTGGGTTCAGAGAAGTTAACACATGTTTTGGACCAGGACCCTCCCACCTTACCAGCTCGTCCATCCACTGAACAGAGAGCGTCTCTGGAAAAATGGATTGACGAAGATAATAAGGCCAGATACTACATGTTGGGCTCGATGTCTGATGAGCTCCAGCGCCAACATGAAGATATCGGGACTGCTCGCCAAATGTTGGCTCACCTGCAGGAGATGTTTGGTGAACAGAGTCGCGCAGCCAAATATCAAGTCACGAAATGACTTTTTAAGGCTAAGATGCGTGATGGGCAGTCAGTCCAAGATCACTGTCTGACAATGATCAAGGACATGGAAGAGCTTGAGAAGCTCGGTGTGAAGTTGGACTTGGATTTGCAGAACGATATTATTCTGCAATCCTTGACTGATGCATATGGGCAATTCATCATGAATTACCACATGCATAAACTTCAAAATTCCTTGGCCGAGTTGATGAATATGCTGGTTACCGCTGAGCTTTCTATGAAAGGTTCTAAAGGCTCAGTTCTTGCTATGGAACGGACTTCTTCCAAAAGAAAGTCTTATGGAAAGAAAAGGAAGTCTGTGAAAAAGCAAAAGGTAGAAGGATCAAAGAAGAAGAAGGCAGAACCGAAGAAGAAGGTCGATGGCAAAGGAAAGTGTTTCCATTGCAACAGCGACGGCCATTGGAAGCGGAACTGCCCTACTTACCTGGCCACCCTGAAGAACAAGAAGGAAGATCCTTCTAGAGGTATGCTCATTAATCGAGCAAAACATGAATGCCAAACGACCTAGGGATAGTCCAAACGACAGATATCTATGGCACCTGAGATTAGGTCATATAGCAGAAGATAGGATTAACAAATTGGAGAAAAATGGGCTATTGAGTCCATTGACTTTTGAGTCATATCCAACTTGTGAATCTTGTCTTCAAGGCAAAATGACTAAACTCCCTTTTGTTGGACATGGGGAGAGGGCCACAGATCTCCTTGCCCTAGTACATACTGATGTGTGCGGCCCATTTGATGTGCCGGCTAGAGGCAATTTTGTCTACTTCATTACCTTTATCGATGATCTGTCTAGGTATGGGTATGTGTATCTTATGAGACACAAGTCTGAAGCCTTTGAAAAGTTCAAAGAATTCAGACATGAAGTAGAAAAACAAATTGGAAAACCCATTAAGGTTCTTCGATCAGATCGAGGAGGTGAATACCTTAGCCGGAAATTCCTAGACTATCTTAAGGAAAATGGCATAGTCTCTCAATGGACTCCACCAGGAACACCTCAACTCAACGGGATTTCAGAACGGAGAAATCGGACTCTATTGGATATGGTTCGATCCATGATGAGCTTCACAGACCTCCCAGATTTTCTTTGGGGACATTCATTATTAACTTCAATCTATTTACTGAATAGGGTTCCCTCTAAAACCGTTCCTACCACACCGTATGAGATATGGCACGGTAAGAAACCAAGTCTGAGTCATCTCAGAATTTGGGGTTGTCCGGCTCATGTCAAAAGACAACAAGCGGACAAGTTAGAGTTTAGGTCCTTTAGAGCTCGATTCATAGGATATCCTAAAGAGTCATTAGGATACTATTTCTACATTCCAGAAGACCACAATGTGATTGTGAGTCGACATGCCATATTTCTTGAAAAATAGTTTATTCAAGATAGTGGCATTGGAAAGCAGATTAAGCTTGATGAGAAAGTCTCACAAGCAGAACGAGCTAAGGACCAAGTGGAACCAAATCAGGTTGAGCCAATAAGAACACTACCTCCTCCACCTCGTAGATCGGAAAGAGTTTCCCGTCCCCCTGAAAGATACTTAGGTATTATTTCAGAGGACGTAGAGGAAATGTTCCTCATAGGTAATGGTGCTCATGGTGATGATCCCAAAACCTACAACGAGGCGATATCAGATATCGACTCTGAGAAATGGCTTGAGGCAATGAAGTCAGAGATTGACTCGATGCACTCAAACCAAGTCTGGACCTTGGTAGATCCACCAGAAGGTATAGTACCTATTGGGTGTAAATGGATCTTCAAGAGAAAGATTGGTGCAGATGGGAATGTGGAGACATTCAAGGCTAGACTGGTGGCAAAAGGTTATAGTCAACGTGAAGGCATTGACTATCAGGATACCTTTTCCCCGGTAGCTATGCTAAAATCCATCCGCACATTGCTTGCTGTTGCAGCCTATTTCGATTATGAAATATGGCAAATGGACGTGAAAACGGCATTCCTAAATGGATATCTTGAGGAAGATATCTATATGGAACAGCCGCTAGGTTTCACATCCAGTGATACTGATCACAAGGTTTGCAAGCTGCAAAGGTCCATATATGGACTTAAGCAAGCATCTCGGAGCTGGAACACTCGTTTCAATGATGTGATCAAAAAGTTTGGTTTCATCAAAAATGAAGAGGAACCATGTGTTTTCAAAAGGGTCAGTGGGAGCGCTGTTGTCTTCCTCGTATTGTACGTGGATGACATCCTCCTTATTGGGAATGATATTCCCATGTTGACATCAGTCAAGATGTGGTTGTCCAAGGAATTCTCCATGAAAGACCTAGGTGAAGCATCCTTTATTCTAGGAATTAAGGTCTATAGGGATAGACCGAATAGGATGCTAGGACTTTCACAGAAGATGTACATAGAGGAAGTACTAAAGAGGTTTAGTATGGAAAACTCTAAGAGGGGATTAATACCCTTCAGACATGGTATTCATCTTTCCAAGAAGATGTGCCCCAGCACACCTGAGGAAATAGAACGCATGAGCAAGATCCCTTATGCTTCTGCAATAGGGAGCCTCATGTATGCCATGCTATGTACACGACCTGATATAGCCCATGCTGTGAGTGTCACAAGCAGATATCAGTCAAATCCAGGTGAAGAACACTGGACTTCTGTGAAATGTATCCTTAAGTACTTGAGAAGAACTAAGGATATGATGTTGGTCTTTGGTAATGGAGAACTCCAAGTCAGGGATACACAGACTCGGACTTCATGTCCGATATAGATGATCGAAAGTCGACATCTGGCAGACTGTTTGTGCTGAGCTGTTGGGGATAAATCCCGCTCCTGCCGAAGCCCGGCCCGACGCTCAGCCCAATGTAACCAGTAGCCGCTGAAGAGCTTTAGCGCCAGGCGCCAGGCCGAGCCCCTACCACGGCCGAACTGCCTAGAGGCCGAACTCCCCTGCACCAAGGTCCGGGCCGAACTGCCTAGAGGCCGAACTCCCCACCAAGGTCCGCCGAACTGCCTAGAGGCCGAACTCCCCTGCACCAAGGTCCGGGCCGAACTGCCTAGAGGCCGAACTCCCCTGCGCCAAGGTCCGGGCCGAACTGCTCCTCCGGGCCGAACTCCCACCGCCAGCCGAACTTCCTGACGGCCGAGCTCCTTGGACTCCAAGCGGCAGGACTTCTTCGGGAGACGGACTCCTCCCAGACGCCCGTTCGGCCATCCGAGCTCCTCCCGGGTTTTCCCTTCAGCCGAACTCTCCTACAAGCCGAACCCATTCGGACCCCACGGCCGAACTCCTTCGGACCGACTTCAGGCGAGCCCAAGTGGCCGAACCCCTTCGGACCGACCCTAGGCGACCGAACTCCTCAGCGAGCCCTGGCCGAACCAACTAGCAACCGAAGTCCTTCAACTGGCCAGCCGAGCTTCTTCGGGCCTCTCAGCGGTCGAACTCCTCGGCAACCGTCCCGCGGCCGAACTCTACAGATGGCCGACCCTTCAGCCAGACGAACTCCCCCAGCTTCCCCCTCGGCCGAACTCTGTTACAAGTCCGAACTCCATTGGACGAACTGTCGCCTGCAGCAAGACCGGACGGCGCCTTCCTCTCCGTACCGGACTCCATGCGGCCCACGACTCGCCAGTATGGCTCCCACGATCTACCGGACGACGCCTTCCTCTCCGTACCGGACTCCATGCGGCCCACGGCTCGCCGGTATGGCTCCCACGATCTACCGGACGACGCCTTCCTCTCCGTACCGGACTCCATGCGGCCCACGACTCGCCGGTATGGCTCCCACGATCTACCGGACGACGCCTTCCTCTCCGTACCAAACTCCATGCTGCCCGACGACTCTCTGCCAGACGGCACAGCCGTCACCATCAACTAAGCTCCGCTATAAAAGGACCCCTCCCGACATACTAAGGCTAAGCTCTCTGAACTCTCGACTCTCTAAGCTCTCCTCCACATCTCTAAGCTCCGGAACTCATTCCGAGCACTCCATTACTGTTGGCCGGAAACTAACTTGACCGTCGGAGGGTCCTGCCGGAGCCACCACCCCACCGGTTCCGGACGGGACTTCGTTTTGCAGGTCCCCGGCGGCGCCCAGCGGCCTCGATTGCGGCGACCTCCGGCGGCGACGGATTTCTGCACCAACAGATTGGCGCTAGAGGAAGGGCCTGAACCTTCGAGGTTCCCTTGTTCTTAAAGGAGTGCTCGGCGACCCTTCTCTTCCCTCTCCAGAGATCTTCCTTTTCTCTTTCGAAGAGAAAACGCCACCCAGGAGAGCTTCCGCACGGCGTTCGGTGGCCTCTGCGACCCGATCCCGTCCAGGCCCGTCTGCTTCCTGCTTCAGCCCCGGCGGCCTAGGTTCCACCTGAACCCGCGGTGGATGTGAAGCAGTTCGGCCTGCTTGACCGACAGATCCGTGGCCGTGGCCTCACGGAGGCGTTGCACGCTTTACAGCAGCCTCCGGTAGCGACTCCACCAGCAAGCCCGCCATGAGGGCGTGAGAAATCAGCCTTAAGGAAGAGCCCAATCGCCCCGAAGAGAGAAACAGAGAGCAGAAGTTCCCCGCCGAAGCGGAAAGAAGTTCGGCTCGGAGAAAAGCCGGGCTCCCCCCAAAGCTCGGCATCAAGGTAAAATGAAGCTCGGTGGAAAGCCGAACTCCTCAACTCAACCTCCAAAATAAAGTTCGGCGCCGGCAAGGACGGAACGAAGCCCCCCTCCCAGAAGGTTCCGCAACTACGACCCGCTCCTCTAACTCGAATTCTCGGCAAAGTTAAGAGCCAACCGCCAAGACCTGAAGGACTACGGCCTCTCCAAACATGCGCGATCAAGGAGAAGATCGGCTATAGGCACTGCCGTAACCGGAAAAGACAAGAAGGTTGGCCGTCCCGCGGCGTCATCAACGCCACCCCGGGGAGGAGCTAGGAGCTAGCTACATCGGTGATTGTCATCCCCAGCGACAAAGTCAAGAGAAGCATGGTCCAAATTATGAAGGCCGGCATGAGATAGAGGAGGTCGTCTGGACGGGACTTGCTGCTCGAGGGAGCTCCGAGGAACAACGCCCCGTCGACCCCTCAAACGAGAGCGCGCTGTCCACGATTTCCCTTCGGTAAAATTCTCCCCTCTGCATAATATTATTTCTGGATGCGAAAACTATGCGATGACAGGAGAGCAGCAGTCAATAATCGCCGCGTTAGGAACAGGAGGAGAACCTCGTCCTAACGCGAGCAACAAGCTCGGCCGCAGGAGATAAGATCTCCCCCGAGCGCGCACCTCGGCCGCAGGAGATAAGATCTCCCCCGAGAGAAGCTCGGCCGCAGGAGATAAGATCTCCCCCGAGCGCGCACATCAACCTCGGCTAGAGATAAGATCTCTCCCGAGCGACCGTTGACAACCTCGGCTAGAGATAAGATCTCTCCCGAGCGACCGTGAACAACCTCGGTTAGGAACAGGAGGAGAACCTCGTCCTAACGCGAGCATCAACCTCGGCTAGAGATAAGATCTCTCCCGAGCGACCGTTGACAACCTCGGCTAGAGATAAGATCTCTCCCGAGCGACCGTGAACAACCTCGGTTAGGAACAGGAGGAGAACCTCGTCCTAACGCGAGCATCAACCTCGGCTAGAGATAAGATCTCTCCCGAGCGACCGTGAACAACCTCGGCAGGACCTCGGCTAGAGATAAGATCTCTCCCGAGCGACCGTCAACCTCGGCTAGAGATAAGATCTCTCCCGAGCGACCGTCGGTTAGGAACAAGGAGAACCTCGTCCTAACGCGAGCATAACCTCGAGAGATAAGATCTCTCCCGAGCGACCGTTGACAACCTCGGCTAGAGATAAGATCTCTCCCGAGCGACCGTGAACAACCTCGGTTAGGAACAGGAGGAGAACCTCGTCCTAACGCGAGCATCAACCTCGGCTAGAGATAAGATCTCTCCCGAGCGACCGTTGACAACCTCGGCTAGAGATAAGATCTCTCCCGAGCGACCGTGAACAACCTCGGTTAGGAACAGGAGGAGAACCTCGTCCTAACACGAGCATCAACCTCGGCTAGAGATAAGATCTCTCCCGAGCGACCGTTGACAACCTCGGCTAGAGATAAGATCTCTCCCGAGCGACCGTGAACAACCTCGGTTAGGAACAGGAGGAGAACCTCGTCCTAACGCGAGCATCAACCTCGGCTAGAGATAAGATCTCTCCCGAGCGACCGTTGACAACCTCGGCTAGAGATAAGATCTCTCCCGAGCGACCGTGAACAACCTCGGTTAGGAACAGGAGGAGAACCTCGTCCTAACGCGAGCATCAACCTCGGCTAGAGATAAGATCTCTCCCGAGCGACCGTTGACAACCTCGGCTAGAGATAAGATCTCTCCCGAGCGACCGTGAACAACCTCGGTTAGGAACAGGAGGAGAACCTCGTCCTAACGACGACACAACACGGGCAAGAGATAAGAATCTCTCCCGAGCGACCGTTGACAACTCTCGGCTAGAGATAAGATCTCTCCCGAGCGACCGTTGAACAACCTCGTTAGGAACAGGAGAAAACCTCGCCTAAGTGAGCATCAACCTCGCAAGAGATAAGATCTTCTCCAAGCGACCGTTGACAACCTCGGCTAGAGATATAGATCTCTCCGAGCGACCTGAAACAACCTCCGGTTAGGAACAGGAGAGACCTTCGTCCTAACGCGAGCAATCAACCTCCGGGCAAGAGATATAGATCTCTCCCGAAGCGACCGTTGACAACCTCGGCTAGAGATAAGATCTCTCCCCGAGCGACCGTGAACAAACCTCGTTAAGGAAACAGGAGGAGAATCCTCGCCTAAACGCGAGCATCACCTCGCAAAGAGATAAGATCTCTCCGAGCGAACCGTTGATCAACCTCGCTAGAGATAAGATCTCTCCCGAGCGCCGTGAACTAACCTCGATTTAAAGAAACAGGAAGGAAAACCTCATCCTAACGCGAGCATCACCTCGGCTAGAGATAAGATCTCTCCCGAGCGAACCGTGAACAAAACCTCGGTTAGGAACAGGAGGAGAACCTCGTCCTAACGCGAGCGCAGGGCACCTCGGCTTAGCGGAGATAAGAAATCTCCCCCGAGAGAAGCTCGGCCGCAGGAGATAAGATCTCCCCCGACGCGTACATCAACTCGGCTAGAGATAAACCTCTACCGAGCGACCGTTGACAACCCTCGTTAGAGATATAGATTCTCCCAGAGCGAACCGTGAACAACCTCGATTAGGAACAGGAGGAATAACCTCTGTCCTAAACGCGAGCAATCAACCTCGGCTGAGATAAGATCTCTCCCGAGCGGCCGTGAACAACCGCTCGGTTAGGAACAGGAGGAGAACTATCAAACGCGAGCCAGCGCACTCTCGCGGCAAGAGATAAGATCTCCACCTGAGAGAAGCTCGGCCACAGGAGATAAGATTCTCTCCCCGAGCGCGGCCGATCAAAACCTCGACTAGAGATCAAGATCCTCCCGAGCGAACCGTTGAACAAACCTCGCTAGAGATAAGATCTCTCCGAGCGGAGCCGTGAACATCTTCGGTTAGGAATAAGGAGGAGAACCTCGTCCAACGCGAGAGCGCACACTCGGCTGCAAGAGATAAATCTCTTCCGAGCAGACCGTGAACAACCTCGTTAGGAACAGGAAGGAGAACCTCGTCCCTAATGGCGAGCCGCGCCACACTGCTTTAGGGATAAGATCTCCCCCGAGAGAAGCTTCGCCGCAGGAGATATAGATCTCTCCCCGAAGCGCGCATCAATCTCGCTAGAAGATAAGATCTCTCCGATGCGACCGTTGACAAACCTCGGCTAGAGATAAAGATCTCTCCCGATGCGAATACCGTGGAACATCTCGTTAGAACAGGAGGAGAACCTCGTCCTAACGCGAGAGCGACCTCGCTGCAAGAGATAAGAATCTCACCCCGAGAGAATGCTCGGCCCGCAGGAAATAAATCTCCCCCGAGCGCCGCAAACATCAACCTCGCTAGATGATAAGATCTCTCCCCGAGCGACGCGTTGACACCTCGTTAAGAGATAAAGATCTCTCCCGAGCGACCCGTGTACAATCCGGTTAGCGAACAGGCCGGAGAACCTCGTCCTAACGCGAGAGCGCACCTCGGCTTTTTTTAAACAGGAGATTACGATTCCCCGGACGAGCACTTCAACCTCGGCTGCAAGAGGGAGGTCTCCCTCGAGTCAACTTCAGCTGATGAGACAATGTCGCCCCGAGGGCTTAATCCAACCTCGACCGTAGGAGGCGAGATTACTTCGCTTTCAACATCAAGCTTTCAATCGACTTTTAGCTGGAAACGAGTTCCATTTCAACTCCCAAACATCGACAGGAGATGAGGTCTCCCTCGAAGCTTCCAGCTGCAAAACAAATGCGGAGCCTGAAGAAGCCTTCGGCAGTCGCCTGTTTTGGTACCCCCTTCTTTCATTTTTGAAACTCGGGAGTGGGGGGGCCTACTGTTGGGGAATAAATCCCGCTCTGCAGAGCCCGGCCCGACGCTCAGCCCAATGTAACCAGTAGCCGCTAAGAGCTTTAGCGCCAGGCGCCAAGGCCGAGCCCCTACCCACGTCCGAACGCCTAGAGGCCGGAACTCCCCTGCACCAAGATCCGGGCCGAACTGCCTAGAGGCCGACTCCCCTGCAACGACAATAGGTCCGGGCCGAACTGCCTAAGAGGCCAACTCCCCTGCACAATAGGTCCCGGCCGAACCGCCTAGAGGCGAACTCGCGCCTGCGCCAAGGTCCGGGACCCGAACTCACCTAGCTGCCGAACTCCCGCAGCGCCAGGCTCCGGCCGAACTCCCACCACCAGAGAACTTTCCATAACGGCCGAGCTCGCTTGGACTCAAAGCGGACGGACTTCTTCGGAAGACGGACTGCCCCCAGACCCCCGTTCGCCAATCCGAGCCTCCCCCGGTTTTTTCCTGTCAGCGAACTCTCCTCGAGCCGACCCATTCGGACCCCACCGGTCGAACGTCTTCGACCGACTCAAGGGAGCCCAAGTGGCCGACCCCTTCAAGACCGACCCTAAGGCGATCGAATCCTCAGCGAGCCCTGGACCGAACCAAACTAGCAACCGAATTCCTTCAACTGGCCAGCCGAGCTTCTTCGGGCCTCTCAGCCGGTTGAACTCCTACGGCAACCGTCCCTGCGGGCCGAACTCTACAGATGGCCGACCCTTCAGCCAGACGAACTCCCCCAGCTTCCCCCTCGGCCCCGAACTCTGTTACAAAGCCGAACTCCTATTGGACGAACTGTCGCCTGCAGCAAGACCGACGGCGCCTTCCCTCCGTACGCGGGACTCCAGCGCCGACGACCACCAGTATGGCTTCACACGATCTACCGACGATGCCCTTCCTCTCCGTACCGGACTCCATGCGGCCACACGGCTCGCCGGTATGGGCTCCCACGATCTACCCGACGATGCCATTCTTCCCGTACCGACTCCATGCGGCCACGACGCGCCCGTAAATGGCCCCAAGATCTATCCGGACGACGCCCTTCCTCCTCCGTACCAATCCATGCCTGCCGACACTCCTGCCATACGGCAACAGCCGTCAACCAATCAACTAAGCTCCGCATAAAGGACCCCTCACCCAGACATACTAAGGCTAAGCTCTCTGATCTCGACTCTCTAAGCTCTCCTCCACATCTCTAAGGCTCCGAACTCATTCCGACACTCCATTACGTTTGGCCGGAAACTAACTTGACGTCGGAGGGTCCTCCGGAGCCACCACCCCACCGGTTCCGAACGGGACTTTTTCGTTTCGCAGGTCCCGACGCGCCCAGCGGCCTCGATTGCGCGACCTCCGGCGACGAATTCTGCACCAAAGTTCCAAGCAAACGGTGATATCATCCATCCGCGATGGACCTGAGAAAGTTACGTTGAGGTAGAGAGTCAACTCCACAGATAATGTGGCAGACCCACTTACAAAGCGTTGGGCCAGCAGAAGAATGAAGCTCCACCTTTGAAAGATGGACTATAGACTTGGTAGCCCAATTGGCTTTAGACTAAGTGGGGATTGTTAGATATATGTTGCCCTAGGAAGCAGAATTAGGCTGACACTTGTAAATACACTTCTAGGGCAAAATTGTAATTTTGACTATATATTTAAATAAATGGGTTTTTTTCCCTATCACACTGTGTAATTTAGGTCTGTGATAACATCCTTCGAGTTAATGGTATGATAATCATATTATTCAAAGTTGAAAATTTAAACCATGAATAATCAATTATAATCATAAACAGCTCCCGAAACCAATAGGATCATCACGAGGTGGTTGATTGTCCGGAAGGTTGGTGTACGATCGCTTCTCTTTAGTAGATGAGTCTTGAGTCTACGTGTGGAGACACCGGAGTGAGAGTACTAGGTACTGCGTTAGAGAACGAGGGCACCTGAGCGTGACCACCTCAGTAGTCGATTAGAGTCTACCTTCTTCGTCAATGACTGACTCGATGTTGCAGTAGTGTGTTCTTTGTTCTTGAACCGAGATTGCATCGGCAGTTCACCTTGAGGTTGTTTAGTTTGACTACACAATTACCGATCTCCCTAAGCCAT
Source organism: Cocos nucifera (assembly GCA_006176705.1). Taxonomy (NCBI): domain Eukaryota; kingdom Viridiplantae; phylum Streptophyta; class Magnoliopsida; order Arecales; family Arecaceae; genus Cocos; species Cocos nucifera. The sequence continues at coordinate 2,838 of QRFJ01001151.1, read as the reverse complement.
ATGGAACCCTGAGGTGTAATGTTGGCTAATAGCAAAGTTCATTGTGGAACTGGATTGCATCAAGTGGGTCTACTACCTCGGTGGTAGGAGTAGCCCTATGATGAATACATGAGAATCATAGTCCTGAGCCCCATGCCTGGTAGAGTGAAATAATAGAAAGAGTTTCTATTAATTTTTCACATTGGACTCGGATCGAAATGATTACATCATATACAGAGACTAGGGTTTGACGAGTTCACCTAACAACCTAAACTTGATCGGGCTCAAATAGAAGAACTGAGATTCAAACACAGGTAGCTTTGCACGCGAAGAGGTTCCACATTCAGCTCTGATGGGTATGCCACCATATAATGCTAGGTGGTCAACTGGTGGGATTTTAGGACAAATTATGAATGATTTAGGATGACGATCAAATTCTAAGCTGTTCGAATGCAGAAAGAGTTCTGATCCATCGAAAGGAGTTTCGATTGATGTCTATGTAGATGTCAGACATATCCGCATTACCATACAGAACTGAACCTAACTGGGTCCATCAAAACAAGGGTTTGAATCTGTGATCATCAAATTGAACTGATCTAGTTCAATGAACTGAATCTAGTTCAATTGATCTGAATGAGATTCAATAGGTTTCAAAGGAAATCGTGACTAGCACTCGAATTGAACCTAACCGTATCTTCTTTTACTATCATTAAATAAGTTGTCCCGACTGAGCCAAAGGAGTTTGTGCTCCAATCAGAGGCCTTCATATGGTCTGATGGAGGTTGCCCAAGTCCAGAATAGGTTGTCTTTTTGTAAGACATTATCTCCAATTTTGGTCACCTGCCATTTCATTTCTTTGACTTTGTCAAAAGTCTATCCTTGACTGGTTCAAACGTTGACCAATTCACTCCTTTTGCTTTTGACACATGTCATGCAACCTATATGGAAAGGCTGGTGGGGGCTTGTCCCCCTTGCCAGAACCTGGCAAGGAAAGGGTGCACGCGTCAAGGTGGCGGTGAGCGCCAAGTAGGAGGCGCCTAGGAGTCCTTGTTGACAAGGACTCCACCTCCTTTTGGATTCAATCAGAGTTTCTACTAAGAATCCAGTTTCGACTGGTCTTGGCACCCTCTAACAGGAAGGAATCCAGGGGTCTCTAATTCCAACCAAGTCAGATTTAGATCTGATTTCACAAAGGGTTGTGATTGGTTGAGAGAAGAGGAGTTGGATTACAAAGAGGTCTATAAATAAGACCCTGCGGCCTAAACCCTAATTCCAATGCATTAGATACGCCCCAAGGCTGCCTCTCCCCTCCATTCTCCAATACGCCATAGTTCTCTTCTCCCTCTTGCTCTCCACATTCCAAAAGGTGTTTTGGACTTAAGTTTGGTGCGATTCAGATCCAGGAAAGGCGATCAAAAGGCAAGAAGACTGCGCTGCTGCAAAAGGATGACTGCAGATCTTCAAAAGAGTTTGAAATTCCTCAGATCTAATTTTGGATGGTGTGATAGAGAAGAAGAGGATCTCCAGATCCAACCCGAGTGGAATACCGGTAGAGCCAGGTGCTTGGCGTGGCTAAGATCCAGAACCTTCCGCTGCAATCAAGGATCATCTACAGGGTAATAGGATTTCCCAAATTAGGTAAATTGAATTGAAATTTAATTTATCTTCTTTATTTTATTTATTAAAATAATTAAGAATCAGATCTGACATATCAAGTCTGATGAGAATCAGAGAAAATTTTTGAAATATAATTCCCTTGATTAATCAGATCTGGACGAACACTGGACCGGGAATCAAGAAATTTCCGCTTCAATCTGACACCACCCATCCTAAGGTAATTCGGATCCTCTCTTGCCTGCAATAATCCATCCTTCATCTAAACTATGGACTCTTCCAATGCCTCCTATAAAAGAAGCCTTATTCAGGAACTCCTGGCTTGCTAGATTGCTTCGTGTGCTCTCTAAGACCCCTGGCTCAACCTGAGACCTGCTCCTAATCTCTCTAGATGCCATTCACCCCTCTACTGAATACCTTTCTTGTTGCTGCACCCACCAGCCTCTCTCAACCTTGTGCCTCAGGTAAGCCTTAATGTATGCACTCTAGCACTCCCTAACTCGTCCCTATGCTGTCGTACAGTCCTTCAGTCCTAACCTAATTGGACTCCATGGATCATTCATCTCCATTCCACCACTCAAAGACTCCGTAAATCCATGCTCTATCGAACCACTGAATATATCTCCAACTACTTCTCATCTTTCTAACCACTGAAGGACGTATAGTCGTTCTTAGGCCTTCTTCGAAGCCATTAACACTGAAAATATCTCCTTCATCAATGAAACAACCCCACACAGCCCTTCTTCCTAGAGACTCTTATCTCCTCTACTGAGATACTCTAGCTGCTCACTAACCGAACCTTTCTCAACCCTACATCTCCAGGAAAGAAATAACTGTAGCACTCCAGTGCTTCCTGCCTTAATCTACCATCATACAAACCTTGACCCTTCCCACAAAGATTGACCAGCAAATCAATGACCAGACCTTCCACCCCAGAAAAAATTCTCTTGTTAATACCTCTCAACCTCACAACCTTTCAACCTGCTACTCTCGTTAAGCTTAAAACTAGTAATAAACAAATATAGATCTGAGATATAACCATGGAAATCTCATGCAGATTTTTGATTTTACCTTGTATGACTTCTCTTTCTCTTCCACGCACTATCAATCTCTAATACCAAATGTTATGAACATAACCTAGCATTTGTTACAATTGTTGGTCTAAATGGTAACCCGCTCTGATGTCATGTTGTAGAAATCAGGATCTTTAGCAATGAACCATAGAAAGACCTTTGACGTTCTCTA
>QRFJ01001150.1:183828-279356 GCA_006176705.1 Cocos nucifera | reverse complement strand
CTATAAATAATAAAATGGGTTATTTTTGTTACAAATGTATATTTAGTGTCTGTGATACATCCCTTGAGTTAATGGTAATGATAATTCTTATTTTCAAAAGTTAAAAATTTAAGACAAGAATTTTCATTATTAACTCATAAAATGCTCCTAACCATAGAATCATCATGAGGGTGGTGATTGATCTGAAAGGTTAGTATACAATCACTTCTTCATAGTGATGAGTCTTGAGTCTACGGTGTAGAGACATCGGAGTGAGAGTATAGGTACTTGTTAGAGAATGAGGGCACTGAGCGTGACCACCTCGAGTAGTCATAAGGAAGTCTACCTTCTCGTCGATGACTGACTCAAAGCTGTAGTGGTGTGTCTGGTTCTTTGATCTGAGGTGCATCAGCAGTTCATCTTGAGGGTGTTATAGTTTGACTACACGGTGACTCGGTCTTCTAGCCATTTCGAACCCTGAGATGTATGTTGGCTATAGCATGTTCATTATAGGAATTGGATTGCACCAAGAAGAAATCATCTACCTCGGTGGATGAGGAGCAGCCCTATGATGATTATGAGAATCAAGTCCATAAGCCCATGGCCATGGCAAAGAGTGAAATAATAGAAAGAGTTTTTATTAAGGTTTTCACATTGGACTTGAATCAAATGATTAAATCATATGATAGAAATTAGGGTTTGACAAGTTCACCTTAACCCTAATCTGATCGGGGCTCAAGATAGAAGAACTCAATCACACAATTAGCTACACTGAGAGGTTTATTTTTAGTTTTGATGGGTTGCCACCATATACTGCTAGGTGTCACTGGTGGATTTTGAGAGTAATTAGAATGATTTGGATGATCGATCATTCTAGTTGTCTGAATCAGAAGAGTTCTGATCCATCGAAAGGAGTTTCAATGATGTCGATGATAGAGATCATGACATATCCCATTATCATATAGAGCTAAACCTAATTGGGTCACACAAACAAGAGTTTGGATCCAGATATCATCAATTAGACTAATCCTGTTCAATTAATTTGAATTAGATTCAATTAGGTTCAAGGAATTCGTGCTAGCACACGATTGAACCTAACATTCTCCTTTTTCTATCATTTAAAGTTGTCTGGACTGAGCCAAATATGTTTGTGCTCACTCAGGTTCCTTTACCTGGTCTGACTGGAGCTTGTCCAGGTCAAAAAAGGATTGTCTTAATTTATGAGATAAATTTGAGATAATACCTGCTATTTTTTGTCACCTGCTAATTCTTGTCTTTTGACTTTGGTCAAACATTGACCTTTGATCCTTGAACATCTTCCCATATGTCATGCACTTATTGGAGCGTGATAGGGGCTTGTCCCCTTACTGGATTTTAGAAAAAAAAGGGTGCACGCTTAGGATGGCATTAGCCCATGGATAGGGACGCTTGGAGTCCCATACAGGTGAGACTCCAGGTTGCTTCTTGGATTCAAACTAGGTGACCCTCACCTATAGACTTTGATCAGTCTTAGGTGCCATCTAAAGATGAATCTGTGGGTCATTTCTCTTGTTGGATCAAGTTATGTCATCTCACCAATCAGATTTAGATCTGATTGCATGAAGCAAAGTGATTGGCCAGGGTGATGTGGCATTGCGTGGCGCAGCAGGGTCAATATAAATACCTATCTGCACCCAACTTTGATAGAACTTTCTCCTAGCCATGCCCCAAGGCTGCCTCTCTCCCTTCTCCATGCCACCTTTCTGATCCTCTCTCTCTTCTCCATGCCCAAGGAAAGTTGGGCTTCTGATTAGTATGATTCGAGCAAGAAAAGGCTGACAAGAAAGGAAGAAGGCAGCACTGCTGCAGAGACGACAGCAGATCTTCGAAAAGAGTTCAGAAGATCCTCCAAATTAGATCTAGATCTGATTTTTAGAGATGTAATAAAGAAGAAGAAGATCTCTATATTCAGCCCGAGTGGATACTGATAGAGGCCAGGCGCTTGCGTGGCTAGATCCAGAACCTCAGGCAATCAGCAGGATCATCAACGGATAATCGGAATACCCATATCAAGGTAATACTAATTTAGATTTAACTTAATTTAATTTTTTTTATTTATCAGATCATAAAATTAGATCTAAAAAATATCAGATCTAATTTGGATCTAAGAGAAAATTTTTGAAATATACCTCTTGATCCAATCAAATTTGAACGAACCTGACACAGAAAAATCTGATTTTCCCCTTCAACTAGTATCAGAGCTAGGTTTCCATTAAAATTTATCTAGATCTGATTTAATCTAATAAATTAGTAATTTTAGATATCACATGAGATGTGATTAGATCTAAAATCAAAAAATTAGAAAATTAAAATTAATTTATCTAGATCTAATATGTTTGAGATACATAACTAGACTAAGAATAGAATTGTTCTATGTGTAGTCTAGTATAATCATAATTTTTATTTGATTAAATATAATTTTAAGATTTATTTATTTACTATTTTTTGATCTTATAAATTTTATAATCAGATCTAAAAATAGAAAATAAATTAAATTCAATTTGTTCGTATGAGATATGATAGTTGCATGTTTAAACTAGTTGTAGAATAGTCCTACAAAAAGGGTCTAGATTAAATTTTATTTGATGTGATCAAATTTAAATTTAATTTTTTAGATGATTATGAGATAATTTAGATCTAAAAAACATACATGATATGATGTATACAAAATATGTTTTAATTAGATCAATTTTCTTATATGAGATATATGCTTAGATCTAATTAGTTTTGTAGATTAGTTATATTTCTGATTAAGGCATTCTCCTTGACCGTCCGATCATAAGAACAAAGTATGATTTAAAGACTCTCTCCTTCCTTCGATGGGATGTTCTTATGATGTGTAGGGGTGCTGCGCATTCATCCTTAATCAAAAATTGAAAACTTACTTTCTACAAAACCCTAGATCCTGAAACCCAAGGATCTTATTTACATATTTTGTTTATGAACCCTAAACTTAATTAAGAATTAAAATTATGAAATATATTAGATCTAAAATTGAGAATTTTTAGATCTAAGATATGTTCATAAAATTGGATTCGGGCTTGGGTAGCTCAATTAGGTCTAGCGGTTGATCAAACTGAATCAAGAGTTGGTTAGATGGGATCAACAGTGCTTAAATTGACCAGCCTAATAGGATTAAGTCTGGGTCAAGATCGAGTCATGTGGGTGATCGATTAAGCTAAGACCTAATTAGGCTCAGTGGTTAGAGTCTAGATTATAGGCTAACCTGATTGGTTCTGGCTCAATAATTTGGTGTCTAAGGTAAGTTTGGCAGATACGATCGATTGATTTTTAATTAGGAGCTACTCGACTCGAATGCATTCTTGTCGAGCTAATGGCATATCCCTTCCATCGATCTCACTTACCTGGCCATGTTTGTCAATAGAATGAGTTCTATTCCTTATGCTTTGGCTGTTGGATCAATAATGTATGCCATATTATGTACAAGGCCTGATGTTGCTTGTGCTTTAGGCATTGCAAGTAGATTTCAAGCTGATCCAGAAGAGGATCATTGAAAAGCTGTGAAAAATATTATTAAGTACTTAAGAAGGACTAAAGATATTTTTTTTGTATATGGAGGTTCTGATCTTAAATTAGAAGCATATTCTGATTCTATTTTTAATCAGACCCAGATGATAGCAAATCCATTTTAGGATATGTCTTTACTCTGAACAGTGGAGCAGTGAGTTGGAAAAGTACTAAGCAGCCAACTGTAGCTGACTTAACAACTACAGCAGAATACATAGCTGTAAGTGAAGCCGCCAAGGAAGCTGTCTGGATGAAGAAGTTCATCACTAAATTGGGAGTTATTCCTAAAATTGAGAATCCAGTACCACTTTACTATGATAATACTAGAGCTGTAGCTCAAGCAAAGGAATTAAGGTCTCATCATAAATCCAAACACATTCTGAGATGCTTCCATCTCATTTGAGAAATTATTGAAAGATAAGATGTAGTCATAGAACGAGTGGACACAAAGAACAACATAGCAGACCCATTCACTAAGGCTTTACCACTGCAACTATTTGATCGCCACCTTGATTGTATGGGATTAAAATATAAGGGCAATTGACTTTAGTGCAAGTGGGAGATTGAAAGGAATATGCCCTCAAGCTAATTTATTGGGATGTTCTTTATCTTTCAGACTCATGTAATGACATTTTTTAATAAATAAAGGCATTTATTTCATCATATGCAAGTGTCTTATTATTTATTTAAGATTATGAAATCCTATAAATTAGGGACTATGATTTTAGGATTATGATGAGATCATACTAGTGAGACCTAAAATCTTAAAATCCTAATTTAAATATTCCTAGTCGATGGGACATTGAGTTAGGGATCAATGTTTTTCGATAAGACTAGCACATTCTTTGTATGCTCGATTGAGAGGGTGATTGATCTCACAATAACTTGTGTATGACACTAATACAAGAATGTGAGTGCTCATTAGAGAATGAGTTCACTGAATTGATCCAAATTGAGAATATCTAATGGAGTCTTATCTATATGTCAATAGATGGTTCTCATAGTGGAATTTGTGCATGTAATCCTTTGACCTGAAACTACCATAGAATCTTATATATATATAAATCCATATTTTGGTTCATAATCATTCATGACTCAGTTATGTACAGGATGATCTGGATATGGTAGATTATATATATGAAGGTTGTGAGTAGGTTAACATGAAATTGATCTCTCCTGGTAAGAGGAAATAGCATCCTACTTGCTTCAAACAAATGATTATTCAGGAAGACTTTGATCAAAGCATGATGAAAAATTAGAAATAATTTTTAATGTTTCATTAAATGAATCATCGTCATAAGATTGAAAGAGAATTGAATATGATATTGGGGTTGACATATTTCCATACCCAGAGTCATATTCAAGATGCAGGGAGATCGAAGGATCTAGTTGCATGGTAATTTTCATTGGAGGATATTTTTGATATTTTCATCAAAATTTTACATCTTTCAGGTAATCATGATACGTTGCTAGACATCAATCATGTCTTGTCGGTTTGATTAAATTAAAATTTTAGTTTAATTATTAAATTAGAAAGTGTTCTAAATTAAGTCAAATTGGGTTGGCTGGTTTTGACCTAAATCGATTTGGTTGAGTTCTAACCAAATTAGGTCAAATCACACCCAGACTCACTGTGGTTAGATGTGAAACCCAATGGGTCACATATAAAGAGAATTGATTAAGGGTCTAATTAGATTAGACCATGTTTGCAAGATGAACATGCTAGCACATGTTGCAAACCCTAGCACCTGGTTTCGAACTGGATTCGAATCAGCTTCCGATTTGGGCTAATTAAGATTCGATTTGAGCCAAATAGGATTTGGTCTTGAGTTGGATTAATCTAGATTGATTGGGCTTCAGATTGGACACCACATACCTACATCCCACGTGCTAGAGAGTCTCTCTCTTATGCATGGAAAGTCTTTCATGCGTAAAGGACTCTTTGGCGTATGAAATAAGTTGGCATCTACCTTCTTTGACTTTTTCAATATTGTTATGTCACGTAAACTTTTATATTGGCATGGACATCAAATATGGGGCGCAAAAGAGTCCTTCTGTAGATGAAATTCTTTTTTTTTCTTTTCGCCCAAGATGTTTTGTCGCCCAAGAGTCCTTGCCGCTTTGGACTCCTTGCCGCCCACTTCTTCTTTGTGCTTCTTAGTACTTTGACTATTCAAAGTACATCTCCACGCCTTCTTGATGAATGGGTATCTCTTTAAGATCCATTAGATAGCCATCTTATCTAATCCAAACCTTTGAATTATGGCACCATATATTTATGCATCACGACTCTTCATAGAAAAACTATGTAGAATTAGTCCGAAGAGTCCTTCTATTTTAAGGCACCTCTTGGACTAAATCTATGTAATTTTAAATAGTGCAAAATTTAGATGGATGTGAGATTTGATGATGGGGCATGAGATATTGATATGGGAAGGGTGTGAGATTTTTAGATGGCACCCCTACGTACATTGTAAATAAGGGTGCGCATCAAGAGTCCGGGTGTATGTGAACATTATCTTTTCTTTCTTACAAGAGTTTCTTTTTGTCCAATTTTCTTTCTTCCCTTCTCTTATCTAGACCTTGTCATTATAGGGACAAGAAGTCATCTTAAGACTAAGAGATTAGGAAGGAAAATTAAGAAGACAAAAGAAAAAAGAAAGATAGATAAGGAGAGACAAGGAAGGTGACATAAAGGCTTAAGAAGGTCTTGCCCTTATAATTAAAGTTCTTATTATTAGAACTTTAATTATATATAAATTAGAGGTGCTGGTGTCTTGATCAAGTCTCTGTGTGGATCAACGTTGGAGGGTGAACACGTGGGCACCTGATGGAAACCCTGACGGACTACTACCGATGATCAGGGTCAATTTAGGGTTTAGCGATAAAAGGTATGTTCTAATACTTTCTCTTATGTTACAAATGCATGTTATATGATTTAATTGCTAATGAGGTGGTCTTAGGGTTTAGGTTTGGTTTATTTGATTTCATGTTTTTTGCTTTGAAATCCATGCTTTCGTGCTATGCACCAAATCCATCAAGCAGATCTTCGAAAGGAGTTTCGAAGATCCTCCAAATCAAATCAAAATCTAACTTTTAGAGATGTGATAAAGAAGAAAAAAATCTCTAGATCCAGCCTGAGTGGATATCGATGGAGGCCAGGTGCTTGCGTGGCTAGATCCAGAACCTCAGGCAATCAACAGGATCATCAACGGATAATCGGATTATCCATATCAAGGTAAAACTAATTTAGATTTAATTTAATTTAATTTTTTTTATTTATTAGATCATAAAATTAGATCTAAAAAATGTTAGATCTGATTTGGATCTAAGAAAAATTTTTAAAATATGCCTCTTAATCCAATCAGATTTGAACAAACTTGACACAGAAAAATCTGATTTTCTCGTTCAGGATCAATCGATGAGTGGACAACTCTTGTCCAATGATTCCCTAATCATGGTGCACCCTAACTTGGTATCTAATTCATGAATCTCATCGTATCCAAAATATTGATCCCCTCCTTAGTTAAGTCAAACCCACCATTTGCATAGATTGAATTTCTAATTGGGTCCCTTATCATATCCAAAATATTGAGCCCAACCCATCCTCCAACCCGTAGCATCCAATGCCTAATAGACATGGTTGCATCTCTTTGGTGCAACTGAAGCACATATCTAGTCGAGAATAATCAACCCCAAAAAGGGCCCGCACATCTACAATGGTGGAAGACCTTAGACTTAATATTCTTTTAGAAGGATTTAATTTAGGTCTCTTTAAACTTGACTGGACTAAATCATAACAATTATAACTAACCTAGTGGCATGGGTTGGCTTGAATTGTTAGCCACCTCAAATCAGAATTGGGTCGACATAAATGGCTAGGTAAGTGAGACCGATGGAAGGAATATACCATTAACTCGACAAGAATGCATTCAGATTGAGTAGCTTCCAATTAAAAACCAGTCGGTCATATCTGCCAAACTTACTTTAGACACCAAATTATCGAATTAGAATCAATTGGATTTGCCTACAATCCAGGCTCGAACCGTGGAGCCAAATTAGGTCTTAACTTGATTGAGTCACTTCTCAATGTGATTCGATCTTGACCTAGACTTAATCCTATTAGGCTGGTCAAATCTAAGCTTTCTTTGATCTCACCTAACTAACTCTTGATTCGGTTTGATCAACCGCTAGACCTAATTAAGCTACCCAAGCCCGAACCAAATTTAATGAATATGTATTAGATCTAAAAATTCATAATTTTGAGATCTAAGTAATTTCGTAATCTTAATTCTTAATTAAGTTTTGAGTTCATGAACAAAATATGTAATAAAAATCCTAGGACTTCAAGATCTAGAATTTTGCAGAAAAATAAGTTCGAATTTCTAATTAAGGATGAACATGCAGCACCCCTACACGCCATAAGAATATCCCATCGAATGAGAGAAGAGGGTCTTTAAACCTTATTTTATTCTTATGATCAGATGGCTATGGGGAACTCCTTAATCAGAAATATAATTTTTACTACAAAACTAGTTAGATCATATATCACATATAAAAAGATCTAACTAATACATGTCTTGCATATATCTCATGCATTATCAATATGCATACTTTCAGATATGAAATATCATATATTAAATTTAAAAAATAAAATTTTAAATTTGATCATATCAAAAATAAAATTATTTTAGATATCTTATAGAACTATTCTATGACTAGTCTAAGCATGCATCTTTCATATCTCATATAAATAAATTAAAAATTAAAAATTTTATTTTTTATTTTTAAATCTAATTATAATAATTATAACATCAAAAAAATATAAATTAAATTGATCTAAAATTATATTTAATTAAAATAAATATATGATTATACTAGACTACACATAGAACTATTCCATACCTAGTCTAGTCATGCATCTAATACATATTAGATCTAAATTATTTAATTTTTAATTTATTGATTTTAAATCTAATCATATCTGCTGTGACATCTAAATTTTTTTAATATCAAATTATAAAAAAAAATAAAATCAGATCTAAGATAGATATGAAGAACTGCTAACCTGGTTTCGATACTAGTTGAAGAAAAAAATCCTATTTTCTGTTATAGGATCGTGTAGATTTGATCAGATCTGGGATGAATTTTTCTAAAAATTTTTAAATAATCTGATCAGATATAAGAGTTCTTAGATTTGATTATGATGATCTAATATTAAAAATTAAAATAAAAATTAAGTCAAATTTAATTTCATATCTTGTTTGAATAATTTGATTATCCTACAATGATCCTGATGTTTCCTGAGGTTCTGGAAGGAGCCACTTAGCATATCCATCTCATGAATTTGGACATCTTCTCCTTGTAAATCTTTCCTCTATCGATATCCACTTAGGAGGGATCTAGACAACTTCTCCTCACAAATCTTGTTTCTAAAGATTAGATCTGAATCTAATTTGGAAGTCCTTCAAAAAAATTTCTGAAGGCAGCGTGTCCGTCTCATGAACATCATTGCGTAGATGCTGAACTCTTCAACAATTTGATTGGATCTTCTTCTCAGATTTGTGTCTAACTATTTAGGCATGTAGAAGAGAAGGAGAGAGAGGATAAAGGGGATGTGGGATATCTGGAATGGAATCCTTTGGGTATGAAAAATATTTCTACATGAAGAGCCTTGGCGCAAGGGTTCTTATACAAAAGCATAGTGCCAAGTTAGAGTACCTCTTTGACCAAAATTCTCATTTTTCTGACTATTGGGACACTTGAAATTGATCTCCACAAAAGTTGCTAGATCCCATCTGATTTTGATGCCAAAAATCAATTTGGAAGGTGGCAGCATTAGTAGATAAGGAAGAGTCCACTACGCCTAGGACTCTTCCCTCAAGAGTTTGATCCAAATCAAATGCTATCATAACTCTATCTAGACATCTTCAAAAATTACAAAACTTGGTACACCCACTGTATATTTCATTATCTATCACATTTCCAAAAATCAAATCAAAATAACTTTTAGAAAAATTTTTAGAAGAATCTGATCAAGTAACCCTCAATTCTCTCAAATAGGTCAACTTTTGACCCCAATCTAATTTGACTATGAATGGATTTAATTTCTATAATTAATCTAATCTAGACTTGTTCTAGTTAGATGAAAATCAACTAATTCAAAATACAAGAATGAGTTAAATCAAATTTAACTTGATTGTGATGAATCAAAAAGATTTTAGAAGAAGAAAGTCAGGCTCAATCGTGTGTTAGCACGATTACCTTAAACCTGATTGGATCTAATCCAAATCAATCTAACTGGGTTAGCTCAATTGATGACATCTAGATCCAAACTCTTATTTATGTGATCCAGTTAGGTTCAACTTTATATGGTAATGAGATATGTCATGATCTCCATCATCAATATCATCGAAATATCTTTCGATGGACCAGAACTTTTTTGATTTATACAATTAGAATAATTGATCATCAAAATTATTCTAATTGCTCCCAAAATCCACCAGTGACACCTAGCAATATATGGTGGCAATCCATCAGAACTAAAAGTGAACCTCTTAGTGTAGTTGCCTATGTGATTGGGTTCTTCTATCTTGAGCCCCGATAGGATTAGTGTTAACGTAAACTTGTCAAACCCAATGTCCGTTATATGAATTAATCATTCAATTCGAGTCCAATGTGAAACCCTAATAGAAACTCTTTCTATTCTCTTCACTCTGCCATGGCCATGGGCTTAAGAACTCAATCTAATGATTATCATAGGGCTACTCCTCATCTACCGAGGTAGATAGATCTCCTTATTGGTGCAATCCAATTCCTACAATGAACATGCTAAATCCAACATACACCTCAAGTTTCCGAATGGCTAGGAGACTAAGTTATGATGTAGTCAAACTATAACACCCTTAAGATGAACTGTCAATGCCCCTCAGGTCAAAGAACCATACACACCACTACAGCATTGAGTCAGTCATCAATGAGAAGGTAGACTTTCTTATGACTACTCGAGGTGGTCATGCTCAGTGCCCTCATTTTCTAACAAGTATTAGTACTCTTGCTACAATATCTCCACACCATAAACTAAAGATACATTTATCCTAAGAAAGTGATCGCACACTAACCTTTTGGATCAATTACCATCCTCGTGATGATCCTACGGTCGGGAGCAATTTATGAGTTAATTATGAAAATTTATGTCTTAAATTTTTAACTCTTGAAAATATGAATTGTCATTATCATTAACTCAAAGGATGTATCACAGACACTTTTAAATATACACTATGATAGAAAAATAACCCATTTATAAATTTATAGTCAAAATTATAAAATTATCCTTAGAAGTGTATTATAAGTGACAGCCAATCTGGCTTCTAGGATACACATCTAACACTACAGCCCTATTAAAAATAAGAGGAGAACCTCGTCCTAACATGAGTAAAGCAAAGATCTCGTTAATCATAGACAAGATGAGGGGAGAGGCCCCTCTAATGGCCTTAATGCGCTCCTATAGCCACTTTAGGAACAGAAGGAGAACCTCGTCCTAATGTGAGTAAAGTAGAATGCCTCATTAATCTAAGGCAAGATGAGGGGAGAGATCTTGTCAATGGTCCTAACATACCCCTACGATCATGCAAGGAATAGAAGAGAACCTCGTCCTAACATGAGGGAGGCCAAGGCCTCGTTAATCTAAAATGAAGGAAAGGAAAAAGCCATACTGGCGACCCTTATACATATCCCCCTATGGCTATGTCAAATATGAATAGGGGAGCGCTGCCCAGGTTTGCGAAAGGGATCCCAACTTGGCATCCACAATGAGCATCTCATTAGAACGCAAAGCAAAGAAAAATGAGGCGAAGAAAGTAGAGCCATTAACCAGTATCAAATTCGTATAAGACAATAGCGAAAAGGATACCATCTTATTGCAAATATTAAGTTCATTACAAGCAAGATAAAGGTCGGCAAGATCGATAGAATACAAGTTCATTACAAGCAAGACAAAGGTCGGCAAGATCGATTACATGAAAAGAAAGAAAAAGAAAAAAAGATTGAAGTCCTAGGATGGACTGGACTCCTCAGATTTTGGGCTGTCAGTCCCAGCTATCACCAAGGCTTGCTTTAATCTAAGGATCTCCTCCTCGAGCTCTCTCTTTTGGTATAAGCCATTGATAGGGACGCGATGCTGTTGTTAAGACACCGTGTTTATCAGTTTAATCCGACTTCTTAAAATTATTGAAAATACGTAAATAGTAGTGAGTCGGGTCGAATCCACAGGGAAGGTAGTGTTTTTAGATTTGAAATCTTTGATTTTTTTGAGAAGAAAAAGAAAATGATTTAAATTTTAAAATAAAAATTGAAGTCGGAAGATTGAAAATAAAAATTAAAAGATGCAGGAATTTAAATTTGGTACTAAGATCTACTAGTTAGATCTTAGCATCTACTTGCAAAGCAATAATTTAAAGTGCATAAATTAAATTACAATAAAAATAAAAAGCAAGAAATTAAAATATAAAAATTTTTATTAACTAAAATTTCAGAATTTAAATACATAAAATTTAAAAAGAAAAGACAATAAAATAAAATAGCCTGATCTCTGATCTTGGATCGGTATTGGCAGAAAGATGGTGTAGAAGCTCGGCTCTTCTTCTCAGCACCCGTTGCTTCGAAGCAGCCTTTAACCCATAGCCTGGCTTCGCCCTATACCAAAACTTCACCTTGATCGGAGATATCAATTTTTGATGGCCTGGGATCCTTTTTATAGAGCTAGGAGGGCTGGATATTTTTTCTAAAGGCAATATGGGACTAATAGCCTTTGTAATCGTAAAAATACAAAGAAATTTGGATAAAATTTCAATCAAAATAGCTCTAATATGACTCTGCTAAATCTGATAAAATCCAGCCGTTCAACAGGAATCCAACGGTCCAAAAATCATCAAAATCGGATGCAGATAAGCTCAGATCGGGTCGGATTAAATTCTGGCCGTTGGATCACGCTTGATCGAGGAAATCTGGCCGCAAATCGCGCTTCGGGAGTCTTGATCGCCGCCGGCAGTGTTCTGGACCGTCGGATCATCGCCTGGATCGAGCGCTGCCGTCCGATGGTGATCCGCGTGATGTTTGTATCTGAATAAAATTCGGAAGCAACCACAGCCGTCCGATCCTGACCGCAAACAACCACATCCGTCCGATCGCGCAATAACTGTTCCCATGGACCGCGTGGACCGGCCGCACCGCACACCGCAACCAATCAGCGCCGCTGTTGTCGGATGAAAAGACTGAATTACCCTTGTGAGCCGCGATAAATTTCTGTAGACCCTTAAGGGGTCTAGGTCCACCACGTGGCAATCTCTGATTCGCCGGAATTTGCTGAGCTGGCGGTCCACGCCTGGATCGTGGACCGACTGATGGCTTCAACGGCTGAGTCGGCTTGATGGCTCGGCTTGGCTTGATGGCTCGGCTTGCGGAGCCGGCTGAGCCGTTTTCTTTTTTTATTTAATTTTTATTTATTTTATATTTTTAAAAATTCATATCTTTTTCATTTTAGCTCCGTTTTACTTGAAATTTATTTCGTTGTGATCAGAAAAATGAGCTCTTTCTATTGATAATAAAATTTTATTTTTTAATTTTTATTAATTTTTATTATTTTTTAATTAATTTTTTAATTAATAAAAATATGAATTTTTTCAAAAATTATATATAAATTAATTATTAATTATTAAAAATTAATATTAAATTAATTGATAAATTAATACTTTTATTGGTGAATTTATGATGTTTATCACACCCCCCAACTTAAGCTTTGCTCGTCCTCGAGTAAAGAAAGAATTTAGTTTTAAATACCTTTTAACTTTAGAGTTTCGAATTTTACCTTAAGCAATTTTCAAAATGGACCATTGATATTCAGTAGAGCTTAAATGAGATATATCATTGGGGTATTAATACTTATCAATAGAAAAATTAAGTAAAGAACATTAAATTTTTCAGAACTTTTTCTAAATTATTCCACTTTTATCTCTGATTTGTCTAAACTTTCATATAGGACAGGTGTATTGCTACTTCCATCCTTCATTTATTAATTTTTATTTTCACATTGCCCACTTTTTGATGCGAATATCATTGCTTACTTAGGCAACGGGACCCGGTTACTCGGTGGGAAACCAATGTTTTTTTTCTTTTTTTTTCTTTTTTTTTTTTTTTTTTAACGTTGTACCACTATTGAGTGTCTTAACTCCTTAAGCTTTCTATTTGATCCATGTAGCGAGTCTTGGGCCAATGACTCCCAAACCAGTTGGCTTTAGGGCACTAGGTATAGAATACCCCTCGGGCTTACTAGCTCGAATCAAATAGGCTACGAGTTAAGACTAGCTTTACAACGAGCTTCTTTGCCCTTCCCACCTTTTGACGCGAAACTCAATGCTTGCTTAGGCAAAGAGGCCCGGTTACTCAGTGAGAAGTACTTGGAAACTATTTTATTAAAATAAATTTTTATATGAAGAAACGTATAGTTACCCTACACAAGCCTATAAAAAGTAGACTTTTCTTTGATGCTAGTAGAAATAATTAGAAATGCTCCAAGAAAAATTTTTTATGTTCTAGACTTAACTCTTTATTGAATTTTCTTAATACTTGATTCCTCAATATCTCATAGATTCTCTAATCTGTGCATCAATTTTCTTTTTAAAAATGCTTAGTTTAATTCGATTCTTAAGCATAATCAAGTATCTAAATACTAAATACTAACTTTTTTGAGGACTTAAAATTTTAAAATTTTTATTTTTCTCTCCCCCCAACTTAATCGACATTGTCCTCAATGGAGAAGAAAAAATAAAGGATGTAATAAAGAACATGGAAGAATACACCTAACTCAGTATATATATTTTATTTTTTATTTTATTTATTTATTTATTTATTTATTTATTTATTTTTTATTTTTTTGGTCCAGCACATGCCTTTGAAAATTTGAGCTCTCCCTCCAACTTATTCAAATTATCCTAAAAAAAATAAACTAAAAAAAAATAAATTAGATAAAAACTAAATATTGGGTTGCCTCCCAACAAGCGCTAAGTTTACCGTCTTCAGCCAGACACAATGTAGCTCACTATCCTGTGTCGAATATTGGATTGACAAATTCCAATGGTTTTGGATTGCCAATCTCAGAAAGTTGATGTTGATTTTTAATCCCATTATTGATATATTCACTGTTAATTTTTGGGATATATTTTATGATTCCATTCTCAGACTCATGTTTATTAAGAATTACTCCTATTTGTTCTTCTAAAATGCTCATGAATGGAGTTTTAGGAGTACCATAAACCTATAGATTGAGTTCCATTTAGGTATTTAAATATTCTTTTTACAGCATTTAAATATGATTCTTTTATATTAGATTGAAATCGTGCGCATAAATAAATACTAAATATGATATCTAGTCTACTAGTAGTTAAATATAATAAAGAACCTATCATGCCTCTATAAACCTTTGTATCAACACATTTACCTCCTTTGTCCTTATCAAGCTTACATGATGGTCTCATGCATGTACTAATGGCTTTGGAGCTCTCCATCCTAAATTTTTTAAGTAGCTCTATTGTGTACTTGCTTTAGATGATGGAGATTTCTTTCTTTGCTTGTTTGATTTGAAGTCCAAGGAAGAATATTAATTCACCCATCATGCTCATCTTGAACTCCTCCTGCATAAGCTTAGCAAAATCTTGACATAAAATTTCATTAGTAGATCCAAATATAATGTCATCAACATATATTTGTATTACTAAGATGTCATCATGATCTCTTTTAATGAAAAGGGTTGTATCTACATTTCCTCTTGAAAATTCATTATTAAGCAAGAATTTACTTAATCTTTCATACCAAGCTCTACGTGCTTATTTTAAACCATATGATGCTTTGTTTAATTTGAAAACATGATTTGGAAAAGCATGATTTTCAAAATCAGAAGGTTGTTCTACATAAATTTCTTTGACAATATATCCATTTAGAAAAGCAATTTTAACATCCATTTGAAATAACTTGAAATTCATAATGCATGCATAAGCGAGTAAAAGTCTAATTACTTCTAGTCTAGCAACAGGTGCAAAGATCTCATCAAAATCAATTCCCTCTTCTTAATTATAATCATTTGCAACTAATCTTGCTTTATTCCTAATTACACTTCCATTTTCATCCAATTTATTTTTATATACCCATTTTGTGCTAATTATTGGATGATTTTTAGGTATCGATACTAAGGTCCATACATTATTTCTTTCAAATTGATTAAGTTTCTCTTGCATTGTATTTATCCAATTATAATCTTTTTTGACTTCATTTATGGTTTTAGGTTCAAAATGAGAAATAAATGTAAAGTGATTGTATGTATCTCTAAGTGAAGAGCGAGTTCTTATCCCATGTGTAGGATCATCAATAATTAGTTCTCTAAGATGATTGTGAACATACCTCCATTCTTTTGGAAGATCATTTGTATCTTGAGGTTGTTCTTATTGTCCTTCACTCTCATTTTCTTGCTTGTCTTTATGATCCTTTTCATTTTGAATTGTTGAATCCTTTAGGATAATCTCCATCGTCCCTTCTATAAGAGGATCTGCATCATCAATATCCTCACTCTTTCTTGATAAAGGAACATTAGTCTTATAAAAAATAACATGTATTGACTCATCTACTACTAAGGTTCTTTTGTTAAATACTCTAAAAGCTTTACTAGAAGAGGAGTAAACAAAAAAAATAGCTTCATCAGATTTTGCATCAAATTTTTCTAATTTTTCTTTACCATTATTCAAAACAAAACATCGGCAATCAAAAACATGAAAATATACAATGTTAGGTTTTCTTTCTTTTCGAAGCTCATAAGATGGTTTTTTTTAAAATTGGTTTGATTAGGGCATGATTTAAAATATAACATGCCATATTAATTGCTTCCACCCAAAAGTATCTTGGAAGGTTGCTTTCACATAGCATGGTATGGGCCATATCTTCTAGTCCTATTTTTTCTTTCTACCACCCCATTTTATTGGAGTGTCCTAGGTGCTAAAAAATTATGACTTATTCCATTTTCATCATAAAATTTTTCAAAGTCTTGGTTTTCAAATTCGGTTCCATGATCAATTCGAATGCTTTGAATTGAAAATCTTTTTTCATTTATAACTTTTCAATAAAACTTTGAGAAAACATGAAAAGTTTTATCTTTGTGTGCCAAAAAAAAAATCCATGTAAAATGTGAGTAGTCATCGATAATTACAAAATCATAATGTTTTTCACCTAAGCTTATTGTTCTTGTAGGACCAAATAAATCCATGTGCAATAGTTTCAATGGTCTAGAAGTTGAAACAATGTTCTTAGATTTGAATGAAACTCTAGTTTATTTACCTAGTTGACATGCATCACAAATTTTATCTTTTCCAAAGTTCAATTTTGGTAAATTGATAACTAATTTCTTTTTGATAAGCTTTGAAAGTGAATGCATACTAATGTGTGCAAGCCTACGGTGTCAAAGCCAATTAGACTCATTAATTTTAGCATTCATAGCTACTAGACATTGCATGTTTATCATAGAAAGATCATTCAAATCTACCATATAAATATTGCCATGTCTATGTCCAACAAACTTAATGCCATCATCATTGGGACTAGTTACAATGCATATTGAAGATTCAAAAATAACTTTGTAACCCTTATCATAAAGTTGGCTAATGCTTAAGAAATTATGTTTCAAACCATCTACTAATAAAATATTTTCACTATACTTAGAGGGAGTTACCTATATCGATAATCTTTCCTTTGCCATTATCTCCAAAGGTGTCCATTCCTCCACTTTTAGCATCAAGCGTGATGAATTGGAACTCATCATCGATCATATGTCTTGAGCATCCGCTATCAAGATACTATCTTTAATTTTCTCCTTTGGATGCAAGACATACCTACATGCAAAATCAAGTCCTTACTCTAGGTACCCAAGTTTTCTTGGGTCTTTTAAGATTAGTCACAATGATTCCTTTTGGAACCCATATTTTTTTATATTTAAATTATTAAAAAAATATATATAAGATTTGTGTCCTAGTTTACTATATTTAAAGCAAGTAACATTTAAAAATTTATTACTTTATGAATCTATAAAAATATTTTTTAGAAATTTTTGTTTTCTTAGGAGGTTATAGCCTAGACCAGTCTCATCATAAACGATCTTTTGATTTTCAAGAATCATATGAAGTTTATTTAAACTTAAAGTAAATTTTTCAACTATCAATTTTATCTTGTCAATTTCATTTTTTAAATTTAGATTTTCTTGAGTTAAGACTAGTTTTTTACTTAGGATAATTTTAATTTCCTTTAGCAAGATTTGATTCTTAAACTTTAGATCTTTATTTTTAGTTTCTAAATTTTTTAAATCATCTATTAAATCATAGAAGGCTTCTTGAAGTTCTTCGAATATAAATTCATTTGAGATTTCAGTATTTACCTCATTTTTATGTGCCATAAGGCACAGGTTGGCTTATTCATGAGCTTCTTTCTCTTCGAAGCTTGAGTCGTCACTATCACTCCATGTTGCTACCATAGCCTTTTTCTTATATTTCTTGGAAATCTTTTTAAGTTGAGGACATTCAAACCTAAAGTGTCCCGACTTCTTACGTTTATAGCAAATAAAGGGCTGCACCCTATCCTTTTTCTTACTATGCTCTCCTTTGGTAGGTAGCCTCTTCCTCATCCCTTGTTTTCTCTTTAAAAATCTCTTGAACTTCCTTGTGATGAGGGCTATTTCTTCATCTTGTTCTTCATCTTTTATTTTATTAGATTCCTCATCTTGTTGAGTGGTGGATTTAAGAGCTATTATCTTCTTTTTCTTGACATCTTCTTCTTGATGTTGTTTCATGCTTAGCTCGTGCATCATTAGTGATCCTAGAAGCTCCTCCAAGAGTAAAATATTCAGATCTTTGACTTCTTGGATTATAGTTACTTTGGCCTCCCATGTCCTTAGTAAAGATCTAAGAATCTTCCTCATAAAGTCACTATTAGAATAAGACTTGCCAAGACTTTTAAGACCATTTATAATATCCATAAATCTAGTAAATATTTTAGTTATTAACTTATCATGCTCCATTTTGAAAAGTTCATATTTGTGCACAAACATATTAATTTTTGATTCCTTAACTTGATTAGTGCCTTCATGAGTTACTTCTAACCTATCCCATATTTTCTTAGTCGACATGCATGTTAAAATGAGATTATATTTATTAGCATCTAAAGCACAATATAAAACATTCATGGCTTTTGCATTGAGTTGAGCCATTTTCTTATCAACCTCATCCCATTCATTTTCGGATTTGGTTGATTCCACACCATCAATTATCTTCGTGGGTGTGTGTGGTCCATTAACTATGATACTCCACATATCAAAGTTAAGTGCTTGTATAAATATTCTCATTCAAGCTTTTTAATAGGTATAGTTTGACCCATTAAAAAGTGAAGATCAGTTTGTGGACTGCCCCTTGGCTAGAGAAATACTAACTTGGGTTACCATAGATCTTTGGCTCTTTGTTAGTTAAATCAAAGTAGGACTAAAGCATCGAGCTCTGATACCAGTTGTTGCCCAGCTATGCAACCCAAGAGGGAGGGTGAATTGGGTTTTTAAAATTTTAATGCTAATTTAAAATTGTCAAGATTGAATGATGATACGCAAGTAGTGTGTGTGAAGCAATTTAGGTTAGATAAATATAGAAAAGATTAGAAAGCAAGAATTTAATAAACTAACAAAAAAAAGACAGCAAGCATGCCATAAACAATAAAGATTTATAGTGGTTCGATGCTTTCCTTGCACCTACATCCACTCTCCAAGCTCCTACTTGAAAATTCAAAATCACTAAATGTATTCAATCAGAATACAACATCGGTACCTTCGATCCTA
This sequence comes from Cocos nucifera, assembly GCA_006176705.1. Taxonomy (NCBI): domain Eukaryota; kingdom Viridiplantae; phylum Streptophyta; class Magnoliopsida; order Arecales; family Arecaceae; genus Cocos; species Cocos nucifera. The sequence goes on along the minus strand of QRFJ01001150.1, from coordinate 259,900 downwards.
GCTATCCCAAGCTAGCATGCTTATTTCTTGGGTACAAGCCAAACCTACATACTCCGATTTAAGGCTCGGATCAACCCTCCCAAGTTTTGGAACCCCCCAAAACTTGAATCAAAATAATAAAGCAGAGTATAAGAGTTAATGACAATCAAATACAAGTTTATCTCTCTTAATGAGCAAATAAAATCTTAAGAATGCTTTTCATAATAATGGAGGAAGCTTTTCTGATTTTTGGCAAGATTGTTGGAGACTTGAATGAGCTCTTGAGAGGTTGGTGAACTTAAAATGAAAGCTTCTTTGCTTGAAGATGACTTTTGCTTAGGGTTGAATTGAATAATGAAATCTCTTATGTTTTTCTCCTTTTTATAGCCTTTTAAATCTTCAATGGATAGAGGAGAGAATTTTGGACAAGATTTGTAGCCATTGTAGACTTTAAAGAAAGCAATAAAAGCTGCCAAAATGGGATAAAACTAGCCATTGCAGAAAATTTTCATTACAAGGGTCGACTCATGGGTCGATCTCTGGCATGAGGGTCTACCTCGAGGTCGACCTCTAAGATAGAATTCTAGAAATCAGCTATTCTATATCTTTGGCCTTAGGAACAATAGAGGTCGATCCTGAGGTCGACCCTTGGCATGGAAACAGCATGCCAAATAGCCTATTTCAGCAGGGGTTGACCTAGGGGTTGACCCATTTGCTTCAAACTTGATTTTCTCCCAAAATATGCTTCTAAAAATCATGACACTACCTCCAAAGGATCAGAAATATTCTATACTTTCACTTAAGGCTCTCAGATCAAAACTTGATAAAATTATAATTTTGCCTCTGAAATACAAAATTTTTTTTTCCAAGCCAAATTCATTAGTAATCCTCTCAAATATTTTATAATCATCAAAATCAATTCTTGGAGCAACAACTTGCAAGCAACTCACTGTACTTTGATATCGAACTATCTAAATTTCTAATTCAATGATAGAAGGTTACTGGGTGCAGTCAAGTACTTGTTTAGTCGATGCATGAGTCAAGATGGGATTGACCCATCCAAGTGTTGGAGAAAATGAATCACCGTATTTCAATTTAGCAAAACCTCGATCGGGGTAGTCCATTTGATGGATATTAAAATTAAAAAATAATGTAGATGATTTCTTAGGATTGATAGTTAAATCCTAGGTAATCTTTTGAGCATTTAGGTTAAGGGGATAAATTACACAATAACCAAATGCCACAGGTTCATGGATGTTGCGATGCAACTATTCGATCTATTCGGACGTTGGATACCATTGCTAGATGATCACATCGATTGGTACAAAAATTAATTTTTATTCTACCGACTTAGAATTCAAACCTATGGGATCACACATAATTAGAGTTCCTACTTGATCTAATGGTTAATCAAGAATTCCAATGGTCTGGGACTATATGATCAGGAGTCCTATTGGATTGGGACTCTATGATCGGGAGTCTCACTAGACTGAGACTTTGCCTTCATAGATTCGACTGGACTGGAACTCTGATATTAATAAAGGATTAATTAATAATTATATTAGTAATTAGCTTAATTTGATTGAGTGATGAGGATTCGATCAAATCTGATTGAATTTGATTCATTTAGGTTTGACCCAATCAGGTCTTGAGATGACCTAATCACTATAGAAGATTTGACCTTGATTGGATCAAAACTTGAATCTAATTAATTTTTAATTTGATTAAAAATTTAGTAGATTGGGTTAAGCCTAATTTGATTAGGTTTAACCTAGCCTAATTGGGTTTAGATAAATTGGTTTGATTGAAACCAATTTGTACAGGTCAAATTAGATTTAAAATTCAAACTTCTTCTCCCTATGCCACCTTGACTTTGACCCCTGCTTTTCTCCATGCAAATTTTGAATTTGTATGAGAATTCTCCATGCTAATATCTGATGTTGGTGCCCTCACATTTCTCTCTTTGACATGGTCCAAGCATTGGATTAGATGAGATTCACTTGAATTTTGAATTCAATTGAATTTGTTAGCCCTCTAACATCTCTCCCTTATCTATTCCCCATGCCTCACTTATTTTTGTCACACTTTTTCATCGCAATTTTTAGAGTGGGCATACAAGGAGAGTCCTTCTACTCATAACCCACCTTATAAGGGCGTTGGATATGGATGAGGAATCCACTTGAATTTTGAATTCAAGTGGATTGGTCAAAACCACCTAACCTCCAAATCTTATCCTATCTCATGTGCATTTCCCATTGAAATCATGCCAATAAAATAAGATTTTTTCATGTGGGCATGCATGAGTGAGAAGGGGTTCCTAGAGAGAGAAATCCAAAGAGGGGGTGCTTGTCCTGGGCATGGAAAAGTCTAGAGAGAGAGTGTGTGTGTGTTTTTCATCCACCAACTTCCATCTCTTACGCCACTTGTTTTTTTGTTTCTTTTGGTTACTTACTTTAGATGTGATCTGAGTGGGATTTGTGTAGATAGGAGAGTACTCCTACCATAAAAATTTATTTCATAGAAAAATTCCAAAGAGAGAGGGCGTGAGAGCATTTTGGGGCATCAGGAGTTTTCGGTGTGTTAAACCCTAGGGTTTGGACCCAGGGGTTCGGGTGGAGATTGAGCCCTATGAGTGACTGATCATCACCAAATTTTTTACACCATCTCATCATCCTCCAATACAAGTCTTCTAACTTTTTGGAGCATCTAAAAGATTAGAAGAAAGGTGGTCGATTAGATTGACCAAGATCGACCATCGAAGGCTTTGGTAAGGAGCTAACACTCCGATGGAGCTTGTCAAGATGAGGAGCTCTATGTGGACTAACCATAGGTATAGAACAAGTGTGCAACTACATCACAATATAAGGAAGATTCTTCTAGTAGTTTTGGATTGTGGTGATTGGCTATCCATGCTCAGGTATTGTATTCTAAACACATGTCGGTCAACAAATATGATTTGCTGATCGAATGTATTTAATTTTTTATTACATATAAGCATGTCTAAATCCTTATGTAGGATTTATAATCTAATCATAGCATGTATTAAATTAATATTAGATTAATTTTAGCTTTCGCTGCACTTAAATTTTTGAAAAAAATTTGAAATGCATGCTTATAACCTTGCACCATTTCCATCATTGGTATTAGAGCCAGGTTGCTTGACATATTCATATGTTAATTAGAAAAATTAAATATTAGCATATATAATATGTTTTGATCTAAATAACTTAGTAATAGAGGATGAATGAGCCACCAAGCCATCCAATCATGAGAGATAAGTATGGTTTAAAAGTCATCTCCTCCCATTCGATGGGGATCCCTTAAGGTGGTAGGAGTGCCATCATGAACTCATTCATTAAGGTGAATAGTGAAAAGATTTCATGATTGAAATTATTTCAATTGAAAATTAAACATGAATAAGTTTAGATTCGATTAAAAAGTTGATTCATGATTTAATTTTTATTATGCTTATTTTTTATTATGAAACTTGCAATAGGTTGCTGTTTATGAAATGAGTCGATCCATTTCTGAAATGAGTCGACCCATTTAGTGACTAAAAAATAAAAAAAAATTTAAAATTTAAAAATTATTTTTGAAGTGCTGAACCCCAATCCATCAACCTAAAAACTTAGTTAAAAGAATTAAGTATTATATACTAGGGTCTAGAATTATGAATTAAAATTCCTAAGATAAAAGCATAAGATGTGGGTTAAAGGGTTAGACGCATTAGGTCCATTAATTAGATTAGACCTAAGGTTAGTTAAAGAATGGATTTAACTAGAATAATTAATCAAATCTAATCAATTATTGAATTAGATTAGATCGAGGACACTCTAGATTCAACTTCAATAGTTGTAGTTGAACAAGTTTATGTCTTTAACAAGGACCAAGATGGACTTGATTTATGACTAAGCGGTCTAGTCCAAAATGACTAAATTAATTAGATTGAACCTAATTAACCAATTGGTGTCTAAGATAAGTTAGGTAGTCCAGACCAATAATTTTTAATTGGGAGCTACTCATACTGATTCAATCTTTGATGAGTTAATGGCATATCCCTTCCACTGATTTGACTTACTTGGCCAACATGGTCGATTAGAACTTGATTAGATCACTTGGTGATTCAAGCTGACCCATGTCATTAGGAATCAGTTTGACTGATTTTAATCAGTAAAATTGAATTAGGTACCCACGGACTGAAATTGATCCTAGTCCTCGTTAATTGACTTGGTAAAGTCAGTGGGAGTAATTGGTCCTATCTTTTCTTTCCTAAAATCATAAGTAACCTAAATTCTCTAAATTATTAGGTCTTAAAAATGACTAAGTTATGGAGATAATTGAGTTATAGCCTCCCATGAAGGTGAATAGTAATGAGTCCAATTTTCTAGATGGACATTGGAGGTGCCTTACACCTGCTCAGTTGGATATTGAAATTACTATCCATCAAATGATGATTAGGTTGCACTCTCTAAACGGCGATCAAGTTGGTCAGAGCTTTCCTCGAGCCTGATCTTCATTCATTTGTTACACTGAAACTCAGTTATGTTAATGGTTGGACCTAACTAGACCTTTTTAGTAAAGGCCATACCCTATTGAATTGGCTTCTGGGATAAAATTAAATTACTAAAAATTATTTAGAAAAATAATTAGCTATGAATCTATCTATAGATGTACATAAGTTGGCCAGAGCTTTCCTCAAATCTGTTTGTAGTCTATGTGGATTCCAGTATCCACTAAGGAGTTAGTGTAATTTCTCGAATTGGAGGTAGAGGCTACCAATTCATAAAAATAGTAGGATATTTAGACTAAAGTCCAAGTCTTTAAGATTAAATAATTTGAGTACTGATATGATCTTGTATTGTCCTTTTAGTTAAATAGAATGGCCAGTGTAAGTCTATCCATTCATTGTTGGATAGTGATGAGCTTTTAGGATCTAATTATGAGAAGTCTAGTATTGACCCTAATCAGGCAAACCCAAAGAGGAATAGTCCTCTTGACTCAAATAGGTTGAACATGAGAAAGCAGCAAGGAGTTACTGGTCAAGACTGTTACATGATAACATCTTGCAATTTTACAATTTATGATACTTCTACCTGGGTATTAGATAATGAAAGTTTAGTTTACATATGTAATTCATTGCATGGACTTCAAATTAGTAGAAACTATGAGAATGGTGATAGATTTTTGAATGTTGGGGATAGAAGAAATATTCCAATCCTAGCATTGGGAATACATGAGCTTATTTTCAAAACTAATAATATCGTTTTAAGTGACTATTATTATTATCCATCTTTTATGATGAACATAATATTTATTGGACTTTTGGTCCAAGATGATTATTATTTATCGATAAAAGAAAATTATTATGATATCATTATGAGTGATGTTACAATAATGCGAGGATAATTAAGAAATGATATTTATGTTTTATCATAGTCTATTAGTATAATGTACATGTCAAATAAACATCCAAAATTAGATAATGTCATCAATGCCTATCTTTGGCACTATCAGCTCGATTATATAAACAAAAATAGGATCAACAGGTTAGTCAAGAAGCGTATCCTTGACATCGATGATTGTGAATCATTGACTATCTGTGAGTCCTACTTTCTTGATAAGATGACCAAATCATCTTTTACTAGAAAGGATAAATGGGCCACTAAACTTCTAGGTCTAGTATATACTGATATATGTGGATCGATAAACATAAGTACCAGAGGTGGGTATTACTACTTCACTATATTTACTGACAACCTATCTAGGTATAGGTGCGTCTATCTTATGATGAGTAAATCTAATTCATTTGAAATATTCAAATGATATCATAATGAGGTAGAAAATTAACTTGGGAAGAGTATTAAAACTCTTCGATCAGATTGAGAATGTGAATACCTTTCCAATGAGATTTTGATATATCTAAAAGAGAATGAGATTCTCTCATAATGGAATTCTCCTGGAATACCACTACATAATGGTGTGTCTAAAATTAGAAATCAAATCCTATTGGACATGGTTCGATCCTTGATAAGGTTTGCGAGTCTGCCAATTTCTTTCTAGGGTTATGCACTTGAGACTACTTATTATGTTTTGAACAATATTCCAAGCAAGTCTGTTGCAAAAATTCCATATGAGATATGGACTGGGCGTAGGCCGACATTCTCTCACCTTAGGGTTAGGGGTTGTCAAGCTTATGTCAAACATTTTGCAGGTAGAAAAGCTTGAACCTAGGTTTGATAAATGCTTGTTTATAGGATACTCCAAGAAAACTAGGGGTTATTACTTATACCTTGCTAAAAAGCAAAAAATGTTCGTCAGCAATAGGATGGTCTTTTTGAAAAAAAAGTTTCTTAGAAAAGGAATAGCTGGACCTAATGTTAAGCTTGGTGAAGTTTGATAGGTGAAAGAACCAACACATTCTAGTAAACCTACAGAATTAGATTTGATCAGATCAAACCTAGAGCCCATTATAGAGGCACCCTTGAGGAGATCCAGTAGAGTACCACATCAGTTGGATAGATACTATAGTTTCTTGGTTTGAGATGGTGATCCTATTAAACTCGATGAGAATGACGAGGATCCGATCACCTACATGGATGCCTTGTAGAGGTCCAACTCTAATAAGTGGCTAGAAGCCATGAAGTCCGAAATGGAGTCCATGAAGATCAATAGTGTATAGGCACTAGTTGATCTACCTAAAAGGATAAAATTCATTGGGTGTAAGTAGATTTTCAAAAAAAAAAAGGACATTGATGGAAAGGTGGAGGCCTATAAATCCCATCATGTTGCCAAAGAATATCATCAGCATTATGGTATTAACTATGACGAGATATTTTCTCCAGTGGCAATGTTCAAGTCCATTTGGATTATGCTTGCGATAGCAGCACGTCTGGACTATGAGATCTGGCATATGGATTTGAAGACAGCTTTTCTAAATGGAGAGCTGGACGAAGAGGTATATATGATACAGCCTGAGGGTTTCACATTCATAAATAAGTCCAAGGTGTGGAAGCTTTAGAGATCCATCTATGGATTGAAGTAGGCATCTCAAAGTTGGAACATACATTTTGATAAAGTGATCAGAACGTATGACTTCATTAAGAACGAAGAGGAACCCTATATATACAAATGGGCTAATGGTTCTGTAGTTGTATTTCTTATACTGTATATGGATAATATTTTCTTAATCAAGAATAACATCCTTGCACTACAGGGAATAAATGTTTTGTTGTCATCTCAATTCTTCATGGACTTAGGAGAAGCTTCCTACATCCTAGAGATGAGGATCTATAGGGATAGATCTAAAAGATTACTTGGATTATCCCAGTCTACGTACATCGATACCATGCTGAAGAGGTTCAGCATGGTAAATTCCAAGAAAGACTATCTTCCGGTAGGCTATGAAATTTTTCTCTTGAAGAGAAATTATCTAACAACTCCTCAAGAGAGAGAGCGTATGAGTAGAATACCATATGCTTCGGTAGTGGGTTCTATTATGTATGACATGACGTATATGAGATTGGATGTGGCATACTCACTAGGAGTAGTGAGTAGGTACCAGTTTGATCTGGATGAGAATCACTGGAAGGTTTAAAGACAATCCTGAAGTATTTAAGAAATACTAAGGACCAGTGGCTCATCTATGGAGATGCTGACTTGAAGCTTGTGGGATATACTAATTCTAATTTCTAGTCAGATCATGATGATAATAAAAGTATGTCAGGTTAAGTATTTACCTTAAATAGTGGAGCAATCTGCTGAAAGAGTTTCGAACGGATTACCATGATCGATTCTACTTGCGAGGTGGAGTATGTTGCGGCATTTGATGCTGTGAAGGAAGTTATGTGGCTGCAAAAGTTCAATAGCGAGCTGGGAGTGGCACCCTCCTTGGATGGTCTAGTTCTGCTTTACTGTGACAGCACTAAAGCCATATCTCAAGCAAAGAAGCTAAAGGCATATCAGCACACCAAGCATATTCTACATCACTACCATCTTGTATGAGAGATCGTGGAATGAGGTGACGTCGAGCTTCAAAAGATCGACGGAAAGGAGAACGTAGCCGATCCATTAACAAAAGCCCTTGGAATCAAAGAATTCAACAATCATAAATGGAAGATGGATATTCGATACTGCTTTGATTAGCTTTAGTCTAAGCGAGAGTTTGTTAGGTACTGTATCCTAAAGCCAATCATCTAGGTTGCAGATAGTTGAGTTGTATGTAATTTATACTTGAATTATAAATGAATAAAATTATTATTCTGGTATTTCATCATGTTTGTACATCTTTCTATAATAAATTCTTTTGTGATAAAGTCCTTAGGACTATTCAGACTTGATAAAGGAGGATTTGTTGTTTAGTCTTTAAACTTGATCATGACCAAATGATACGTTATTACCTAAGATGACAACATTTATCGAGTGTAGGTCATTGTGTGCTATATGGGTTGGTTCTCCTTTTAACCAAGGAGTATGGAGATACTGGTATGGCATGCAGGTAAAATATAAGGGTATATTTCGTTGATCATGATCCAACTATGGAGATCTCTGCTGTTAAGAGTTGCTCGTGAAGGATATGGATATAAGTATCCCTTAGACCTAAGATCACCATGATGACTTGCAAGCAGCTCACTGTGCTTTGGTACCGAACTATCTAAATTTCTAATTCAGTGATAGAAGGTTACTAGGTGCAGTCAAGTACTTATTTAGTTGATGTATGAGTCAAGATGGGATTGACCCCTCCAAGTATTGGAGCAAATGCATCACTATATTTTAATTTAGCAAAACCTCGACTAGGGTAGTCCATTTGATGGATATTAAAATTTAAAATACAATGTAGATGATTTTTCAAGGTTGACAGTTAAATTCTAGATCATCTTTTATGCATTTGGATCAAGAAAATGAATTATACAGTAACCATATACCATAGGTTCATGGATGTTGCGATGCGATTATTCAACCAATCCGAATGTCGGGTACCATTGCTAGATGGTCACATCGATTGGTGTAAAAATTAGTTTTTATGCTATCGACTTAGGATTTTTACCTATAGGATCACATATAATAGGAGTTCCTACATGATCTGATAGCTGATCAAGAGTTTCAATGGTCTGAAACTCTATGGTCAAGAGTTCCACTGGACTGGGACTCTATGATCGGGAATTCCACTAAATTGAAACTCTACCTTTGTGGGTCACACTAGACTAAAACTCTGATATTATTGAAGGATTAATTAGTAATTAGATTGCTAATTAACTTAATTTGATTGAATGATGAGGATTCGATCAAATCTGATTGAATTTGATTTATTTAGGTTTGATCCAATTAAATCATGAGATGACCTAATCACTATGAAAGATTCAATCCTGATTTGATCAAAATCTGGATCTAATTAATTTCTAATTTTATTAGAATTTTATTGGGTTGGGTTAAGCCTAATTTTATTATATTTAACTTAGTCTAATTGGGTCTGGATAAATTGGTTTGATTGAAACCAATTTGAATAGGTCAAATTAGATTTAAATTCAAACTTCTTCTCCCTGCGCCACCTTGACTTTGACCCGCGCTCTTCTCCATGCAAATTTTGAATTTGTATGAGAGTTTTCCATGCTAATATCTGATGTTGGCACCCTCTCATTTCTTTCTTTGACCTGGTCCAAGTGATGGATTAGATGAGATTCACTTGAATTTTGAATTTAAATGAATTTGATGGCCCTCTAACTTTTCTCCCTTATCTGTTCCCCATGCCTCACTTGTTTTTGTCACACTTTTTCATGGCATTTTTTAGAGGGGCATAGAAAGAGAGTCCTTCTGCTCATCACCCACCTGATAGGGGCATTGGATATGGATGAGGAATCCACTTGAATTTTGAATTCAAGTGGATTGGTCAAAACCACCTAACCTCCAAACCTTATCCTATCTCACACGCATTTCCCATTGTAATCATGCCAATAAAAAGAGATTTTTTCATGTGGGCATGCATGAGTGAGAAGGGGTTCATGGAGAGAGAAATCCTAAGAGGGGTTCTTGTCTTGGGTGTGGAAAAGTCTAGAGAGAGAGTGTGTGTGTGTTTTTCATCCACCAACTTCTATCTCTCACGCCACTTGTTTCTTATTTTCTTTTGGTTGCTCACTTTAAATGTGATTTGAGTGGGATTTGTGCAGATAAGAGAGTACTCCTACCATAAAAATTTATTTTATGAAAAAATTCCAAAGAGAGAGGGCATGAGAGCATTTTCGACTGTCAGGGTTTTTAGGTGTGTAAACCCCTAGGGTTTAGACCCAAGGGTTCGGGTGGAGATTGAGCACTGTGAGTGCCTGAGCACCACCAAATTTTTCACACCATCTCATCATCCTCCAATATAGGTTTTCTAATTTTTTGGAGCATCTGAGAGATTGAAAGAAAGGTGATCAATTGGATCAACTAAGATTAGCTGTTGAAGGCTCTGATGAGGAGCTGGCACTCTGATGGAGTTAGTTAGGATGCAGAGCTCTATGTGGACTGACCATAGAGACTGGACAAGTGTGCAGCTGCATTGCAACATGAGGAAGCTTCTTTCAATGGTTTTGGATTATGGTGATCAGTTTTCCATGCTTAGGTATTGTGTTCTGAATACATGTCGATGAGTAAATATGATTTGATGATCAAATGCATTTAATTTTTTATTATATATAAGTATGTCTAGATCCTAGTGTAGAATTTTTGATCTGATCATAGCATGTATTAAATTAATATTAGATTAATTTTAGCTTCCACTGCACATAAATTTTTGAAAAAATTTTGAAATACATGCTCATAACCTTGCACCATTTCCATCAAGGCATATCCATACCTAGATAGGTCATCAGTAAATGTAATGAAATAATGATATCCACCTCTGGCAATAGTGTTCATAGGTCCACATACATCACTTTGTATGAGACTTAGAACTTTACTGGCTCTTTCATTCTTTCCAGTAAAAGGTGATTTTGTCATCTTTTCTAAAAGATAGGACTCATAGGTCGGTAATGATTCATAATCATTAACATCGAGGATTCCCTCTTTGCTAACTTGTTTATCCTATTCTTATTAATATGACCAAGCCTGCTATGCCAAAAGTAGGTATAGGTATCTGTGACATTATCTAATCTAGGACATTTATTAGTTGTGTACATTATACTTACAGGCTGTGACAAAATGTAAATGCCATTTCTTTGCTGTCCATGTATTATTGTAACATTATTCATAATGATATCACAATAATCTCTCTTTATCGACAAATGATAACCAGCTTTGGCCAAAAAGCTAATAGAGATTATATTCATCAGAAATGAGGGACAATAATGACAATCATCAAAGAAATGACATTGCTATTGAAAATAAGTTGAACTATTTTTAAAGCTAGAACTAGAACCAATCTTCCATCTCCAATATTCAGGAATCACTTGTTATTCTCAATTTTTTTACTAACTTGATGTTCTTGAAATGAATTGCAAATATACACTGGACTTTCGGTATGCAATACCTAGGTAGTAGTATCACAAAAAGAGAGATTATAAGATGTTATCATATAACATCCTTGATCAGCAACTTCTTGCTCTTTTCTCTTGTTCAACCTATTGGGGTCGCAAAAAGTAAGGTACGGAGAAGAGTTCCTCTTCTTGTACCCCTGCTTCTTACAGAAGAAGTACTCTACCTGATTTGAGTCAATCTTGGACCTTTTGTTTAGACTGGCATACAAGCCACAGCATAAACCTCTTCATGCTGTTGAAAATGTTCAACTTTCGATATTTATTATCAAAGTTGGATCCTATAAGTATGTTATTGTCTAACAGTGTACGGAGCAACTAAGGTTTGGCCTTAACTGCACAAAGAAGAACCAAAAATCTAATTAGTAAATGATTTATTAAGCCTTAAGATTTAAACTTTAATCAAAAGATTCTCTCACTATTTTATACGATTTGGTAGCCTCCACCTCAAATTCAAGAAATTACCCTAATTCCTTAGTGGATACTAGAATCTACATAGACTGCATACGGATCCAAAAAATGCTCTAGCTAATCCATGTGCATCTATGGATAGGTTTGATAAGATTGTGATGTTGTCATTAAGACATCATGTTTATCAGTTTAATTCCAACTTCTTAAAAAAATTAAAAACACATAGAAAGTAGTGAGTTGGGTCGAATCTGTGGGAAAGGCCATGTTTTAGTTTTAAAATCTTTGATTTTTATGAGAAGAAAAAGAAAAGAACTTAGAAATAGAATTGAAGTCAAAAAATAAAATTTAAAATTATAATAAAAATTAAATAACAAAAATTTAAATAGTACAGGAAAATAACTTGGTACTAAGATATACTATTTAGATCGTAGCATCTACTTGCTATAAAATTAAATTTATAATAAAAATAAACTTGCAATAAAATGTAAAGGATTAAAATTTAAATTATAAAAAAAGAAAATTTGCATTAATTTAAAGTTCAAAATTTAAATACATAAAATTTAAAATGAATAAAAAAAGAAAATAAAAATTAGAAGCAGGTGATCTTGATCTTGGATCGGTGTTGGCGTTGAGATAGTGTAGAAGACTGGCTCTTTCTCTCGACACCGTCTACCTCGAAGCAACCGTTAACCTAAGCTCAACCTGTACCCTGTACCATAGCTTTCCCTTGATCGAAGATTATTTTGGATGCTTGGTACCCTTTTTATAGAGTGGAGAGAGAGCTAGCATGAAGAATTTGAATTGAAATTGATTTAAAACTCCTAAAGTCGATCAAAAAGGCTGTTTGTCTGCTAACGCAAAAAAACTTGAATACTGTTGGTCATTGGATTATGATCGTATCACTCAAAAATCACTTAAAAACCTATTTTAAACTCCCAGATCAGGTCATATTTGATGATGGTCATCCAATCATATTATCAAAAAAATCTGGGCCCTTGGATCATGCAAATCAGAAGGATGGACTCCTTTCAATTGGATACCTTCAAAGCCATCCAATTATGTTGATAGAAGAAATCTGGCTGCTAGATCACGATCGAAAATTATCTAGGCCATCAGATCGAAGTCAGGAGCGCTCTGGATTCTTGAATTAAATAAGAACACTCCTGGACCATTGGATCTTCATAAGAAGCTAATAGCACCATCGGATCGCACGTCACTATTCCTGTAGACCACTATGAACTGATTTCTCTAAAGACCGCAACCAATCTCAGCACAACACGCCACATGAATTACCAGTTTTGCCCCTGAATGCCACGTGAAGATTTCCATCGACCCTTTAGGGGTCCATGCATACTACATCATCCACTGGTCCATCATGGACCATGTAGTTTTGTGACATCACCCTGACATCACGATTGAGGGGGAGTGGGCTGCTGGCGTGGACTTGCTTCATGGGCTATGGGTTGGCTTCTCGTAGGCCATAGGCAGACTAGACCATGCAGGCTAGCGGGCTACACATGGGCCGACCAATTTAACAGGCTGGCTAGGCTGGCCTGGCCAGCTTTTTTTCTTTTATTTATTTATTTATTTATATTTTTTTTCCTTTGAACCTTTGTATGGGATTGATTTTACATCTGATTTGCTCCAAATTTGCTTCATTTTGACTAGAAAATGAGCTCTTTTTATTTATAATTATATTTCTTAAAATAGATAAATAAAAATATTAATGTTAAAAAATATAAATAAATTAATTCATAAATTAATACTTTTATTAATGTATTTATGGTACTTATCAAGATTCTTAATCAATTATTTCTTCAAATAATTTCTAGTATTAGATTTTGCCGTAGGTATCTTTTTAGTAGGCTAGGGCCTCCACTGAAAGTTTTGATTAGGTCCAACCATTAACATGATTGAGTTCAGTGCATCAAACGAACGATGACCAAGCCTGAGAAAAGCTCTGGCTAACCTGATCACCGTTCAGAGAGTGCGACTTAATCATCATATGATGAATGATAATTCCAATATCTTGATGAACACCAAGCATAAGGCACCACCAACGTCCATCTAAACTATTGTACCTTTTATCATTCATCTTAATGGGAGGCTATGATCTAGTTATCACCATAACTATTTCATTTTAAGGACTTAAAAATTTTATAGGATTTGGTTAATTTGATTTAAGAGAAGGGAGTCAGATGAACTAGCTAACCATGATCCTCCCACTAACTTCACCAAGTCAGATTAAGGGAGACCATAGATAGGCTAGTCTAGGAGCACATAAATCAATCACACTGATTTACCTAGCTGATATGGATCAGCTCAAATCATTAAGCAATATGATCAAAATATAACTTCATCGAGAATGCCAGGTAAGTAAGATCGATGGGAGGGATATGTTTAACTCATCAAAGACTGAATTATTAGAAATTATATCCCAAAGCCAATCATCAACTTATTGATGGATGTGCTATTTTGTACTTGTAAATCATTTATTATTGAATAAAATATTATTCTAGCTTTTCATCATAAATTCTACATCTTCTAATGAACTCTTTCTGTTGTGATGAAGTTCTTAGGATTATTTAGTTTTGATAAAGAGAGGATTTATCGATTAGTCCTTAAAACTATTCATGATCAAATGATACATTGTTAATTAGGATGACAACATTTATCAAGAATAGATCATTATATGACATATAGGTTGGTTGTACTCTTAACCAAGGAGTGTGGAGACATTAGTATGGTATACAGGTGAGATATAAAGGTACATCATCAATGAACATGATCAACTTCGAAGCATTCTAATATTGAGAATTGCTCTGATGGGATATGATCTACGTATTTCTGAGACTTGAGATCGCCACGGTGACTTATAAACAACTCATTATGCTTTGGTGCTAAACTTTCTAAAATTCTAATTTAGTTAAGAAAGGTTTCTAGGCACAGTCAAGTACTTGCAATGTCAGTGAGTGATCAAGATGGGATTGACCACTCCAAGAGATTGGAGAAAATGCATCGCTGTATTTTAATTTAGCAAAATCTTGGCTAAGATAATCCATGAGATGGATTTGGTATTTTGAAATATAATATGGATGACCTAATCAGGGTTGATAGTTAAATCCTGAGTTATCATATGAGCATTTTGGTCAAGGATATGAATTATATGGAAATCATATCCATATGGATTCTAAGAGTGTTGCTTTACACAATCGACCTATCCGACCATTGGGTATCATTGCTAGATGGTCACTTCGATTGGTATAAAAATTTATTCCTATGCTACCAGCTTAGGTTCAAACCTATGGGACCACATACATAAAAGATCTTGATCTAATCAGATGGTTGATCAATGATTTAGAATCTTTCTTAGATCAAATAATCAATATGATTGATGTTTGACCTAGTGCAAGTATTATGGGAGGATCGATTAGTAATTAGATTGCTAATTAACTTAATTTGATTAAACTAGAGGGCTAAGATTAAGTCTAATTAAATATAATTTAATTAATTTTGGTTTGGGTTTGGCTGGATCAAGTTCAATTAATTTTTTGGATGAGCCAATTGCAAGAAAGAACAAGTTCCTATTCAATTAGGACTTGTATGCACCCAATTTCTAATTTGATTAGAAATTAAATTAGATTCAAATTTAATTTAATCTAATTTTAATTAGGCTCTTAGTTGGACTAAGATGATCTCTAATTTGGTTGCATTAGTTTTGATTTAATTGGGTTCAAATAATAAGTTGGACCAAGTCAAAACTAAAAGTTCTAGTGCGACTAGGATTTCTCCTTCTTGTGCCACCTTGCTTTCCATGCCCCTCCACACCAATTTTCTTAGAATTTTCATGGAAAATTTTATTTCTAGAGAGCATTCATGCTCTTTCTATGTCTCCCATCATTTTAGAAGAAAATTAGTTATGGAATAGATCAAAACAAATAAGTTGTTTTGACTTAGGTCTCTATTGGATAAAGTTTGACACATCATTTATTTTGACCTAGGTCTCTATTGGATAAAAGTTTCACACATCATCTTTCCTTATTTTTCTGAGGCATCAAACCACCCGATTATCCTTTAAATTTTTTATGAGAAATAAAAAACTTATTTTCATATATTCCCTATATTCCATGAAAAAAAATAAGGAGGGGATGCTCGAGAGTAGGGTGCCCCAATCTTTGCTCAAATTAGACCTACCTTTCTAGGTATTTGAGCTAGACAAAGACTCTATCATAAATTTCTATTTAAAAGGAGTAAGGAATGAGTTTTCTATAGGTTTTAGATCTGAGAGAATGGTTTGAGATGCGGAAAGCTTGGGTGCAAAGAAGATCTAGGCATGGTGCTTCATTAAGACACAAGCCATTGTATACTAGTGAGAGAAAAAGAAGGGAGAAGAAAGGGTTCTTCTCTAGGATTTTTTTCTTGATCCCTTCCTCCTTTTTTTGAGATTTTTTAGAGGTGTTTTTTTTTCACAAATCTCTTTCCTTCCTTTTGAATATTGGAGAGTCCAAAATTTGAAGAAGGAGGTTCCAGATCAGCCATCGAAGAAGGATCAGCATAGTACTAGCATACTGTGCTGATTTTCTGACATCGGACTTCAGATCTTATGTCGAGGCCTTGTGTGGACAATCTGTATAGGCCAGATACATGTGTGGATTGGAACGATAACCTCAGCCTTGGATCAACAAGTTACAGAATCTAACTTGCAAAGATAAAGGTGATACGATCTTCTTTATGTTATCTAGATTTGATCTAGTACTATTTTGATGTTGATTTGGTCAACATCATCCTTTCTTATTTTTAGTTTTAGATTTAATTACATGCTTAAATCATGTGATATGATCCTAGATCTAAGGATCTTTCATATATATTTAAATAAATTAATATGATTAATTTATGTCTTTTGCTATCCGATTTTTGAAAAGTTTGAAAATCTATCCCTGAAACCCTAGATTGTTTTCTTCAATTGGTATCAGAGCATAGGTTCTTTATTACATGATTTGTGATGCATGTTTAAATTATTTTTAATTTAGATGTAAATTATAATCTATGGTTTGAATCTAAAATTAAAAAAATAGATCATACGAACTGATTTATAAGGTTATCCTGCTGTAAGGTTTACTCCTTATAGTGTAAAGGTTATCCTACTTCATGCAGATATAATGTTAATCATAAATTATTAGATATGATCTAGATTAATTTATGATTAGATTTAAAATTATTTAAATATAAAAATTAATATTTTAGATTGCATAGATTGATCTTATAAGATTGTCCTTGCTATAAGGTTTATCCCTTACTGTGAAAAAGTTATCTTACTACATGCTGATCTAAAATTTTAATCATAAAATTTTAGATTAGATCTAAAAAATTTTATGATTTGATTGAAAGTATTTCAATCTGATTTTTATCATCATAAATATATTAGATTTGATCTAAGATGATTTATGATATATTAGTATTGAAATTGTTTAAATCTTGAATTACATTAATATGTTTAGATTAGATCTAAAGTAGATTCATGTTTATTTTTTACTTGCAAATTGATTATGAATCAAACAAGCAACTTGGTAGGTAGAACCATGTTGTAAAAATATTTTATAAATATGAAAATTATTTTTGAAATGCCAAATCCCAACCCTCAACCCAAAACTTAATTAAAAATTAAGAAGTTGGTTGTTTAGGATCTAGGATTGTGAGTTGAAGATCCTAAGACATAAATCATAATACTTAGGTTAATGGGTTAGTGGAAATTAGGTCCATTAATTGGGTTAGACCTAAGGTTATGTTAAAGAATGGACTTAATTAGAGAATTGACTGAATCTAATCAATAGTTTTATAGATTAGGTCAAGGATTCTCTAGATCAATTACAATAGTTATGGTTGGTCAAGTCCATATCTTTAACAAGAATCAAGGTGGACTTGATTCTTGGCTACATGGTCTAGCACGAACTATTAGGTTGATCCAATCAAAATTAATTAACCAGTTGGTGTCTAAGATAAGTCTGCCGGTGGTTTTTAATTGGCAGCCCGCTTATCTAGCCATTTTTGATGATATCTAAGGCAAGCTTTGGCAAACCCTCCCATCAATCTCACTTACCTAACCTTCTTGATGAAATAATATTTTGATCAGATCACTTGATAATTCGAGCTGACCCATATCAGCTAGGTAAATCAATGTGACTAATTTAGGTGCTCCTAGACTAACCTATCAATGGTCTCCCTTAATCTAACTTAATGAAGTTAGTGGAAGGATCATGACTAAGTGGTTTCTCTGACTCTCTTTTCTAAACCAAATAAATTAAATCCTCTAAAATTATTAGATCCTTAAAAATGAAATAGTTATGATAATAACTAGATCATAGCCTTCTATTAAGTGGGTGATAATGGCTCCATTAGTTGGATAATCTTTGGAGGCCCAAAGGCTTGGTGCATATCAGCTAATAAAATTATCATTCATAATATGATTTCTTGGCCACGTCTCTCCAAATGGTGGTTAGGTTGACCAACGATAGTTTAGCTTAATCATTCATTAGTTAGATGGACCAAGTATGGTCATGTTGATGGTTGAACCTAATCAAAACTTTCAATGGAGGCCCTAGCCTACTGAAATGATACTTTGGGCAAAATTAAATTATAATTTTTTTTTAAAAAAAATAATTGATTATGAACCTATCCTTAGATGTACATGGGTTGACCAACCATAGTTAGGCTTATGTGTAGTCTATGTGAATTCTAGTACCCACTAAGGAATTAGGATAATTCCTCGAATTGGAGGTAGAGGCTATCAATTCAAATAAAATAGTGGAAGAACCTTTTAATTAAAGTCCAAATCTTAAGGACTAATAAATTATTTACTAATTAGGCTTTTAGTTTTTCTTTATGCAGTTAAATCCAAACCATAGTTGCTCCATTCACTGTTAGATAATGATAAACTTATGGGATCCAACTTTGATAATAAGTATCGAAAGTTGAATGTTGTTAAGCAGTACAAAGTAGTTCGTGCTAGGGCCTTTATGATCAATTTAAACAAAAGATCCAAAATTAATCTAGATCAGGCAGAGTGCTTCTACTGTAAGGAGCAGGGGCATTGGAAGAGAAATTGTTCTAATTATCTTACTTCCTATGACATCAATAGGCTGAATAAGAGAAAAAAGCAAAGAGTTGCTAATCAAGGATGTTATATGATAACACCTTGTAATTTCTCTATTTGTGATACTACTATCTGAGTATTAGATATCGAAAGTTTAGTTCGTATTTGCAAAACATTGCAAGAACATCAAATTAGTAGAAAATTTAAAAATAATGAGCAATTCCTGAATGTTGGAGATGGAAGGTCTATTCTTGTTCTAGCTATGAAAATAATTCAACTTATTTTCAATACTAATATCATTTCTTTAAATGAATGTCATTATTATCCTTTTTTGATGAATATAATCTCTATTGGCCTTTTGGCTAAAGATGGTTATCATTTATTAATAAAGAAAGATTATCATGATATCATTATGAATGATGTTACGATAATGCAACGACAATAAAAAAATAGTATTTACATTTTATCACAATCTATGAGTATAATGTACGCTTCTTGAAAATATCCTAGATTAAATAATGTCTCCGATATCTACCTACGGCACTGTAGACTAGGTCACATTAACAAGAATAGAATAAATAGGTTGACTCAAGAGAGAATCCTCGAAGTCAGTGATTGTGAATCACATCCAACCTATGAATCATGTCTTCTTGGAAAAATGAGCAACTCATCTTTTACTGAAAAAGATGAAACCGAGCTCTTAATGTTGGAAAATGTGTCCTAAAGCCAATCATCTAAGTGGTAGATGATTGAAATTAGTATATAAATTATCTAATAATAATAGTTATTTGGTTGGTTCATCATAAAAATTCTATCTTTCTTAAATGAACTCCTAAATTATAATAATATTCTTAGAATCACAATTAATCAATAAAGAAGAATTTATCGAATGATTCTTAAACTATTCACAACCAAATGATAAGTTATTAACAAAGATGATAACTTATCGAGTGTAGATCGTTGTATGCCATATACATTGGTTATGCTCGTAATCAAGTGGTGTGGAGACATTGATATTGCATCTAGATGAGATGTAGGAGTATATTTGCACTGAACGTGATCGATGTAGCACTTTACTATCAAGAGTAGCTAGCTAAAGTCAATGGGTATAAGTATTCCTCTGACTTAAGATCACCATGGTGACTTGTAAGCAACTCACAGTACTTTGGTGCTGGACTATCTATATTTCTAATATAGGTTTGAAAGATTTCTAGGTATAGTCAAGTACTTGTAGAGTTGATGTGTGAGTCGAGATGGGATTGACCACTCCTGATTAACTTCAGAAAGGGAATGACTCACTGTGTTTCAATTTAGCAAAACCTAAGCCTGGGTAATCCTCATGAGGAGTCACTGAATTTGCAAAATTTTGAGACATAATAGAGATAACTTATATGATTGTTGATAGCATACTCGAAGTCACCTTAAGCATTATTGATCAAAAAAATGAATTATACAACAACCATAGGCCAGGATTCTAAGAATGTTGCTTTGCATACATTCGACCTATCTGGACATCGAAAATCATTGCTAGATGGTCACTTCAATTGGTATAGGAATTGGTTCCTATGCCACCGACTTAGGTTCAAACCTATAAGGATATGCATATTAGAGATCGTAACTTGATCAATAGTTGATCGATGATTGAGAATCGTTCTAAGGTCAAACTATTAATACGATTAATGTTTGACCTAATGCAAGTATTACTGGAGGTTCGATTAGCAATTAGATTGCTAATTAGCTCAATTTGATTGAGCAAATGGATTGAGATCAAGTCTAATTAAATTAAATTCAATTAAAATTAGTTTGAATTTAATTATATTAAGTCTAATTGATTTATTGGATAAGTCAATTGCAAGGGAGAACAAGTTCCTGTTTGATTGTAACTTGAGTGCACCTATTTCTTAATTAAGTTAGGATTTAAATAAAAAAATAAATGTAGTTTAATCTAATTTAATTGATTTTCTAGTTAGACTAGGATCATTCTTAATTATATTGCATTTAATTTGATTTGAATTAGCTTTAAAATAGTTTTGACCTAGTCAAATAAGAAGAATCCCAGTTGGATTGGGACTCTCACTCCTTCCTTGCACCACCTTTGAGCCCATGCCCATTTTTTTATTTCTAGATTTTTTCTAAGATTTCCATGCTAAGGAATGTTTTCCCATGCCACGTATTCTAGAATTTTTGAATCAAATCTAATTTGGTCCATTATGGAAAGTGGTTTGGGTTTGTTTTCTTTTTGAAAGAGTTCAAAGAATCCAAACCACTTCCTCCCTCTTGTGCATCAATTTTTCCCACGAGAAGTTTTTTTTTCTCCACTTTTTCTCCCAGGTTTTGAGTGTGTGATTGTGATATTATATGCCAAAAAGTTATGGAGGGGGTGTCCAAGAGTTGGATGCACCTTTAACTACCTTATTTTGAATGCCTTGACTAGTTTTTGACCTAGTCAAAGGGAGAAAGGAGGCGCCACTTTTTTAGGTGTATAAGGCATCAAAAAATTTTGAAATTTCCATAGTAAAAACCAAAAGGAAAAGGAGAGTTGTCATGGGGGTTAAGGATGCCAAGATTCTTGGAGAAGAGCCTTCCATTAAGATATCAATTGTTACTGTCTTTAAGAGAGAAAGGTAAGAGAAAAGCTATTTTCTCTTAGAGATTTATTACTAATCCTCCTTTTTTATTTTATGTGATTTTGATATGTTAAAATTATGAGAGAGAGAGAGAGAGGAAGTGGGTATGGAGATCTATACTCTAAGATGTAGGGGTATGGTGATCATTTCTGGACATGATCTGATCATGTCCTGATGAGAGAAGAAGAAGAGAAGAAAGTCTTCTCTTAGGATTTCTTTGAGAACCCTTCTTCTCCATATTTTTCTAAGATTTTTCTATGAAAAAAATTAGAGAGTGTAAGATCTTGAAATATAAGAAAAATATAAAGGAGAAGGTCTCCTCTTGTCTTAGCATAGAGATGTTTTTAGGACATCAATTGTTGATGTCCTGAAAAAAAGATTTATCTTCTCATAGGGCCTTTTCTCATAATTTTTTTTTGATTTTAGGGAGGTCCAAGAGTTGGATTTCTTTCTTATTCCTCTTATTCTTCATCTCTTTGAGTGTCCAATAGATTTGAAGAATAATTTTTAGATTAACCATTAGGAGGGATCTGCGAAAAGCTAGCACTTCAATCCGATCTTCATTCGATGAACCTTCGATTTGTGTTGCAGCTTCGTGTACACTTTTTGTAGAGATTGGACGCATGTGCGGCTTTGAAGACGACAATGAAATTCAACCATAGAGTTCTCAACCTATACGAAGGTAAGAGATTTGATCTCTTCTCTCACCTAGATGCAATCTAGGATATAGATCTATAATTATTCTAGATCTAGGGTATTGATTTGATCAATACCAAAATATTTATTTTTAGATTTATGCATGCATTATGATATATTATAGGTCCTAGATGTAGAGTTTAGTAATTAGATTATATGCTTTTATAGATTAAATAGTTTAATCTATATCTTTTGCTATGTTTTATTTCAAAAAATATTTTGAAATTCAAGCATGAAACCCTGTATATTTTGTATCAATGGTATCAGAGCATCTAGATTCTATTACAATATGATCATATTTATATTAAAATAAATCTAAAAAATAAAATTTTATAGATTACATATACTGATTATAAGGTTGTCCTACTCTAAGGTTTACCCCTTATAGTAGAGAAGTTATCCTAGTATGTGCTGATCTATTCTTGAATCATGACTAAGTTAGATATGATCTAAAAAATTTTATGATTTATTTTTTGATTTAAAATTTAAAATTAAATAGATGTTAGATCTATTATAGATTATTTAGATTAGATCTAAATAATATCGGATCGAACATACTGATTATAAGATTGTCCTACTGTAAGGTTTATTCCTTATAGTGGAGAGATTGTCCTAGTATGTGCTGACCTAAATATTCAAAATCATAAATATATTAGATAAGATTTAAAGTAATTTATAATTTATTTTTAAATTTTAAATCTAAATTTAAATGATTTATGATCTAATCCATGTGATGTGTTTTATGTTTAGATCTAGATCCTCTTGTTGCATATATTGATATGTATTTTTTTGTTTTGAATCTAGAATGTATATGTATGATATATTAGTTTTATAGAATTTAAATTAAAAACTTACTTTCTACAAAATTCTAGATTCAAAACCAAAGGACATGATCAAAATATTAAAATAAATCAGATTTAAAACCATATATTGAATATGATTCAATATAAACTATTTATAATTTGAAAATATTTTAAATGATCAAATCAGAAATTAGTTTTGAGGTTTCATAAACCCAAACCCATAAGCTTTGAACTAAATTGAAAATTAAGTGATTGTTTAGGATCTAGGTTTTTGATTTAAAGATCCTAAGAAAATTTCATAAAATATGGGTTAATGGATAATGGGTTAGCTTTGATTAGGTTCTTAACTTGATTAGACCTAGGGTTAGATTAAATATGGACTAAGTTAAGAAATTGATCAAACTTAATTAATAGTTAATTAGGATTAGCTCTTTTTTTTTTCTATAGATCAATTCAATAGTTGTAGTTGATCAAAGTTCATACATCTAATAAATGGATACTGACCGTGGCTCAGTAGTCGAGCCTGAGTCTTTAGGCAAACCAAATCAAAACTGATAAATTGGTTGGTATTTAAGGTAAATCTGGCATTTTCAAATCGGTGGTTTTTAATTGGCAGCCCACTTACCTGGCCATTTTTTATGGTGTCTAAGGTAAGCCTTGGTAGACCCTCCCATCGATCTTACTTACCTAGCCAATGTAGTTAATCAGGTCTTGATTAGGTTGCTCACTGATTTGTGCTAACCCATATCACATAGAAAATTAGTGAGACTGATTTTATTCAATGAGACTGATCTTGGTGCCCATGGATCGATATTGATCCTAGTCCTTGGCAAAGACTTGAGAAGTCGGTGGGAGGACTTGACTTGGTGAAGTAAGTGGGAGCAAATTAGTCCATGATCTATCTATCCTTAAATCACTAATAATTTAAATTCTCTAAAATTATTAGGTCCTTAAAATGATAAAATTATGGGGATAATTGAGTCATAGCCTCTCATTAAGTTGGATGATAATGGGTCCATTAACTCAATAATCATTGGAGGTCGAAAGGCCTGGTGCTTATTGACTGATGGAATTATCATTCATGATATGATAACTTGGAAGTGTCTCTCTAATGATGGTTAGGTTGGCCAACCAAAGTTGGACTTAATCATTCATTGGTTAGATGAGTATGGTCATGTTAATAGTTGAACCTAATCGGATCCTTACGGTGGAGACCAAAGCCTACGATTAGGTTTCTAGGGCAAAATTAAATTACTAAAAGTTGTTTATAGAAATAATTGATTAATGAACCTATCCGTAGATGCACATGGGTTGACCGACCAAAGTTGGGCTTGTGTGTAGTCTATGTGGATTCTAGTACCTGCTAGAAAATTAAAGTAATTTTTTGAATTAGAGGTAAAGGCTACCAATTTGAATAAAATAGTGGAAGAATCTTTAGACTAAAGTCCAAGTCTCTAAGCTTAATATAATTCATATACATTAGGTCGTTGTTCTTTTTTCTCATATTAAGGCTAAACCCTAATTACTCCTATCACTGTTAGATAGTCATAACTTATGGGATCCAACTTCAATAATTAGTATCAAAAGTTGAATTTGGTTTAGCAATACATTTGGGTTCATATGGGGGCTTCTTAGTCCAGTCAAAATAATTAGTCCAATATTGACCCAGATCAAGCATAGCGCTTCTACTACTAGAATCAGGATCATAGGAAGAAGAATTGTCTTATTTTCTTTGACTATAATAGGCTGAACAAGAGAAAGAAATAAGAGTTGTTTATCAAGGATGTTATTTGATAACATCTTGAATTTTTTTTATATATAATTCTGCTACCTGGGTATGGGATACCGATAGTTCTATGCAATTTATTGCAAGGACTACAGGTAAGTGGAATGTTTGAAAATGGTGAGAGATTTTTGAACATTAGGAAAGAAAGTTCTGTTCTAATCCTAGCTTTAGAAATTATCAAGCTTATTTTCAAAAGATGTCATTTTGAGTGATTATCACTATTGTCCATCGTTTGTGATAAATGTGATCTCTATTGTCCTTTTGATTATAGATGGTTATCATTTATCAATAAAGAGAATTATTATGATATTATTATGAATAATATTATAATAATATATAGATAATAAAAAAATAATATTTAATATTGATAAAGTTTGTTAAGTATAATATATACATTTAATAAATATCCAAGTTAGATTATATCATGAATGTCTATATTTGGCATTATAGGCTTAATCATCTTGACATCAATGGTTGTGAATCATTGATAACTTATGAGTCTTGTCTTCTTGAAAAAATGACAAAGTCACCTTTTACTAGAAAAGATGAAAGAGCCAATAAAGTTCTAAGTCTCATACATAGTGATGTATGTGGACCTATGAACTTAAGTGCCAAAAAAAGATATTAATATTTCATTACAGACGACCTATCTGGGCATGGATGCGTCTGGCCTGAATTATTTGAAATGTTCAAACAATTCAATAATGAAATAAAAAAATAAACTGGATAAGATATTAGAACTCTTCAATCAGATCGAGAAGGCAAATACTTATCCAGTAAGTTTATGACATATCTAGGAGAGAATAGAATTCTCTCTCAATGAATTTCTTTTCGAAACATAGTGTATCTGAAAAAAAAAATTAAACTTTGTTAGACATGGTTCAATCCATGATAGCGTTCACTTGTCTATCTATTTCAGGATTATGCTCTTGAGACTACTAGTTTTACTCTAAAAGTTTATACCGAGTAAATCTTTGGTAAAGACTCCATATGGAATATGGATCGGGCATAAACCTAGACTCTTTCATCTTCGGGTTTGGAGTTGATCGGCCTTTGTCATAGGTTTGCACACAGATAAAACTTGGATCCTGACCCAATAGGTATTTAAGGATGATTAATCCTACCATGCTGAAGAACATAAGATGTTCATCAGCAGTAATGCATTTTTTTTGGAAACGAGTTCCTTAAAGAAGTAACTGATGCCTATCAAGTTGAACTTGAAGAAATTTGACTGATAGAAAAGAACCGACATAATCTAGTAAACCCATAGAACCAGATTTAATCAGATCAAATTTGGACCCATTAAAGTGGCACCTTTAAGAAGATCTGATAAAGTACCACGTTAGCCAAATAGATACTTCAGTATCTAGGTCCGAAATGATGATCCTATTGAGCTCGATGAGAACAACAAGAATTCGATCACCTATAGGGATGCAATGCAGTGGTCTGACTCTGAGAAGTAGCTTGGAGCCATATAATCTAAATTGAAGTTCATGAAAATCAATAGTGTGTAAACACTAGTTGATTCACCTGAAGGAATAAAATCTATTAGATATGAATGGATTTTCAAAAAGATCAGAGTAGCACAAATAGGAAGGTAAAGACTTGTAAAGTCCATTTGGTTATTATCTTAATTTTGGAATATACATTTTGAACATATGTCTTTATTATGAACAAAGACAAACTCTACATTTGTAAGTAGGCAAAATATTCTATAGTGTCATTCTATGTATTGTCTGTGGATAAAATTTTCTTAATCAGGAATGGGAAATTCCAACATTGCAAGGACTAAAGGTTTGGCTATCATCTAATTTTTTCATGTTTAAGATCAGATATGGTATACTCAATAAGAATAGTGAGCAGATACTAGTCTGATCTAAGTAAGAACCACTAAATGATAGTATAGACAATCCTCAAGTATTTAGAAAATACTAATGTCTAGTGACTCAAATATGGAGAATTGACTTAAAACTTGTGGATATTTTGATTCTAGTTTTTAGTCAAATCAGGATGATAGCAAGAAAAATGTAGGTCATACCATAATTACAGGAACAATCTGCTAGAAAGGTTCCAAGCAGGATACTATAGCCTATTCAGTTAGTGATATAGAGTACATCATGGCATATGATGCTACCATGTAAGCTGTGTAGTTGCTGAGGTTCATTAGCAGGTTGGAAGTAGCACCCTTTACCGATAGTCCAGTCCTATCATAGTACTAAAGCCATAGCTCAGGCTAAAGAACTGAAGGACCAACATATTCTGCATGGCTATCACCTTTGATTTTAGATCAAGATGATGTCAATTTTTGAAAGATCGATGAAAAAGAAGAACTTGACCGACCCATTTGCTAAGGCCTTAGAACTAAGGAGTTCTATGAACTCAAGTGGAAGATAGGATATTTGATATCATTCTGATTGGCTTTAATCAAAGTGAAAGTTATTGAGAAATGTATCCTAAAGCCAATCATCTAAGTGGTAGATGATTGAAATTAATATATAAATTATCTAATAATAATAGTTATTGTTGGTTCATCATAAAAGTTCTATCTTCGTTAAATGAGCTTCTAAATTATGATGAAGTCCTTAGAACCATAATCAAGCAATAAAGGAGGATTTATCAGATGGTTCTTAAATTGTTCACGATCAAATGATAAGTTATTAATAAATATGATAACTTATTGAGTGTAGATCG
Organism: Cocos nucifera; assembly: GCA_006176705.1. Classification (NCBI taxonomy): domain Eukaryota; kingdom Viridiplantae; phylum Streptophyta; class Magnoliopsida; order Arecales; family Arecaceae; genus Cocos; species Cocos nucifera. Next base: position 232,313 of record QRFJ01001150.1, on the reverse strand, counting down.
CTGTATGCCATATGCATTGGTTATCATCATAACCAAGTGGTGTGGAGGCACTGGTATGGCATCTTGGTGAGATGTAGGAGTACATCTATACTAAACATGATCAATGTAGTACTCTACTGTTAAGAGTAGCTAGCTAAGGCTAATGGATATAAGTGTCCGTCCAACTTGAGATCATCATGGTGACTTACAAACAACTCACTATACTTTGGTGCTGGACTGCCTGTATTTCTAATATAAATTTGAAAGATTTTTGGGTATAGTCAAGTATTTGTAGAGTTGGTGTGTAAGTCAAGATGGGATTGACCACTCCTGATTAACTTCAGAAAAAGAATGACTCACTGTGTTTTAATTTAGCAAAACCTAGGTCTGGATAATTCTCATGAAAAGTTACGAGATTTGCAAAATTTTGAGATATAATAGAAATGACTTGTATGAGTGTTGATAGCATACTTGAAGTCGTCTTGAGCATTATTTATCAAAGGGATGAATTATACAATAACCATAGGCCAAGGTTCTAAGAATGTTGCTTTACATACATTCGACCTATCCGGATATCAGAAACCATTGCTAGATGGTCACTTCGACCGGTACAGAAATTGATTCCTATGCTACCAACCTAAGTTTAAACCTATAGGGTCACACACATTAGAGCTTGTAAGCTAATTAGATGGTTGATCGATGATTGAGAATCGTTCTAAGGTCAAACTTTGAGGATTTATGGTGCTCCCAAGCCTTGGGAGGCCATGGAAGGAGTTAGGAGGTTGGCTCCGGAGATTTTAGGAGCCTGATTGGTGCTTCAAAAATCTAGGACATAAGGTGAAGCAAGGAACCAAAGTTGGAGAATCAAGATAGCAGAAAGAAGATTTTCTACAGATTAGCCGGCTCAGTCCAAAATTGGATCGGCTAAGTCTCAGTGCACAAACAAAATAGAGAGATGCGCATTCGAGACTGCTAGCATGGCACAAGACTGGGCCGACTCAGTTTTAGACTGAGCCAACCTAGTGGAACATAGCCAGCTCAGTGCTGAGACTGAGCCAATCTAGTGCACGGGCAGAGTTACACAAGGGTCTGTTTTGTGTTAAGATCTGGGATGATCCTAGGGGTCTTATGGCCTAATTTGAGAGATCTTAAGATGGCTAATTCATGTATGGGTTGTGTCTAGATCCAAAGGATGAGAGCATGGGAGACATGGGTGTACATGGGCTTGGTGAATGCTTTCATGTATTGGATTAGCCAGAAAAGTTTTTGGTCAGGCCTAATAGCTATGTATAAATACATAGGTTGTATTAGGGTTTTCAATGCTGTGAAATCAATACAGACCTTTTCTCCCTCAACTCTCTTCTTCTCTTCTCTCTAGAGTTGCTGCCCTAGGATTCTTGAAGAAGCCCTAGAGAAGGTGGCATCCCCCTCAAGCCCAAGGAGGGAGACACCCCATCATAGATCTAGGTGGAAGATTGGTGGTTTGCTACCAATAGAGAACATTATAGGTTCCTTCAGGTCCATGCTAAAGATCAGGAGCTTCCGCAACATGGTATCGGAGCTTGTGATATCAAAGATGATTGACGTTCGAGCAATATCATGGGTCTACAATTTGGTATCAAAGCTAGATAATGCCTAGAACATTGTGGATGGCAATATGGTATCAGAGTTAGGTTTCAAAGCCTGATAGTGCATGGAAGGAAATGAGAAGTCGTACAAGATGAAATCAAAAATCTGAGCAAGGATTCCACAATATGTATCAAATCTATCTTGCTATTGTTATGGTTTGGCCAACCAGGAGCAGCAAGTTGAAGGTGGAGACTGAGAGGATTAACGGGAAGAGATTTTTTTGGAATGGAAGGATTTGTTGCAAGATTTGTTGATTGGTCTTGGTGGAAAGGCAAGGATGTATGATGGTTATGTGACAGGCAGAGAGCGCTGGAGTGTTGCAGTAGCGCTTCCCTAGAGATGCAGGGCTGAGAGAGGCTTGACGATGCAGCAATCGAGGAAGGTATCTTAGCAGAGAGCATCAGGGTTCTCTAGGAAGATGGGCAGTGTAAGGCTATTGAAGAGAGGTTTTTCAAGAGATAATGGTTGAAGAAAGGCTGAAAAAGTGACTATACGTCCTTCGATGTCAAGAAGGTGGGGAAGTAGTCGGAGATGTATTCAGTAGTTTGATCAGAGCATGTATTTATGGAGCCTTAAGAGTGATGGAGATGGATGATCCATGGAGGTCCAGCAGGTTAGGGTTGGATGGCTGTATAGTGGCATAGAGACAAGTCAGGGAGCACTGGAGTGCTGCAGGAGTGCTTTCCTAGAGGCATGGGGCTGAGAAAGACTTAGTGGTACAGCAGCCAAGGAGTGTATCTCAGTAGAGAGTGTCAGTGGTATCTCAGGGAGATTAGATGTAGGTCTCAAGGAGAGCCAGGAGGTCTTAGAGAGCGTCAGAATGTCTCTAGCAGCTGGGAGTATCATGGATCAGGTTTCTTCTGCAAGGGCACCAGGGAGAGTCATGATTCAGGTGGAGGATGGTTCACCAGGCATAATTAAAGCGATGGCTAGTGTAGAGGTAGAAGAGAAGGATTAGCATGGAATTTATTAGGGTTCAATCACTGATTTTAGAAGAGTTGGATGAGCTCTTGGGTTTTGGAAGTGCCCATGGGTTGCGGAGGTATCTGAGACGGCTTCGAAGAGGGCCGTAGAGCACGGAGGGTTCGAAGGAGTAGCAACGGTGTTCGAGGTGCAACGGCAGGCTCAGCAGTGCAGCATTAAGTGGTTTGCCTCGAGGGACTCAGTGACAGAGTCGACTTCTATGGCATCAGATGGACTTTGGATATAGGTGGAGCTTTGCAGTGGTGGCTTCACAATTGGAGAGAAAATTTAGCATGAGTTCAGAGCGTCGGTGATGCACAATTCTAGGTGGAGTGGTGCATGCAGGTGGACAAACGTAGCTCTGAGAAGATCGTGTCAGATGGAACAACATGTGCTAGTGCAAAAATGTTGTAGGTTCTCTAGAAAAGTCCAAAGAAAGTGATGCAGCTGCTAAGTAGAAGGGATCCTACAATTTCAGGGTGGTACCAAGAAGCAAGCAAAGGTCTTCAGCAGTGGAGGCAGTCATCCAAAAGGCCTCAAGGGTGCACAATAGCTGAAGATGATTAGTGGAGGTGATGATTGCATAAGGGGCTGTCGAGTGCGCAGGGACAGTGGGATCATGCAGGAGGTTATTGCCGAGAGCTTTGCCAAGACTTGGGAGCACCAAGATGGAGATTGTGAGGATTTATGGTGCTCCTAAGCCTTGGAAGGCCATGGAAGGAGTCAGGGGGTTGGCTTCAGAGATTCTAAGGGCTTGGTTGGTGCTTCAAAAATCTGGGACACAAGGTGAAGTAAGGAACTAAAGCTGGGGAATCAAGACTGCAGAAAGAAAATTTTCTACAGGTTAACTGGCTTCATCCAAAACTAGATCGGCTAAGTCTCAGTGCATAGGCAAAATAGAGAGCAGCATGTTTGGGATTGCTGGCATGGCATAGGACTGGATTGGCTCAGTTTCAGACTGAGGTGACCCAGTGAAACTTAGCTGGCTCAGTGTGCGGGAAGATTTACGCGAGGGTCTATTTTGGGTTAGGATCTGGGATGATCCTAGGAGTCTTATGGCCTAGTTTGAGAGGTCTTAAGATGGCTAATTCATGTATGGGTTGGGTCTAGATCTAGAGGATGAGAGCATGGGAGACATGGGTATACATGGGCTCGATGAATGCTTTCATGTATTGGATTAGCCAGGGGAGTCTTTGGTTGGGCCTAATGGCTATGTATAAATACATAGGTTGTATTAGGGTTTTTAATGTTATGAAATCAATATATATCTTTTCTCCCTTAACTCTCTTCTTCTCTTCTCTCTAGAGTTGCCGCCCTAAGGTTCTTGAAGAAGCCCTAGAGAAAGGGGCATCTCCATCAAGCCCAAGGAGGGAGGCGCCCCATCATAGATCCAGGTGGAGGATCGATGGTTTGCTGCCCATAGAGAACGTCATAGGTTCTTTCAGGTCCATGCTAAAGATCAAGAGCTTCCGCAATATGATATCGATGCTTATGATGTCAAGGATGATTGGCGTTTAAGCGATATCATGGGTCTACAATTTGGCATCAGGTGGACGACAATACAAACTATCAATACGATTGATGTTTGACCTAATGCAAGTGTTGTAGGAGGATCAATTAGTAATTGAATTGCTAATTAGCTCAATTTGATTGAGCAAATAGATTGAGATCAAGTATAATTAAATTAAATTTAATTAAAATTAGTTTGTACTTAATTAGATTAAGTCTAATTGATTTAGTGGATAAGCCAATTGCAAGGGAGAACAAGTTCCTGTTCAATTAGGACTCAAGTATACCTAATTTTTAAATAAAGTTAAGATTTAAATCAAAATTAAATATAGTTTAATCCAATTTAATTAGGCTCCTAGTTAAACTAGGATCATCTTTAATTAGGTTGTATTTAATTAGATTCAAAATAGTTTTGATCTAGACAAACAAAGTGTCCCAGTCCAACTGGGACTCTCACTCCTTCCTTGTGCCACCTTTAAGCCCATGCCTATTTTTTTATTTTTAAATTTTTCTTAAGATTTTCATGCCTAAGGAATATTTTCCTATGCCCCATATCCTAAAATTTTTGAATCAAATCTGATTTGGTCTATTATGGAAAGTGGTTTGGGTTTGTTTTCTTTTAGAAAGAGTCCAAAGAATCCAAACCACTTCCTCCCTCTTATGCGCCAATTTTTCCCATGCCAAGTGTTTTTTTCTCCACCCTTTCTCCCAGGTTTTGTCCATGTGATTATGATATTACATGCCAAAAAATTAGGGAGGGGGCATCCAAGAGTTGGACACCCCTTTAACTACCTTATTTTGAATGCTTTGACTAGTTTTTGATCTAGTCAAAGGTAGAAAGGAGGCACCACTTTTTTTGGTGTATGAGGCATCAAAAAATTCTAGGATTTCCATGGAAAAAACTAGAAGGAAAAGGAGAGTTGGCATGGGGGCTAGGGGTGCCAAGATTCTTGGAGAAGAGCCTTTCATTAAAACATTAATTATTGATGTCTTGAAGAGAGAAAGATAAGAGAAAAACTATTTTCACTTAGAGATTTATTACAAATCCTTCTTTATTTATTTTATGTGATTTTTATATGATAAAAATCTAAGAGAGAGAGAAGAAGAGGGCATGGGGATCTATGCTCTAATGTGTAAGGGTATGGTGATCATTTTTAGATATGATCTGATCATATCCTGATGAGAGAAGAAGAAGAAGAGATGGTCTTCTCTTAGGATTTTTTTGAGAACCCTTCTTCTCCATATTTTTTAAAGATTTTTCTATAAAAGAAATTAGATAGTGTAAGAACTCGAAACATGAGAAAAATAAAGAGGAGAAGGTCTCCTTTTGTCTTAGCATAGAGATATTTTTAGGACATCAATCGTTGATGTCCTGAAAGAAAAGATTTATCTTCTCATAGGGCCTTTTCTCATATGTTTTTTTTTCTGATTTTAGGAAGGTCCAAGTGTTAGATTTCTTCTTCATTCCTCCTCTTATTCTTCATCTCTTGGAGTATCCAAGAGATCTGAAGAATAATTTTTAGATTAACCATCAGGAGGGATCCACGAGAAGCTAGCACTTCGAGCAGATTTTCGTTTGACGAACCTTCAATTTGTGTTGCAGCTTCATGTGGACTTTCTATAAAGGTTAGACACATGTGCAGCTCTGAAGATAACAACAAAATTCAACCATAAAGTTCTCAACCCATGCGAAGGTAAGAGATTCGATCTCTTCTCTCACCTAGATGCAATCTAGGGTTTAAATCTAGAATTATTTTAGATCTAGGGTATTGATTTGATCAATACCAAAATTTTTATTTTTAGATTTATGCATGTATTATGGCATGTTATAGGTCCTAGATGTAGGGTTTAGTAATTAGATTACATATTTTTATAGATTAAATAGTTTAATTTGCATCTTCCATTGTGTTTTATTTTAAAAAATGTTTGGAAATTCAAGAATAAAATCCTGCATATTTTCCATCACTTAGATCTAGTACATATTGATGTATATGAACCCATGAGTACAAGTGCTGAAGGTGGATATTTCTACTTCATCACTTTCATAGATGATCTATCCAATCCAGATATGGATACATCTATCTGATGAAATACAAGTCGGATTCATTTGAAATGTTCAAATGATTTCAAAATAAAGTAGAAAAACAAACTAGGAAGAGTATTAAAACTCTTCGATCAGATCGAGAAGGTGAATATTTGTCCAGTGAGTTCTTAATATGTCTAGGAGAGAATCAAATTCTCTCACAATGGACACCTCTAGGGACATCACATAATAGTGTATCGAAAAGGAGGAATTGAACCTTATTAGACATGGTTTGATCCATGATGGGTTTTGCTAGTCTGTCTATTTCGTTTTGGGGTTGTGCTCTTAAGACTGTATGTTTTATATTGAATAATATACAGAGTAAATCTATCACAAAGATTTCATATAAGATATGAACTGGGCATAGGCCTATACTCTCTCACCTAAGGGTTTGGAGTTGTCCGATCTATGTCAAATGTTTGCATACAGATAAACATGGATCCCAGTCTGATAAATGTATATTTATAGGATACTCCAAGGAATCTAAGGGTTACTATTTCTACCATGCTGAAGAACAAAATATGTTCGTCAGTCTTAAGGCAATCTTTTTAGAAAAAGAGTTCTTTGATGAAGGAACTGTTGCCTCTAAGGTTGAACTTGAGAAAGTTCAACAGGTAGAAAAATTGACATCAATAGTTGAACCAAAACTAGATTAGATTAGATCAAATCTAGAACCCAATATGCCTACACCATTAAGGTGATCTGAAAGAGTATCGCATCAGCTGGATAGATACTAAAATTTTTTATTTCAAGATAGTGATCCTATTGAACTCGATGAGAACGAAGAGGATCCAATCACCTATATTGATGCAATGCAAAGATCTGATTATGAGAAATAGCTTGAGCCCATGAAATTCGAGATGGAATACACGAAGGTCAATGATGTGTGGACATTAGTTAACCCACCTAAGAGGGTTAAACCCTTTAGGTGTAAATGGATTTTCAAGAGGAAAAGAGGTGCAGATGGAAAGATGGAGACCTATAAAACCCATCTAGTTGCTAAGGGGTATCGTCAATATTATGGTATTGACTATGATCGGATGTTCTTTCTTTTAGCAATGCTCAAATTCATTCGAATAATGCTTGCAATAGCTGCCCATCTGGACTATGAGATCTGATAGATGGATGTGAAGATAGTTTTTCTAAATGGAGAATTGATCGAAGATGTGTATATGATACAACCTGAGGGGTTCATATCCACAGATGAGTTCAAGGTATACAAGCTTCAAAGATCTATTTATGGATTAAAGCAGGCATCTCGGAGTTGAAACATGCATTTTGATAAGATGATCAAAATGTATGGCTTCATTAAGAACAAAGAAGAGCCCTGTATTTACAAATAGGCAAATAGTCCAGTAGTGGTATTCCTTATGTTGTATGTGGATGACATTCTCTTAATCGGAAATGACATCATCGCATTACAAGAAATAAAAGTATGGTTACCATCTTGATTTTTCATGAAGGACTTGGGTGAAGCATCCTACATCGTAGGGATGAAGATTTGTAGAGATAGATCTAAGAGGATGCTTGGGTTATCCCAGTCCACATATATAGAAACTATGCTGAAGAGGTTCAACATGAAAAATTTTAATAATGGCTATCTTCCAATAGGCCATGGAATTTCTTTTCCTAAGAAGGATTATTCAGCAACTCTTGAAGAGAGAGAGCGTATGAGTAGAATCTCATATACTTCAATAATGGGATCTATCATGTACGTCATGATATGTACGAGACCAGATGTGGCATACTCACTAAAAGTAGTTAGCTGATACTAATTTGATTCAGAAGAAAATTACTGGAAGGTGGTAAAAACCATCTTTAAGTATTTGAGAAATACTAAAGACCAGTGGCTTATTTATGTGAGTCAGATTTGAAACTAGTAGAGTTTACAGACTCTAGTTTTCAATTTGACCATGATGATAGTAGAAGCATGTTGGGTTATATCTTTATCCTAAATAATGGAGTCATCTACTAGAAGAGTTCAAAGCAGCACACTATGGCTGACTCTGTATGCGAGATGGAGTATATTGTAGCATCAGATGTCATGAAGAAAGCTGTGTGGTTGAGGAAGTTTATCATCGAGCTTGGAGTAGCACTTATTGGAGTTTGGCACCTCGAGATTTGGTCCACGATAAGTCAAGAACGAGATTTAGGAGCCATGAGAAAGATCAGCTAACATATAATCGGGTTGGCTCGGATTACACAGTTAGGCTAGCTCGGGGTAAGATCAAGCCGACTCAAGATGGATTTGAACCAGCTCTCTCAAGCGGATAGAAAGTAGTGCTCAGGCCAGACATAGTTGAGCCAGTCCGACTATGGACTGAGCCAGCTCGACAGAGGTGAATAGCGGGGATGCACCCAGTGCTGGCAAGCACAAGCGGGCATGCGTGTTGAAGCTTTTCCATGAGGTCTATGGAGCTATTATGCTATCTAGCGGCTAGAAGAGCACGCGGAAGCTAATTGGATGGCTATTGAGATAATTAGGACTTATAAAAAGGCCTGCCAACCTAAGGAATAGAGGGAGTCTTGGAAAAACCTCTTAGCATAGAGATAAGGCAAGGAGCGTTAGAGTGTTGTAGTAGCACCTCCCTGAAGGCACGGAGGCTAAGAGAGGCTCGGTGGTGCAATAGCTGAGGAGGGTATCTCAATAGAGAGTGCCAGGGGCTTCTCAAAGAGAGCTAGGGGTCTCAGGATGCTCTAAGAGCATCAAGAAAGCTTGGAGTATCCAAAAATGGTAGGGTTGCCTAGGGACAAAGGTTATGGCATGATGTAGAGGCTGAGAGGATCATAGAGTGTCCAGGGATGTCGAGGACCCGGGACCAGTAGATCTGTGAGGGGGATCTTCTTGGAATTTCTATGAGAGCATTGTATGGATGAGTGCTTCTGGATTGGGAGAGAGGGTTGGTGAGTTAAGATTGTATCTCCTCTATTGTTCTTTCTTGGTAATGAAGCATTGCATGTCCCATGGATGTAGACACTTGGGTTGAACCACGTATATGGTTATGTTTGTTTATCTTCTTCTATCTTTCCATAGCAACAGGTGGTGCCATATCTCTTATAGGTGATCTTGGATAGGTGATCCATGTTCCATAGTTGATGGATTTATCCTAATAGTGGTATCAGAGCTAGGAGGAGTTAGGTTGTTCCAAGGGTTGCTGCGGTGTTGATCAAGTTAGAAGAAGGGCACAATCAAGGTGGATGCTCTCATGTATAAGAAGAAATCGAATGGAGCTCAGTGTGAGATAGAGCTCTAGTTGGAGATGGATTGGGCATGAGACTCATTTTTGAATCGAGTAGCCTAGCTCGACTCCCATGTTTGTCGATCCATGAGCAGCAAGCAATAGCCCCAGGACATGAAGGCGGTATCATACAGAAAACTTTCAGATTTGAGGTGGAGCCGAATATCGAGTCGAGGTGGAGAATGTTGGAATCTAGCACCTAGAGATTCAATCCACGATAAGTCAAGAATGAGATTTAGGAGCCATGACAAAGATCAGCCAACATATAGTTGGGCTGGCTCGAATATGCAATTGAGCCAGCTTGGGGTGAGATCGAGCTAACTCGAGATGGATTCGAGCTAGCTCTCTAAGGCGGACAGGAAGCAGTGCTCAGGCTAGATGCAGTCGAGCCAGCCTGATTATGGACCAAATTGGCTCGATGGAGGCTAAGAGCGAGGACATGCCCAGTGCAGGCAAGCACGCACGGGCATGCATGTTGAAGCTTTTCCATGGGGTCTATGGAGCTGTTACACTATCTAGAGGCTAGGAGAGCATGTGGGAGCTGATCGAATGGCTATTAAGATAATTAAGACTTATAAAAAGGACTACCAATCTAAGAAATAGAGGGAGTCTCAAGAAAACCTCTCAGGCGGCACAAAGACAAGGCAGGAAGTGCTGGAGGCTACAGTAGCACCTTCCTAGAGGCACGGGAGTTGAGAGAGGCTCGATGGTGCAACAGCCAAGGAGGATATATCAGTAGAGAGTGCCAGAGGCTTTTCAGAAAGACCAGGAGCAGGTCTCGAGGAGAGCCAAGGGTCTTAAGACACGCTAAGAGCATCAAGAAAGTCTGGAGTGTCCTAGAATGATGAGGTTGCCTAAGGACAAAGGCTAGGGCTTGATGTAGAGGTTGAGATGATCATAGAGTGTCCGAGGATGTCGAGGACCCTGGATCGGTAGATCTATGAGAGGGATCTTCTTGAAATTTCTATGAGAGCATTGTATGGGTGAGTACTTTTGGATTGAGAGAGAGGGTTGGTGAGTTGAGATTGTATCTCCTCTGTTGTTCTTTTTTGGTAGTGAAGCATTGAATGTCCCGTGGACATAGGCACTTGGGCCGAACCATGTATATGGTTGTGTTTGTTTGTCTTCTTCTATCTTTCCATAGCAATAGGTGGTGCCATATCTTCTATAGAAGATCTTGGGTGGGTGATCCGTATTCCATAGTTGATGGATCTACCCTAATAGCACTCTTCCTTGATGGTCTGGTCCTACTCTACTATGATAGCATTGGTGCCATTGCTCAGGTAAAGGAACCAAATGCACACCAGTAAATAAAGCACATACTATGCCGCTACCACCTAGTCTGGAAGATAGTGGATCAAGATAATATTGACCTTTAGAAGATCGATGGAAAAGAGAATCTGATTGATCCCTTCACTAAAGCCTTGCTGATAAATAAGTTCGACAACCACAAGTCAAAGATGGGTTTTAAATACTATACCGAATGGGTTTAGGATAAATGAGAATTGTTGAGAATTGTGTTCCAAAATCAATCATCAGTCTATTGACAGTTGTGCTATTTTATACATGTAAATGATTTATTATTGAATAAAATATTATTCTAGCTTTTTCATCATAAATTCAACATCTTCTAATGAACTTCTTCTATTGTGATGAAGTCCTTAGGATTATTTAGTTTTGATAAAGAGAAGATTTATCAATTAGTTCTTAAAATTATTCATGACCAAATGATATGTTGTTAAAATGGCTGACGACGTTTATCGAGTATAGATTGTTTTATGCCATATAGATTGGCTGTCCTCTTAAACAAGAAGTATGGAGACACTGGTATGGCATATAGGTAAGATGTAAGGGTATATCGTTACTAAACGTGACCAACTCTAGAGCATTCTGCTATCGAAAATTGCTTTGATAGGATATGGGTATAAGTATCCCTTAGACCTGAGATCGCCACGATGACTTGCAAATAACTCACCATGCTTTAGTATTGGACAATCTAAATTTTTAATTTAATTAAAAAAGATTTTTGTACATAATCAAGTAATTGCAAAGTCGGTGAGTGATCAAGATGGGATTGACCACTCCAATAGATTGGAGAAAATGCATCGTTGTATTTCAATTTAGCAAAACCTTGGCCAAGATAATCCATGAGATAAATTTAGTTTTTTGAAATACAATATGGATGATATAATCAAGGTTGACAGTTAAACCTTGAGTTGTTCTATGAGCATTTTGGTTAAGAAAATGAATCATATAGAAACTATATCCATATGGGTTCTAAGAGTGTTGCTTTACACATTCGACCTATCCGACCATCGAGTATCATTGCTAGATGGTCACTTTAATTGGTATAGAAATTTATTCTTATACTACTGACTTAGGTTCAAACCTATGGGATCACACACATAAAAGTTCTCAATCTAATCGGATGGTTGATCAACGATTTAGAATCGTTCTTAGGTCAAACAATCAATACAATTGATATTTGACCTAGTGCAAGTACTGCGGGAGGATCGATTAACAATTTGATTGCAATTAGCTTAATTTAATTAAGCCAGAGGATTGAGATTAAGTCTAATTAAATATAATTTAATTAGATTTGGTTTGGGCTTGGTTGGATCAAGTCCAATTGGTTTATTGGATGAGCCAATTGCAAAGGAGAATAAGTCCCTATTTAATTAAGACTTGTATGCACCCAATTTCTAATTTAATTAGAAATTAAACTAAATTTAAATTAAATTATTATGATTTAATTAGGCTCTTAGTTTGATTAAAATTATCTCTAATTGGATTGCATTAGTTTTGATTTAATTGGGTTCAAATAATAAGTTGGACCAAGTCAAAACTAAAAGTCCTAGTGTGACTAGGATTTCTCCTTCTTGTGCCACCTTGCTTTCCATGCCCCCCCACACCAATTTTCTTGAAATTTTCATGAAAAAATTTATTTTTAGAAAGTATCCATGTTTTCTTTATATCTCCCATTATTTTTGAAGGAAATTAGTTGTGGAATAGGTCAAAACAAATAAGTTGTTTTGACCTAGGTCTCTATTAGATGGAGTTTGACACATCATCTTTCCTTATTTCTTTAAGGCACCAAACCATTTGATTATTCTTTGAGTTTTTTATGAAAAATAGAAAACTTATTTTTACATATTCTCTAGAGTCCATAAAAAAAAAAATAAGAAGGGGACCCCCAAGAGTTGGGCACCCCAATCCTTGCTCAAATTAGACCTGCCTTTCTACGTATTTGACCTAGGCAAGGACTCTATCATAACTCTCTATTTAAAGAAAATTAGGGCATAAGTTTTCTATAGGTTTTAGATCTGAGAGAGAGGTTTGGGATATGAAAAGCTTGGGTGCAAAGAAGATTTGGGCATGGTGCTTCATTGAGACACAAATCGTTGTGTCCTGATGAGAGAAAAAGAAGGGAGAAGAAAGGGTTCTTCTCAAGGATTTTTTCTTGATTTCTTCCTCCTCCTTTTGTGATTTTTGAGAGGTGTCTCTTCTTCACAAATTTCTTCCTTCCTTCTAAATATTAGAGAGTCCAAGATTTGAAGAAGGAGGTTCCAAATTAGCCATCGAAGAAGGATCAGCACAGTACTAGCATGCTGTGGTGATTTCCTGACATCAAACTTCAGATCTTGAATCAAGGCCTTGTGTGGATAACCTATAGAGGCTGGACATATGTGCAACTTAGAGCGATGACCTTAGCCTTGGATCAGCAAGTTATAGAATCCAACTTGCAAAGGTAAAGGTGATAGGATCTCCTTTCTATTATCTAGATTTGATCTAGTACTATTTTGATGTTGATTTCATCGACATCATCCTTTCTTATTTTTATTTTTAGATTTAATAGCATGCTTAAATCATATGATATGATCCTAGATCTAGGACTCTTTTATATATTTTAAATAAATTAATATAATTAATTTAGGGCTTCTGTAGTCTGATATCTGGAAAAGTTTTGAATTCCATTCCTAAAACCCAAGATCATTTCCTTCATGAATTAGTGCGAGTAGCTCCCAATTAAAGACCACCAATTGAAGCTGCCAGACTTATCTTAGATACTAACTAATTAATTAGTTTTGATTGGATCCACCTAATAGTTTAGACTAAACCGCTTAGCCAAGAATCAAGTCCATTTGGTTCTCGTTAAAGACATGGACTTGACCAACTACAACTATTATAATTGATTTATAGAGACCTTGACCTAATCTAAGACAACTATTGATTAGATTTATTTAATTCTCTAATTAAGTCCATTCTTTAATCTAACCTTAAGTTTAACCCAATTAATGGACCTAATTCACTCTAACCTATTAACCCAAGTTTTATGACTTGTGTCTTAGGATCTTCAATTCACAATCCTAGATCCTACACAAAAAATTCTTAATTCTTAATTAAATTTTAGGCTAAGGGTTATGGTTTGGCATTTCCAAAATAAAAATTATATTTATAAAATATTTTTATAATATGGTTCTACCAACTAGTTGCATGTTTAATTCATAATCAATATGCAAATAACATAAATATGAATCAACTTTAGATCTAATCTAAATATATTCATGATTATGAACATCAAATTGAAACTATTTCAAGTCCAAATAATCATAAATCACCTTAGATCAAATCTAATATATTTATGATTATAAAAATTAAATTAAAATACTTTTAATTAAGTCATAAAATTTTTTAGATCTTATCTAAAATTTTATGATTAGATTTTTGATCAGCACGTACCAAGATAATCTTTACACTGTAAGGGGTAAACCTTACAACATGACAACCTTATAAAATTAGTCCATGCGATCTAAAATTTAATTTTAGATTAATTAATAGATTATAATTTAGATCTAATATAAATAATAGATCTAAAACATATAAATAAATCATACCAAAAAGACCTAGGCTCTGATACCAGTTGCAGAAAAAATCTAAGATTTCTAACATGTATTTTAAAACTTTTTCAAAAACTAGAACAGCAAAAGCTATAGATTAAACTAATTAATCTATAAAATATATAAATAAATCTTAGATTTATAATCTAATAATATGATTTATGCATGCACATAAATCTAAAAATTAAATAAAGAACAAAAATAATAATGCTGATCATATTAACATCAAACAGGAAAAACTAGATCTGATTTAGTCTGGAATTAAGATCAAATTTTAATACCTTATTCATGGATTTTGATCTTCACTTGCTGATTTAAGGCTGAGGTTGTCGCTTCAAGCTGCACATATATCTAGCCTCTATGAGAAATCCATACAAAGCCCCGATCATGATCTAAAGTCTAGTAATAAAAAATCAGTACAGTGTGGTAGCACTGCGCTGATTTTTCTTTAACGATTGATGCCGATTCTCTTTCTTCAAATGACTTAAACTCTTCAAGGATCAATGGAGGAGAAGGGAGGACCTAGAAAAATTTTTCTTTCCATGTTTTTCTCTCATAAAATTGGTGGAAGAAGATCTAAAACACAAACCCTAGAGAAGATCCTTCTTCTTTAGGCCTTTCCTCTCACCTAGGCACAATGATTTGTGCCTTTACAAAAGCTCACACCCAAAGCTCTGATGAGCCCAAGTCTTCCATGCCTAAGCCCTCTCTATTAGATGTAAAACATCTCAAAAAATCATGGCCTAACTCCATTTATATAGAGAGTTAGAGAAGAGTCCTTGTCTAGGTCAAATACCTAGATAGAAAGTCTAAAAGAGAGTAGGATTGGGGCACCCAACTCTTGGGCACCACCATAATATTTCTAGGCATGGAAACCCAGGTTTTTGCACATAATATGTCTCCTAATTCTTATGAAAATTTTTAAAAAAAATAAGGAGTGATGGCACCATAAATAGATAGAGTTTTGGGTTTGTAAAACTCTATCAAATAGAGTTTAAGATCATGACTACCTAGTTTTGATATAACCCAAGACCACAAACCATCAAAGAGGGTTATGGGCACAAGGATTGGCATGGAGCCACTCTAGAAATCAGATTTCACAAACCATAGCCAAGGGTGGGGCTTGGAGATAGAGAAAATGAAGCAAGAGAGGAGTCCAAGTCTAGCTAGGACTTCTTACTTTGACTAGTCAAACCAATTCATTAGCCCAATCAAAATAGATCTTCATGCAACCTAATTAATGGTATTGATAATCCAATTAAAATACTAATTAAATTAGATTAAATTTAATTTAATTTTAATTTTAATTTTTAATTAAATTAAAAATTAGGTGCACTCAAGTCCTAAATCAACTAGAAATTATTCTCTCTTATAATTGGCTTATCCAATAAACCAATTAAACTTGATCCAATTAAGCCCAAACCAAATCTAATTAAATTTTATTCAATAAGACTCGATCTCAATCCTTTAGCTTAATTAGATTGAACTAATTAGCATTCTAATTGCTAACCGATCCTCCTGCAATACTTATACTAGGTCAAATATCAATCATATTGAATGTTTAACCTTAAAATAATTCTTAATCATTGATCAACCATCCAATTAGACTGAGACTTCTAATGTATGTGATCCTATAGGTCCGAACCTAAGCCGATAGCATAGGAATAAATTTTTATACCAATTAATGTGACCATCTAGCAATGGTACCTAATGGTCGGATAGGTCAAATGTATAAAGCAACACTCTTAGAACCCATGTGAATATGATGTAATATTCTGGACCAGCAAAATAGTGAATTAAAGATTTGTGTTCATGTATGTGTGGCATAGTGATTTAATTATGATATATTTAATTCATTTGAGCATAAATTTTGACTATCTACTGTTGCAAGTCCTAAAAAGTTTCTAAGTCTGAAAGTTACCACCTATATAGGGAGCTATACAAAATATAAATTTTCTTAAAATAAAAATTAGTGATAATTAATTCTTAGGTGTTGGTGAGTTGCAAGGTGATTTTTAATGAATAGTGGAGAGTCTTTAATCTATTCGTTCTAAAGCAAGAATGTTTTAAAAGTATCGAGTTTAAGAAAATTTGAACTAGAGCCTAAATTTTGAAATCTTATTTTTAAGGATTTTGATTTTTGTGATATTTTTATTGAATCCAAATAGGGAAGTGTTTCTTATTTACATTTATATTTTAAAGTTAATGGACATTAACTTAAAAAAAAAAATGTAAATAAGCAAAATATCATGCAAGCCATTTTTTGAGTAAAGTTATGAAGAAAGTATCAAAATAAAATTTTTGAAACTCAAAGTTCGAGAAGTCTCAGCTTGAACTCGAGTTGACTTGACTTTCATGTGATAGAAATCAAGTTTCTATTTTCCTGATAGTGAGACGTCTTGATTTAGAATCAAGAGGTCTCGATTCTATCAAAAGGTCTCGATCTGAAAGCTAGACATCTTAGTTTGCAAAAATTTCTGAAAGCAGGTTATAAATTGACAGTATTTCAAGTTATGAGTTTTAAATCATTTATTTATGGGATGACTTAGCAACTTGGTTATATAAAGAAATAGCTAAAAAATCATCTGAGAACACCTGTTAAGCCTGAGGTTGGATGGATTCTTATTGAATTGACACCTAGCAACCTCTCTTTAGTTTATTCTTTTCCAAAATAATAAGGCTACCAGTTTCTTTATTTTTGTTTAAAGCTTTAATTCTTCAAAAAGGGTAGAGGGGAGAAGAAGGGCAAAAGAAGGTCCAGTTCTCAGTTGGAAATCAAAGAGGATTTAGTAAGGAAGAGATAATTTAGCAGTGAGTTGGATTGAAAGAGAAAAGTTTTTGAATTGGGAAGAAGAAGCTTGTATTGCTAACAATAATATTTTAAGCTATTGAAGGAAGAGAGAAGGTTCTTAAAGAGTTCTTTGAGGAAACTTGGTATCAAAGTAGAATAGTAGCTAGTAGTCTTTTGAGGTGAGTGGATTTTCTATCTAACTCTAATTTTTCTCATATGGTATTTATTATAAAAGAGATAAGTTTTGTAAAGTAAATAAATTTACTTCCTATTATTTTTAGCTTATATGTATGTGTTTATGCAAACAAAAAAATAGGAAATCAGTTTTACATGTGTATATGAATTTACTTTAAGTAGCATGGCTTTATGTTTCGAAAGGTATTAGAACAGTTTATTGACACTTATCTAAAAGTGAATTGCTCTTTATTTATGTTGTATTGATTATGTGATTGCAACTTTGGTGATGAACGTGATATTGTCATGGTTGACAAGTTACATATATATATATATATATATATATATATATATATATATATATATATATATTTGTATATATATTCCTGTGGGAATAGTAAAGTAAGCTTTGAGCAGAAAGTATTCATTGAATTGGTTTTTAGTAGGTGACCCATAGGAGTGATCAACCTGTGCAGTGAATTATGATATTGCATATGAAAAAAAAATATTCAGATGGCTCTTGGTAGTGATACTTTGCCCAGTGGAGCTCTATATTTAGCTGGCACCTTCACATTCTTTGCCCAGTGGGGCTCTATACTAACAATGCTGTATCGACTGCCCTTGGTAGGGGTATGCTGGGGTGTAGTCAGCTGTACTAGCATGATCGCACCTCCATAATTTTGTTTGATTTTGTAGTAGTGACCGTATCGACTGCCTTTGGTAGGGGTGTGCGGGGGTGTAGTCCGCAATAGTTAACAGCTTGATGTTATTTAATTAGTTACATGGTTGAAATTTATTTCAGCAAGAAAAAGCTTTCTTGAATGTGTTGCTAGCAAGTGGTGTATATGTGAGATATAGATCTTAGATGAATCAGTGTACTATAATTTGCTTTAGCTTAGTAAAACTTTCCTTCTGCAAAGTGATTCAATTATGATTTTACTCTTATATGACTCATATTTATCTGAAAGCACACTAGAAATATAAATCATATATGTTGATAATGAGTATTACAGCTATGTTTTTCTAGTTTTTCAGTGATAGATTGATTATTCACTCACTGAGACTTTCCCAAGTCTCACCCCACACTCTTTCCATTGCAGGTTTGAAGCTTCTTAGCTAGGTTTGGGTATAGTACTGGCATTTGATCAGCATCTATATGGAGAATAATGGGCTAAGTCAGCCTAGGAAAGAAATGTCTTGAGAAGTGATATGTACATATATCAGAGTATTTGGTGTATATGTTGTGAGGATTTATGGTACTCCCAAGCCTTTGAAAGCCATAGAAGGAGTTAGGGTGTTGGCTCCAGGATATTAGGATGGGTGTGAGTCCTAGAGCTAGGATAGGAGTTATTCGAGATAAAGGTGGCATGTAGCCTTGCACAAACTCGAGGTTCAAGTGTAAGGACCTTGAGGGGCTTCGTAGGTGCTCCAAAAATCTAGGACACAAGATGGAGCAAAGGACCAAAGTCAGAAAAAAGAATCAACCAAGACAAGAGGCTGACACATAGCCAAGCTAGCTCGAATATGCAGTCAAGCCAGCTCGGCCTACGCAGTCGAGCTGGCTCGGGTTGAGGCTGAGTTGGCTATCTTAGGTAGACAGAAGATAGAGTTTGGGTGCGATACAGTCTAGCCAGCTTAGCTTTTGACAAAGTCGGCTTGACGGTGGTGAATAGAACTAGATAGGATTTTTTGTTTGGTCTTGGATTGGGATTAATCCAAGGGATCTTAAGATTTGGTCTAATAAGATCTTAAGGAGGCTAACTCATGTATGAGTCAGGACTAGATCCAGGGGATGAGAGCATGTGAGACATATGTACATGTCTCGGTGAGTGCTTTCATGTATTGGGTTAGTCAGGAGAGTTTTTAGTCGGGCCTAATTGCTATGTATAAATACATAGGTTGTATTAGGATTTCATTATGCATTGGAATACTGATCTTTTCCTCCTCAATCTCTCTTCTCTCTTCTCTCTAAAGTTGCCGCTCCAAAGGGAGCGCCTCCCTTAAGCCCAAGGAGGGAGGTGCCCCATCACATATCCAGAATGGTGGATCGGTGATCTGCTACTATAGAGAACGTCACAGGTCTTCTTAGATCCATGCTAAAGATTAAGGGTTTTTGCTATAATTGATATCAAAGTAGTACTGATTGTCCCAACATATGTATCAAACTGTTGGGTGCATATGTGTTAGACTATTTGGTGTATATGTATTAAGTAATGGAAGGAATACCTTTTAGAATGTATCATATGGTTAAAGTTGTGTAGATCAAAAACTGATAAGTATGTCTTATTTTTGAGTGGTATATACAAAGTGAAGTTTTATAAATGAAAGGCCAAGTTTGTTATTGTGAAATGATGAGCAAAGTTGAGATAGTGGTTTGAGGCAAGTTAAGGAGCTTAAATTAAGGTGCTTATGTTGCAGAATAAAGTTTTGTTCAGCATATATAAAAATAGGTTATTAAAGAATATTAAAGTTCAAGTTAGTTAAAGTTTAAAAATCTCCTTAACCTTTAGATAAGGGTGGGGTGTGGCACCATCATCCAGATTTAGGGGTGGGGTATTATATATGGTTTTCGTATAATTCATCCCCTTAACCAAAATGCTCATAGGACAACTCAGGATTTAACTGTCAATCCTGATTAGGTCATCCACATTGTATTTCAAAATACCAATTCCATCTTATAGATTATCTTATCCAAGATTTTGCTAAATTAAAATATAGTGATGCATTATCTCCAAACTCTTGGAGTGGTCAATCCCATCTTGATCACTCACCAATTTTGCAAGTACTTGACTATGCTCAGAAATCTTTCATCATTGAATTAGAAATTTAGTTAGTCCAGCACCAAAGCATAATGAGTTTCTTGCATGCCACCATGGTGATCTAAGATCCAAGGGATACTTACATCCATATCCTATCAGAGCAATTCTTGATAGTAGAATGCTTTAGAGTTGATCATGTTCAGTGACGATGTACCCCTACATCTCACATGTATGCTATATAAGTATCTCTACATTCCTTGGTTAAGAGAACAACCAACCCATATAGCACACAATGATCTACACTCAATAAATGTTGTCGTCCTAATTAATAATGTATCTTTTGGTCATGAGCAGTTTTAAGGACTAATCGATAAATTCTCTCTTTATCGAATCTAAATAGTCCTAAGGATTTTATCACAACATAGGAGTTCATTAGAAGATATAAATTTATGATGAAAAATATCAGAATAAATATTATATTTATTAATAAATTATTTATATTTTTAAAATAGCATAATCGTCAACAGGCTGATGATTGGCTTTAGAACATATTCTTCAATAGATACTAGTCAATGGGTTATAGGTAGAAGGAATAAAGTATTCCTTCATTTATCTAGGTGGTTCTTCAAGATTTTCAGCTATTTGATTATCAGGTTTAATATGAATCAGCCGTTCAATTTCAGGATTGGACTCAACTGAGTCAGGAAGCAAAGATCTCCAACTATGCATGTACTAGTCCAATCCTAATGCATGGTTCAGATTATATATATATATACATATATATATATATATATATATATATATATATATATATATATATATATATATATATATATATATTATTTTTCAATCACAATCAAGTTAGCAAGCAATTAAACCTAGAACACCTGTACGTTACTTAGACCTAAGAGTTCAATGTAGTATGAATCAGCCTAGATGCAAGATAAGTCTATTCTCACTTCCTTCAACTAGCCAGGTAAGAAGTGGGGTCATGGGAGGCTCCCCATGCTAATCGCAATGGTCTTAATTAAGTAAGCACAAGTCCATTTAGGCATAACCTTTCTAACCTCTTGCCTTAGACACCAGTTTTAGGGGTGAGTTCAAACTTACTTTACACTTGACTTCACCACAATACTCAAACTGAACTCAATTGATCCTAAGGGTCAACGTCTTCTCAGTTTTAATTAGGCTTAGGTTAATAAGGGATGCTGGTTGGTTATTTTTGGGCTAAGAAAGAGTGATAAAATTTTCACCTTATCTTGTTAATAGGTGCTGCCCTTAAGTTAATTTGAGATGAATATGCATAAACAATTTCAAGCAAGAGGTTCTATGTAACTAAATTAATTGCATGAAACTAATTAAACTTGAAAGGCTTACCTTGTCTCCAGCAATCATCAAAAAGTAAATCTAAATGATGGATGCTCTAAGAAATTAGCTAGGATTTTGACTTTTGTCATGGAGTTTTTATTAGATTTAAGTGGATTATTTTTAAATTAATTTAAAAAGAAAGTAATTAATGCTAAAAGAAGAAAGAGATCTAGGGTTAGGATTGATTTCACCAAGCAAATTGGAAGCTTTCTTTCTTCCTTTTTTTTTGGTTCTTTTTCTTTCTTTTTCTAAAAAGAAAATAAGAAAATTTAGTAAGTTGTATTCATAAGAAATCAAAAACTTTAGCATTCATGCCTTCCCTGGCAATGGTGCCAAAAACTTGATATTACACGGTGTTATTATTAGGATACCATGATTATCAATTTAAATCCAACTTTAAAAAATAATTAAAGATACGTAGAAAGCAATGAATTGGGTCGATTCTATAGAGAAGGTAGTGCTACAATTTGATAACTTTAATTTTTATAAGAAAAAGAAAGATTTTGAAAATAGAATTGTAAACAGAATACAAGAATTAAATGATGCAGAAAGATAAACTTGGTACTAAGATCTACTATGTAGATCTTAGCTTCTACATGCAATAAAAGTAAAAAATAAAAACTTAAAGAGAATGAAAATAATTTTTGTATTAATTAAATTTTGAATTTAAATATAAAAATTTAAAAAGAGCAAGAAGGTAAATAATAAAAATTAGAACAAAGACTCTAAAGTTGATTTGCACTGCCTCGTTGGTAAAATGGTTGATGACCTCTCCTTCTTCCTTCAAACTCAAAGCATGCTAGGCTTCCTCTTCTTCTTCTTCTTTATATCTTGATGTCAGATTGGTGTTGGCATAGAGATGGCATAGGACATAGAACTCTTCTTCTCAGTACTTGTTGCCTCAAAGCAGCCTTCAACCCAAGCCTTGCCTCCCATTCTATATCGTAACCCCCGCCCCGCCCCCCCTAGATGTATTGCTTTGTTCGGCCTGGGTCTTATTTATAGAGTGGAGAGGGAGCCTAGGTGAGGAGTTCGAGTGAAATTAGAATTAGGACTCTTGAAACTGATCAAAAAGGGCACTATCTGCTAATATATATAAAGTCTCTAGATCCCACTAACTGTTAGATCACAATCATACACCCCAAAATCACCCAAAATCCTACTGTTCAGTATTTAAATCAGTTCATATTTGATTTTGGGCATCGGATCATGTAATCAGGTGCTTCTGGGCTGCCGAATCATGCAAAGAAGCTCTCTAGACTCCTTCCAGCCAGCAATGATTCTATCCATTAGAATGCAGTAGGGATTGATTCCAACCATTGGATTGCACCTTAGATGTGCGCCACCACCACTACATATGGTAAAGCATCCTTCCCAGCCATTTGATCGTGTGTGATCACCCTCCTCAACTGTTGGATGGTGCAAAAGGTTTCCAGCCTGCCTCATTTCGTTGTAAGCAGTGTGTAGACCAAGGCCCCTATTTTGTGGACCATGCGTGGACCAAGTAGTTGGTCCATGGTAGACCAACTGCTTTAAATTTTGTTTTGGGCCAGCTTTTAATTGGTTTGGGCTGGAATTTGGCTTGGATTTGAGTTGTTTTCATTGATAAGCATTTTCCTTACAAAAGGTATA
Organism: Cocos nucifera; assembly: GCA_006176705.1. Lineage (NCBI taxonomy): Eukaryota > Viridiplantae > Streptophyta > Magnoliopsida > Arecales > Arecaceae > Cocos > Cocos nucifera. The sequence goes on along the minus strand of QRFJ01001150.1, from coordinate 209,289 downwards.
AAGAAACATCAATTTTTAGGGAATAAAAATGAATTGTCTACAAATTGGTACTTTTATTGGTATATTTGTGATACTTATTAAAGCTTTTATAGACTTGTAGTAGGATTTAAACATTAGGATTTAATCATAGGAAAAAAGATAGAGAGCAAGAGGAGATTGATACAAATCTAAGTGAGTAGTGAGATTGAGGATGCAACCGAAGATAGAATACCTCGATGTTGATGATCTACCTCATGGAGGAGTGTTGGATGAGGTCCAATATGCCTTTGTGTACAGCGGGCAAGGCATACAACTTTTTTTTTTTTGGGGGGGGGGGGTTGGTGGTGAGGGAGGGAGGGGAATAAGAGTTTTCCTAGATGGATGGGAGTCCACCTATGGAGATGGAGGTGCCTACTTTTTTCTGATGGCAATGCAATGGCATGCTCTTCATTTTTGGCAATGGATGGATGGTTCTTATTTCTATGGAGGAGTTCTATTTAGACTTAGACACATGTGAAATAAGAGAGTATAAGGGTACAGATTGATACCCATCTATTTGCTTTCTTCATTTTTCTTGGTAGTTAGAGTCCAACATTGGAGGGAACTCATGTGAAATAGGAGAGTAGCTGATTTAGTTAGTATTTTTTAATTAGATTAAGGTGTTGGAGGAAACTTATACATAAGGGCATGAGGGAGCGCGATTTTTTTTTAGGTAACTAAGGGAGTGTGTATTGACACCCATCTCCTATTTGCATTTTATTTTTTTGTGATGTGGATGGAACTTTTTAGGCAAGAGGGCAAGAGTCATACCCATCTAGTTTTTTTTTTTCCTTCTTTTTTGGATAATCAAAGTTCCAATGTCGAAAGGTACTCACATTGGAGGGAACCTAAGAGCATAAGGGAGCACAAGAAATACTAGCATGGTTGATTTAATAAGTTTTTTAATTACATAAAGGTATGTATTTTTTAGATTAGCTGGCATTATTGTATATTTATAGCTAGTATTTTCATTTTATATTAGTTAAATATGGTATTTCCCATTTACTAACCTACTAAGTAATAATATCTATAAACTTTACCTGGCATTTTATCATAAATATGGGGTAAAATCTAATTCCCTCGCATTTTGCAAATATGTAACTAAATTAATGTTTGCTGCCGAACTAGATAACCTAAGAGGGAGAGATGAATTAGGTTTTCCAAGATTCAAATAAATATGTGCTGTTTTTGAAAATAGAACTAAGCTAGATGTTGTGAATGTGCAGTGAATGCAATATGTAGTAGCAGAAATAAATGAATAAAAGCCATATAAGAATGTAAAGCAAGTAGAGACAAGCACACCATACAAATACAAGAATTTTATAGTAGTTTGGTGCACTCCAAGCATCTACGTCCACTCTCCAAGCTTCACTTGAAAATTTTTACTATATTCCGCTAATTACAATGTGATTATTTTGGCCAAGCTCATAATCAAAACTAGTTAATTTTTTGGGATCACCATCCACAACCTTTACAAGGCTTTCTCTAGGATCACAATCTAATTCCCAGGTTTGGATTATACCTTTTCCCTAAGTTTCAACCCCTTGAAACTTGTTACAGCAGATTTCAACAAAAAAGAATTTTTACAATATAAAAAGCTCCTTAATGTGCTGATAAATATCATTGATACTTGCTTGAGGATGGCTTGGATGCTTTGCACAAGATTGCACACACTTCTCTTGCTGATGGCTTTCTAAAAAATCAAGAACTTTTAGGTGTGGAGATGAAGAGCATTCTTGAAAGTACATAAGGTTGAAAATTAGCTTCTCTCCTTGGAATAGGCTATTCTTAGTATTTGTTGCCTAGCTAGACAACCCAAGAGGAGGTTGGGTGGGGTGTGAATTGGGTTTTAAAACCTAAGACAACTATGTGTAGAAATTTGTAGATTATATGCTGAGAAAATGTGTAGTGAGAGCTAATTGAGATGAGCAAGTAAGAGAAAAAGGCAAGCACACATATAAGACACAAGCTTTTATAGTGGTTTAGTGCACTCCCAGTACCTATGTCCACTCTCCAAGGAAGACTCTTGGGAATTTTACTATAATTCCTCAAGATTATAGTTGGATAGTTTTTTTTGGATCACTATCCCAAAATCTAGTTGGTTTTTTCTTAGGTTCTCCAATCATAATCTTTACAAGCCTTAACCAAGGCAACACAATCCATTTACAAGGGTTGATTAACCCAAACCCTTAGTTTCAGCCCCTACTGAAACTAAATACATAGTGAAAGGAAAACAAAGCTTTACAATAGAAGGGACTCCTTGAATGAGCTGATGTGCCATCAATAAAGCTTGATGATTGTCTCCTTAATTGCTGAGAGTTAATGCTCTTGAGATCACTTCAATGCAAGTAGGTATGCTCTTGAAAAAACTGGGCATTGTCTTTCTTTCTCTCTTTTTTTTGTTATATCAAATATTTCACTTCTCTTCTTTTATATCTGGACCATTTCCATCAAGCTTGAAATGATTGAAGTCCAGAAAACCATGAATCTAATCGTTAGAGGCGAGAACTAGCCATTAGAGATGAAAAAAGTGTGTTTTAGAACTATCCATTGAAGACTGTCAACGTGTTACGAGACTTCTTAGTTTGTCTTAAGACATCTCGTTCCACTTCAAGTCCTCTTAGTTGCTCCACGAGTTGTCTCATTCTTAGGTGCCTCAAAATTTGCTTTCTAGAAATCTTTTTATCCTAAGACCAAGTCCTCTCTATTTTGATGGAGATGTCTCGCCGTGACTTTGAGACCTCTCAAAAATTCTTCAAGTCATCTCAATCTCAATGCATAGAAATGAGGTTTCTATCTTCTAAGATGGAGATGACTCGAGCTTATCTCGAGTCCTCTCGAACCTGTGCCAGACCATTGCACTAGCATGCCAATTGCTTGGAGACATCTCGAAAATTCTTGGAGATGGCTCAAATTCATTCCAAGATCCTTTTTGTTGGAATCTTGTTACAAAACAAGGTCTTTTGAATTTGACTTGAATTGCATTTGATTTCTTGCTTGTTTTGGTCAAAAAGCTCTCTTTCTTCTAATCTTTGGAATACTTTAAAAAAAATTATCAGTAATTATGTGCTCTAATATTTGGTTATCATTAAAATCACTTAGGGGATCAACAATCTTCCCCTTTTTGATGATGACAAAATATTAAGCACTCCAAGAAATAATATATATAATATATATAGTATGTATATAAAATACAGGGAGTGATTCTTTAATATAATAAAATTAATTTCTGAGGTTCCCAAGATTCTAATATTTTATTAATGCTCTCCCTTAAAATATGCTCTTTTGATTTGTATAATTTTAATTTATATAATTTTACCCATATGAAAGTTAAGTTTTCCTTTCTTATTGTATTGTCATACATTTTCTTTTTCAATTTTGATTAACATATATTTTCTCCCCTTTTTGTCTGCATCAAAATCACATAAATAAATGCAAAAAATAATGAGATTTTCATTGCAAAAGGAGAAATACATTTATAAGAATCATTCAATTTATTGCAAAAAAGAAAAATTACATCAACAAAAGTGTATATTGATGTATAAAATGAGACATCCCATCAATATACTCAAGACGAAGCAAAAACTCAATACATAGATAGAAGGAAACTAGACCTAGTCTTCATTAGATAGAAATTCTATAATGGGTTCAAAAGCGGAATGAGGTTTAGTAAAGAAAAAATAAGGGGCTGGTCTAAGAGAAGGTGAAGGTTGAGAGAAATGAGTCCAAGATCCAAGGTTTTTGATGTTTTCTATAATCCATCGAAGAGAGGTGATGATCATGTCTGCACTAGTACACTGAGTGATAATATTTTCTTCCACTCTTCTAGCAATCTTAGCAGTCTCAGAAGTCAAAAGTTCCACCTATGCTATCAACCTATGCTGATCTTTTTCCAGTATTTCTAGCCTTTGAGATATGCTACTAATCCACTAACTAAGCATCTCAATCAGTCCTTCAGTAAAAATTCTTTACTCTTCAATACTTACCAAAATTTGATGCTTCAAATCGGAAAGTAGTTCAGCCATTTTACCTGTAACCTTCCAGACAACCTGCTCCATAATTTGTTCTACCAGTCTATCCGAACTAAAGTCTAGAGGCAAAACAGGTATCTGACTTTGATGAACTTGAGGTAAGTGGGTAGATCCAGGGGTAATGAAAGATAGACCTATAGCAGAAGGAGAAGTTGGAGGAGGAGGAGGTTCTTGTTCCTTAGGTTCAAGCTCTAGCAGTCACATCCTCATCCTATCTAACCCACCTATCTCCTTTCTTTATAATTTTCATCCTATGTTGTATCCCTTCATTTAGATAGTCAGTGTGAGCAAGTCCCTTAAAATCTTCACCTTCCAAATCTACTTGAAAGTCTTTAAATATCAGGGTAGAAATCATTCCACAGGAGAGACACGCCTTGCATTTATTTGTTGTATCCTTTATTTGTTGAAGCTTCAGGAAGGAAAAGTTCAAGGGAGTTCCTTTTATCAAATAAAACATAACTACAAGTTCTCTCTTTTCTATCCAGTCATGTCTGCCAATCTTAGGACAAATTATGTGCCCAACAAAACTGTGCAATAGCCTCATTTCAACCAAAAGTTGGTTTGCTACTAATTGCTCAATTTCATTTACATTATCCCTTGCTAGAACATATTTTAAAGCTTCAACTTTATCAGTTAACTTTAAGTAGCAAATCCCAAACCTCGGCACCTCTAACAAATGCCTTATTCTCCTTTCATCTAACATAATGTGAACACCCTCAACCATAGATTCAACTCCAGACTCTCCCTCAAACTTGATATTGTTAAAAAACTCTGTAATTAAGTCTGGATAAATATTTACCTCAAGAGAGCTAAGTTTTTGTCATGCAGGATCGCTTGACATTGTTGAGGTTGAAGGAATAGTGGGGCACACCTCCTTCCTTCAAGCTTGGAGGCGCGCCCCTTAGGGCACATTGGCATGTAAAGAAACTAGAGAGAAGAGGGAGAGATGTGGAAGAAAATGGCTACAATGATCTCTATTCTTCAGGATTTACAATATACAAGTATATATATACCTATACATGGACCGAAATCCTAATCCATAAAAAACTCTTTGGGCTAACCTAGATCGAATGCACTCACCCAAATCCATGTACACCCATGGTCTGATCATGCACTCAATCCCATGGACCCAAACTTGATCCAAACTCTGAGTAGCTCCCATGAGATCCAAACTAGGGCCTCATGACCGTGGAGGGCTGAACCTCCATTCGAGGACCAAACCAATCCTAGCCCTAAGACCACACCTATTCTTGTCTCCTAGAGCCAATACCCTGACTCCTACAGTGACCTCCCAAGGCTTGGGAGAACTACTAATCCTAACAATCTCCACCTTGGTGCCCCCAAGCTATGGCAAATCCTATGTAAACCATCCGCACCATCCTGCTACCTCTAGAGCTAACACCATCCCGTCGAAACCACTTACCCTCCTTAGTTGCAACACCAACCTATGCTCTGCAGCCCTTGAGACTCGTGCTCCACCGCACTCCTTGACCTTGAACTGATTGTTGGGAATATGTTCCAAAGCTAATCATCAGTCTATTGATGGTTGGGCTATACATTTGCAATTGTATATGAATTATAAATTAATAAAAGTTATTTTGGTATATTTTATCATAAATTTTGTTGTCTTCTAATGAACTCTTGTATTGTGATGAAGTTCTTAGGACTATCTAGATTCGACAAAGGAGGACTTATCGTTTAGTCCTTAAATTGTTCACGACCAAAAGATACATTATTACTTATGATGATAATGTTTTTTGAGTATAGATCATTGTGCGCCATATAGACTGGTTGTCCTCATAACTGAAAAGTGTTGAGACACTGGTATGGCATGCAAGTAAGATGTATGGGTACATTTGTAATGAACGTGACCAACTCCAGTGCTTTTTTGCTGTCAAGATTTGCTCTAATGGAATATGGGTATAGCTGTCCCTCCGATCTGAGATCACTATGGTGACTTTCGAGCAACTCACTATGCTTTGGTGTCGGACTACCTGAATTTATAATTTAATGATGAAAGATTTTTAGGCATAGTTAAGTACTTGAGGAGTTGGTGCATGTATCAAGATGGGATTGACCACTCTTGATTTTAGGAGCTGTGTTCAATAGTATTTCAATTTACCAAAGCCTTGACTAGAGTAGTCCTTGTGAGGGGTCATAGAACTAATTTCTTTGAGACACAATTTGGATGTATCTTCTAAGATTGACAGTCAAATTTTAAAGCCATCCTGTGCACAAAGATCAAAGGGATGAATTATACGGTAACTATATTCGCGTAGGTTCTGAATGTTGCGATTGCAACTATTTGACCTATCCAAAAATTGGGTACCATTACTAGATGGTCACTTTGATTAGTTCAGAAATTGGTTTCTATGCTACTGGCTTAGGTTCGGACCTACGGAGTCATACATATTAGATTCAGAAAATTAGACTCATTACTATTCATCTTAATGGGAGGCTATGACTCAGTTATCTCCATAACTTAGTCATTTTAAAAATCTAATAATTTAGAGAATTTAGGTTACTTGTGATTTAAAAAAAGAAAGAACATGGACCAAATTTCTTCCACTGACTTCACCAAGTCAAGTCCTCCCACTAACTTCATCAAGTTAATAGGTTAGGACTATGATCAATTTAGGTCCATGGGCACCTTATTCAGTCTTACTGATTAAAATCAGTCAAATTGATTCCTAATAACATGGGTCGGTCTGAATCATCAAGTGATCTAATCAAATCCCAATCGACCATGTCAGTCAGGTAAGTGAGATCAATGAAAGGGATATGCCATTAACTCATCAAAGATCGAATCAGTGCGAGTAGCTCCCAATTGAAAATCACTGATCTAGACTGTCAAACTTATATTAGACACCAACTGATTAATTAGGTTTAATCTGATCAATCTAGAAATTTCGGGCTTAATCGCATAGCCATGAATCAAGTCCATCTTGGTCTAGTTAAAGACATGGACTTATCTAACTACAACTATTGGAGTTGATTCTAGAGTGCTCTTGACCTAATCTAATTCAATACTTGGTTAGATTTGATCAATTACTCTAGATTAATCCATTCTTTAACTAACCTTAGGTCTAACCCAATTAATAGACCTAATTCATCTAACCCTTTAACCCACAGTCTTATGATTATGTCTTAGAATCTTTAATTCATAATTCTAGATTCAATAAATAATACTTAATTCTTTTAATTAAGTTTTGGACTCATGGATTGGGGTTCAGCATTTTGAAAATAATTTTTAAATTTTGAAATATTTTTATTTTTTTGTTTTCCAAATATGTCGACTCATTTTAGAAATGGATCGACTCATTTCTCAAACAGCAACCTATTGCTAGTATTTAAATAAAAAATAAAACATACTGAAAATTAAATCATGAATTACCTTTTAGATCTAATGTAAATACATTCATGTTTAACTTTCTAATTGAAATAATTTCAATAATAAAAATCCTTTCACTGTTCATCTTAATGAATGAGTTCACAGTGGCACCCATACTACCATAAGGGATCTATTGCCTAGAGGTAGCAACCCAAGAGGGGGGGGGGGGGGGGGGGGGATGAATTGGGTTCTTAAAAAAGCTTTGGCCAAATTTAACTCTAAGCAATTATGTGCTTTAATTTTAATCTAAGTGGTGAGGATGAGATGTATATAATATGAGCAGCGAAATTAAGATAACAAAATGAAACTATGAAAGTAAAGTAAGAATCATAAGCATGCAAAGTATACAGAGAGATAGAGGAAAAAAGTATAATACAAACAAACAAAGATTTATAGTGGTTCGGAGCAACCCGCTCCTAAGTCCACTCTCCAAACTTTCCTTGCGAATTTTACTATAATCTATCCTTGATTATAGTGTGTTTGTTTTCCCAGGCTCATAAACAAACCTAGTTGGTTTTCATAGGAGCATCAATCAAACCCTAACACCATTAGTTTTTTGGTTCACTAACAACCCAGTTGGTTTTTTGGGATCACCAACCAAAACCTACAATGTCCAATTTCAGGCTTGGACGGGCCTAAACCCTAAGTTTCTTTCTCCCAAAGAAACTTGTAAAGAAATCAAAAATTACAAGTAAAATTTTAGTAAAATATAAAAAATAGAGTATAAGCTCTTTTATATCCTAAAGAATAAGCCGATAATGTGCTCGATTGAAGCTTGACTTTTCTTCAAATTATGCTTGAGAGAATATGGAAGATGTTGGAGAAGATTGCTTTGAAGGCTCGCTAAAATTTGTGCATAACACTCCTCTCTTTTCTCTTTTCTTTGGATATTCAATGTTCCTTATAAAATCTAAAAGATTCTCTCTCTAAATCTCTTAATCTCTTTCTTACATTTTTTTTAATTGATTCTCCACCTTTAAATACCTTTAGAGAAGATTGGAGTAAGAGTTCTTAGCCGTTGGGAGCTCTGAAATAGCTGTTGGGGTCAAAAAATAATCGTTGGATAACTATCAATTGATGGCTATCCATGCAGATCGAGACCTCTCAATTTTTCATGAGATCACTCGTCAGATTCTGAGATCTCTCAGTTTTTCACAAGATGTCTCATCAAAATCGTGAGACCTCTCACTCTCAGAGCACAGAAATGAAGTTTCTGTCTCTTGAGAATGAGACGTCTCGAGTTCAACTCAAAACCTCTCGAGACTGTACCAGAATATTGTTTCATTATGCCAGACCACTCAAGAGCTCTTGAAAAAAATTTGAGACATCTCAGAAAATCCTTACTTCATTTTTCTTCAATGTTTGACCTTCCAAACTTGAGTTTCTTGATCCCAAACTCTTTTAAACATAATTGCTTCCTTCAATTTTAATTTCTCTTTTTTCAATCATACTTTCTTCATCCCAAGCCATCCAAATATGTGTGAATTTGCTCTTTTAAGTATTTTGGCATGGCATCTTGAGAGGATTTATTCTTGAGATAAATTCTTCATTTTGGATACTTGAAAAATCCTATACACATTCTTGAAACACATGATTAGATACATAATATACTCAATATTTTAGAATCATCAAAATCAATCTCAGGATCAACAATCTCCCTCTTTTTGATGATGACAAAATCTTGAGTATATGCATAATAAAAGCAAATAATATATTTCTATGCATTTTGCTAAAAAGTATCATGAAGTATAGATTAAACACATGAATGAGTACTTCATGAATTTCTTAATTATTCTTTTGATTCATTGCTAAAAAGTATCATGAAGTATAGATTAAACACATGAATGAGTACTTCATGAATATTCTCAATTATTCTTTTGGTTCATTGCACATATTTCATATACTCATAAAAAAATGTTTCAATTTATATCAATGAGTATTAAGTTTTCATTTCAAGCATCAACATAATTCATTGAGTTTCTTCAAGCATATACTCAACATTCCTCTCTCCCTTTTTGACAGCATCAAAAAGCTCATGGAAAAAAAATAAGAAATAATCATCAAAATCAATAATATGATTGTATCAAAGTAAGAATTGCATTAAGTTCAGAAAATTAATTTGTATGAGTCATCAAAATCAACATCAAAGTATTAAATTGAGAGATGTATTAAATTCATGAAATCAATTTAAATGAATCATCTCCCTTTTGAAAATTTGTCATTTAACTCAAAATAAGTTTCAAATATTTATTTTAATTTCAAAAATTATCTTGAATTTAAATATTATATGCTTTTCTTCTTTTTGAATGAATATGATCTTTATTTAGATTTTCAAATATATACTTTTAAGTTTTAAAAAATAGAGCTTTTCAAAATATTTGAATATGAAATCAAGCATAATATATAATTTAATATTCTAACTTTTTTTTTCTTAAGAAATTTTGGTCAATTAGATTTAGAAAAAGGTATGTATCAAAAATGTATCAAGCAAAGTAAAATAAATAGTATCAAAGCATAAGATAGTCCTATTTTCAAATTTATTGCTTTGAGTAAAATATTATTTCAAAATAAATAATTCATAAGAATTTTGCAATGCATATGAGAAATTTAGGATCAAATTTAAATTTTTAAATAAATTTCAAAATTTATTCCTTAGAGTAAGAATATGTTTTCAAATTAGTCAAAATTTTTTTAATCAAATCAACTTAGAAAATATCTCTCCTCCTATTTTCTATACTTATAGCAAGATTAATTTACTTTTCAACTTTCTTCCCTTGTTTATTTCAAATCAAGCAAATTCAACACGAATTTAACCACTAAATTTAGATTTTTAAAATTTAAAATATATTTTTAATTTTAAAAGCCTTTTTTATTAAATGATTATTTTTTCTTTAATATTTTTTCCTCCTTACTTTAACAAACCAAGTCATTTCTTCGAAAGATTTTTTTGATACCAATTAAACTAAGTTTTAGATCAAATCATGATTTTTTTGGTTCAATACCATTTAAAGATTAATTTGCAAATTCAGCTTCATACCAATGATTTTAGTTTTGAATTAAATCAAGATGATTCAAATTAAACAATTTGAGGATTTAAAATGATAAATCAATTTGAATTGATATCAGCAAATTAGTTAAGGCAAATCATAAAAAAAATTTTAGTCATTCTTCAAAAAGATCATTTCTTTATTTTCATAAGAAATATCAAGCAATTAGGTTCAGAAAAGGTATGTATTTTTGAATTTGTTTCAAATGATATCTTATCAAACATATAGCTATGTAAAATCATATTTGAAACAAAGACATTCTTCTCTTTTTGCCAAAAGATAAATCAATTAGATACATGGCAATAGTAAGTTGTTTGATATCAAATAATTAAAATTAAAGTTCTCTTTAAATATTTAGCAATTTAAAACATTCATATCCAATAAGAATCTTTTAATTTAAATTCATTAATTATAAAATTAATATGAAGAGACTTAAAATATTATGCTGAATTTCAAAATAAATCATTTCATCCATAGCATGATATATAGAGGAGAGCATATTAATCTTTAAAATCAAAACATTCAAATTATTACAAGCATCAAAATTAATCATACATATCAAAAAATGAAAGAAGTTATCATATGCATACATATTAACAAATCATTAAAATTAATACATCAAACTTTCAATTCATAGAGTATGATTATTTTAAGCAATGATAAATCATTAAAATCAATCAAACGTGCTTAATAATTATGCTAATTAATAATCAAAATATATTTAGCAAATAAAGATGGCATAGTGTGAGAATAGTTTAGATTTTACCAAATAGCACCATCCATCGATTTTCATTTTCAAGGCATCCATAAAAATTTTCTTCCTTTCATTTCATTTGGATCCTTAGTGCACCTACAAAGTCACTTAATGATTTTTAGTACCCAAGTCATCTTGGGTCCATAGGAGTTAGTATTCAAGGTTTTCTTTGAAATCCAAATTTGTTTAATCAAAGTTTGGCCAATTCTTTTAAAATTACATTCAAAAATTTTATGGCCTACTTTGTTACATTTAAAACATATAATCGGATGATTTTCAAATGAAGCTTTGCTAAACATATTTTTTGATAAATTTCTATTTTCTCTATGAATTATAATCAATTCCTACTTTATCAAAAATAATCTTTTGATTATCTAAAATTGCTTGAAGCTTTTGAGATCTAATTATAATTTTTTTAAGCATGGGCTTCAAGTTTTCAATCTCTTTTCTTAATTTTTCATTTTCTTCCATAAGAGATTTCTTTTCTTCTAATAATTTTTCTTTCTCTTCAATGTAAAGTTTTGATTTTTTGAATTTCTCTTTCAACTTAATAATTTTTTTAACTAAATATTTTTTAGATTTAAAAAGTATATTTTTTTCTTTAGCCAAAGAATTTATTTCTTTCAAAAGATCTTCTTTTTCACTCAAAATATTATTCTTTTCATCATCTAAAAAAAGATTTGATCTTTTAAGCTATTTATTTTTCAGCCTTAAATTTTTGCATTCATTCATTAAATCATTAAAGGCTTCATATAATTCATCAAATGTAAATTGAAAAGAGTTCTCTGAATTTATCTCATCTTCATTGGTCATGAGGCAAAAATTTGTAGCACTTTCTTCCTTTTTTTCATTTCCCATTTCTTTACTTTGCTCTCTCCTAATTAATGCTTTCTTTTTCTTTTATTTCCTCTTGTTCTTCTTCTTTTCATTCTCATGAGCCATGAGGCATAGGTTGGAGTGAGCTTCCTTAACTTCTTGGAAGCTTGATTCTCCTTTTTTATTTACTCCCTCATAAATTCTTTCCAATTTCTCCCATACATGTTTTGCTGAAATACATGAAGAAATTGCATTAAATACATTGAAGTCTAAGGGGCAATAAAGAATGTTCAAGGCCTTAGCATTTAGATGCATTGATTCTCTATCAATAAATGATGTATTTTATGTACAAGGGCCATTGGCAATAATCTTCCTTAGATTATAGTCACGTGCTTGAATGAAAATTTTTATCCTAGCTTTCCAATAAGTATAATTTGAACCATCAAACAATGGGAGTCGATCAATGGAATGACCTTCATTAAACAAAAAATCTATTTGGGTTGTCTAGATCTTTAGCTCTTGACGGTTAGGTCAACAACTAATAATAGAGCACCTGCTCTGATATCAATTGTTGCCCAGAGGTAGCAACCCAAGAGGTGGGTGGGTGAATTAAGTTCTTATAAAAGCTTTGGCCAAATTTAACTCTAAGCAATTATGTACTTTGATTTTAATCCAAGTGATGAGAATGAGATGTATATAATATGAGTAGCAAAATTAAGATAACAAAATCAAACTTTAAAAGTAAAGTAAGAATCATAAGCATGCAAAGTATATAGAGAGATAGAAGAAAAAAGCATAATACAAACACACAAAGATTTATAGTGGTTCGGAGCAACCCGCTCCTACGTCAACATCCCAAACTTCCCTTGAAAATTCCACTATAATCTACCCTTGATTACAATGCATTTATTTTTTCAGGCTCACAAACAAATCTAGTTGGTTTTCACAGGGGCACCAACCAAAATCTAACACCATTAGTTTTTTGGGTTCACTAACAACCCAGTTAGTTTTCTGGAATCATCAACCAAAATCTATAATATCCAATTTCAGGCTTGGACGGGCCTAAATCCTAAGTTTTTTTCCTCCAAAAAAACTTGTAAAGAAATCAAAAATTACAAGTAAATTTTCAGCATAATATAAAAAATAGAGTATAAGCTCTTTTAAATCCTAAAGAACAAGCCGATAATGTGCTCGATTGAAACTTGGCTTTTCTTTAAATTATGCTTGAGAGGATATGAAAGATGTTGAAGAAGATTGCTTTGAAGGCTCGCTCAAATCTGTGCATAACACTCCTCTCTTTTTTTTTTTCTTTGGATATTCAATGTTCCTCACAAAATCTGAAAGATTCTCTCTCTAAATTCCTTAATCTCTTTCTTTCATTTTTTTTAATTGATTCTCCACCTTTAAATACCTTTAGAGAAGGTTAGAGTGAGAGTTCTTAGCTGTTGGAAGCTTTAAAATAGCCATTGGGATTGAAAAATAGCTATTGAAAAACTATCCGTTGAAGGCTGTCCGCACAGATTGAGACCTCTCGATATTTTACAAGACTTCTCATCAGATTTTGAGACCTCTCAATTTTTTATAAGATGTCTTGCTAGAACCACAAAACCTCTTGATAAATCTGTGAGACCTTTTGACAAATCTGCAAGATCTCTTGCTCTCAGAGCACAATAATGAAGTTTCTATCTCCTGAGAACAGGATGTCTCGAGTTCAACTCGAGACCTCTTGAGACCGTACTAGAATACTTTTTCATTATGCCAGACCACTCGAGAGCTCTCAAAAAATATCCGAGATGTCTCAAAAAATCCTGACTTTATTTTTCTTCAATGTTTGACCATCCAAACTTGAGTTTCTTGGCCCTAAACTCTTTTAAACATAATTGATTTCTTCAATTTTAATTTCTCTTCTTTCAATCATACTTTCTTCATACCAAGCCATCCAAATATGTGTGAATTTGATCTTTTAAGTATTTTGGCATGGCATCTTGAGAGGATTTATTCTTGAGATAAATTCTTTATTTTAGATACTTGAAAAATCCTACACACATTCTTGAAATACATGATTTGATACATAATATACTCAATATTTTGGAATCATCAAAATCTATCTCAGGGTCAACAATCTCCACTGAATGGGAGGAGATGGCCTTTAAACCATCCTTGTCCCTTATGATCGGATGGCTTGGTGGCTTATTCATCCTCAATTACTAAGCTATCTTGATCTAACATATCATATATGTAAGCATTTAAATTTTTCAATTAATATATTAGAACATGTCTAGCAACCCTTGCTCTAATACCATTAAAAGAAAATCGAGCAGGATTTTTAGCATGCAATTCAAAACTTTTTTAAAATTTAATAATAGCTAAAGCTAGAATTAATCAAATATTAATCTACTATATGCATTGATCTAATCAATTAATCCTACTGAGGATCTAGACATGCTAATATGTAATTTAAAAATTTAAATTCGATCGATTAGCAAATCGCATTTGAACCGATTTGAGTTCCAAACTCAATACCTTTGCATGGATAGATGACCTCCATGATTTGAATCTACTAGAATAAGCCTCTAGTGTTGTGCTATAGCCACACACTCATCTAGCCTCTATGGATGGTCCACATGGAGCTCCTGGTCCTAATCAGCTCCACTGGAGTGCTAGCCCCTCGCCCGAGCCTTCGATGGTTGATCATGATTGATCCAATCGATCATCTTCTTTTTGATCTTTTAGATATTCCAAAAAATTAGAACATACTTTTTAGAGGATGATGAGGTGGTGTTTCAAATTTGGTGGCAATCCGATGCTCACAGCACTCAATCTTTCCACCCGAACCTAGAGTCCCAACTCTAGGGTTTTGCACTCACCGAAAATCCTGATGCCCAGAAACTCTCTGACGCCCTCTCTCTTTAGAATTTTTCCATGAAACAAATTTTCATGAGAGAAGGACACTCCTTTCTACCATACACCCACTCCCAAAAATATATGAATGGTTGTCCAAAGAGAAACAAGAAAAAAAAGCGTAAAAGAAGAAATCTGGCGAAGGAAGCCCCTATTTGACTTTTCCACCCCAGATAGATGCGCCCCACTCTAATTTTCTCTCACTAAGAAACCTTCCCATGCCCCTCTCTAATCCTTCACATAAACCCATTCATACCCATCTGAAAACACCTTTTAAATTGGTCACAACCAAGGGGAATGCCACGTGGGTTGAGATAAGAAGAGGAAGATTAGGATGTTTGAACCATTCACTTGATTTCAAAAATCAAGTGAGCTCTTATCCTTATCCAATGCCCCCTCTCAGGTGTTTAACACGTAGAAGGACTCTCCTTCTGCATGCGCACATTCTAGTTTCCCCCCAAAAAAATATGATAAAACAAAAGGGAGGCATAGAAATAAGGATGAGAGGGAGGATTGGTTTCAAACAAATCAAGTAGAATTCAAAATTCAACTTGCTTTGAATTGGTCCAACCCTTGGACCAAGTCAAAGGAAGATGAGAAGGGGTGCAGATATCCTCTCTTCTACATGAGAAAAACTTATGTAGAAAATAGATGGGGCATGGGTCATGGTGGAAAAGTCAAATATGGTGGGTGCTAGGGAGAATTTGAATTCAAATCTCATTTGACTTGGTCCAAATTGGTTTCGACCAAATCAATTAATTTAAACCAATTAAATTAGATTAAACCCAATCAAATTAGGCATAACATAATTCAATTAATTTTTAATCAAATTAAAAATTAATTAGGTCCAGCTTTTGATCAAATCAGGATCAAATCTTCCATAGCGATTAGGTCATCTCACGACCTGATCAGATCAAACCCAATCGAATCCAATTCGATCGAACTTGATCAAATATTCATTACTCAATCAAATTAAGCTAATAAATAATCAATTTACTAATTAATTCTCTAAAATATATAGAGTTCCAATTAGGTGGGTGTCTGGGCAATAAAGTTCCATCAACATGAAACTTATGAAGAGTCCCAATCCAATGGGTCTCTTGATCCCAGTGTCCCAAACAAATAGAACTCATGATCATAAAGTCTCAGACTAGTGAAACTCTTGATTAGAGAGTCTCAGATAAGTAGGATTCTGAGTCCCAATATAGTGGAATCCATAAAGATAGAGTTCCAATCTAGGGGGACTCCTGGTCATAGAGTCCCAGTCCAGTGGGACTCTTGACCATAGAGTCCCAGACTATTGGGACTCTTGATTAGCCATCAGATCAGATAGAAACTTCTATTGTATGTGATCCCATATGTTTGAATCTTAAGTCAGCAGCACAAGAACTGATTTTTTGTACCAATTGATGTGACCATCTAGCAATGGTACCCGATGTCCAGATAGGTCGAAAAGTTGCAACGCAACAATGATGAACCTATGGCATATGGTTACCATATAATTCATCCTCTTGATCTCAATGCTCAAAGGATGATCTAGGATTTACTGCTAACCCTAAAATTCATCCACAGTATAATTCAAAATTCAGTGTCCATCACATGGACCACCCCGATTGAGGGTTTGCTAAATTGAAATATAGTGATGCACTTGCTCCAATACTTGGAGGGGTCAATCCCATCTTGACTTACGCACTGACTTCATAAGTACTTGACTACACCCAATAGCCTTCCATCACTGAATTAGAAATTTAGGTAGTCCAATACCTAAGTATAGTGAGTTACTTGTAAATCACCATGATGATCTCAGGTCTAAGGGACATTTATACCCATATCCTTCATGAGCAACTCTTGACAAAAGAGAGCTCCGCAGTTGGATCACGTTCAGTGAAATATATCTCTACACATCACCTGCATGCCATAACAATATCTCCATACTTCTTGGTTAAGAGGACAATCAACACTTATGGCACACAATAACCTACACTCGATACGTTGTCGTCCTGGATAACAATGAATCATTTAGTTGTGAACACATTTAAGGACTAAATGATAAATCCTCCTTTGTCGAGTCTAAATAGTCCTAAGGACTTCATCACATGAGAGTTCATACAGAAAGATGCATAAAGTGATGAAAAGTCAAAATCATAATTTTATTTATTAATAATTTAAGTATAATTATATTTAGCTCAATCATCTACAACTTCGATAATTAGCTTTAGGACACATTTTTCAACAACTCCCACTTTGACTAAAGCCACTCAGAATAGTATCATATAACCATCTTTCATTTATGATTATTAAACTTTTTGATTTTGATAGCTTTAGTAAATGGATCGACCATATTCTCCTTTCCGTCGATCTTCTAAAGCTCGACGTCACCTCGTTACACAATCTCTCATATAAGGTGGTAGCGACATAGAATATGCTTGGTGCGTTGATGTGCCTTCGACTTCTTTGCTTGAGCTATGGCTCTAGTGCTATCACAATAAAGCAGAATCAGACCATCTAATGAAAGTGCCACTCCTAGCTCGTCGATGAAATTCTATAGCCAAACACCTTCCTTTGCAGCATTGGATGCTTTCGCATACTCTGCCTCACATATAGAATCGACCATAGTGTGCTGCTTAAAACTTTTCCAACATACCGCTCCACCATTTAGAATAAATACATAACCTGACACACTCTTACTATCATCATGGTCTGACTGAAAACTGAAATTAGTATATCCCATAAGTTTCAAATCAAAATCTCCATAGATGAGACACTGGTTCTTAGTATTTCTTAAATACTTAAGGATAGTTTTTACAACCTTCTAGTGATTCTTACCTGGATCAGACTGGTATCTACTCACTATCCCTAGTGAATATGCCACATCCGATCACGTACATGTCATGGCATATATAATAAAATCCACTGCCAAAGCATATGGAATTCTACTCATATGCTCTCTCTCTTGATAGATTGTCGGACAATCCTTCTTCGAAAGAGTAATTCCATAGCCTATCGGGAGATAGCCCTTCTTGGACTTCTCTATACTTAGCCTCTTCAATATGATATCGATGTATGTGGACTGGGATAATCCAAGTAACCTTTTAGATCTATCCCTATAGATCTTCATCCCTAGGATGTAGAAAGCTTCTCTCAAGTCCTTCATAGAGGATTCAGACGACAGCCAAACATTTATTCCCTATAGAGTAGGGATGTCATTTCCAATCAAGAGAATGTCTTCGACATACAAAACAAGAAATACATTTACAGAACCATTAGCCCATTTATACATGCAGGATTTCTCTCCATTCTTAACGAAGCCATATGTTCTGATTACCTTATCAAAATGCATGTTCTAACTCTAAGATGCCTACTTCAATCCATAGATGGATCTCTAAAAGTTGCACACCTTAGACTTGTCTGTGGATGTGAATCCTTCGGACTATATCATATACACCTCTTCGTCTAACTCTCTATTTAGAAAAGTTGTTTTCACATTCATTTGTTAGATCTCATAGTCTAGGTATGTCGCTATCACAAGCATGATCCGAATGGACTTGAGCATTGCTATCGGAGAAAATATCTCATCATAGTCAATACCATAATGCTAACGATATCCCTTAGCAACCAAATGGGCTTTATAGATCTTCACTTTCCTATCTGCACTCCATTTTCTTTTAAAAATTTACTTACACCCAATAAATTTTACCCCTTCAGGTGGATCAACCAGTGTCCATACACTGTTGATCTTCATGGACTCCATTTCATACTTCATGGCTTCTAGCCACTTATCAGAGTCAGACCTCTGTTTGGCATCCATATAGGTGATCAGATCCTCATCGTTCTCATCAAGTTCAATAGGATCAGCATCTCGAACCAAGAAACCATAGTATCTATCCAGTTAATGTGGTACTCTACTGGATCCCCTTGGTGCTACTTCAATGGGCTCTGGATTTGATCTTATCAAATCCAATTCTGCAAGTTCACTAGAATGTGTTGGTTCTTCCACCTATCGAACTTCATTAAGTTCAACATTAGAGGCAACTGTTCCTTCACTAAGAAACTTTTTCAAAAAAATTACTCTATTGCTGACGAACACCATTTGTTCTTCAGCAAGGTAGAAGTAATAAGCCCTAGTTTTCTTGAGGTGTCCTATGAACAACCATTTATCAGACCTAGGTCCAAACTTTTCTGGCTGCAAATGTTTAACATAAGCCGAACATCTCCAAACCCTAAAGTGAGAGAGTGTCGGCTTACGCCCAGTCCATATTTCATATGGAGTCTTTGCAACAGACTTGCTCGAAATATTATTCAAAATAAAATAGGCAGTCTCTAGTGCATAACCCCAAAATGAAATTGGCAAACTTGTAAACTCCATCATGGACCGAACCATGTCCAACAGGGTTCGATTCCTCCTTTCAGATACACAATTCTGTTGTGGTGTTCCAGGAGGGGTCCATTATGAGAAAATTTCATTCTCTCCTAGATATGTCAGAAACTCATTAGAAAGGTATTCACCTCCTCAATCAGATCGAAGAGTTTTAATACTCTTTCCAAGTTATTTTTCTACCTCATTTCAATATCGTTTGAATATTTCAAACGAATCAGATTTACTCTTCATATGATAGATGCACCCATACCTTGATAGATCATCAATAAATGTAATGAAGTAATAATACCCACCTCTAGCACATGTGTTCATAGGTCCACATACAGTAGTATATACTAGACCTAGAAGCTCAGAGGCCCGTTCACCTTTTTCAGTAAAGGATGATTTTATCATCTTACTAAGAAGGCAGGACTCATAGGTATTCAATGATTTACAATCATGGATATCAAGGATATGCTCCTTAACTAACCCGTCGATCCTGTTCCTATTTATATGATCGAGCCTACTGTGCCAAAGATATGCATCATTGACATTATCTAGTTTTGGTTATTTATTTGATGTGTACATTACACTAATAGGCTGTATTAAAATATAAATGTCATTTCTTAATTATCTTTGTATTACTGTAATACCATTTTTAATGATATCACAATAATTTTTTTATTAATAAATAATAACCATTCTGGGTCAATAACCCAACAGATATTATGTTCATCATAAAAGTTATGTTCATCATAAAAGATGGACAATAATGATAATTACTTAAAACAATAATTTTATTTTTGAAAAATAGCTCAAGAGTTCCTAATGCTAGGACTGGAACTTTACTTCCATCCCCAATATTAAGGAATCTGTCGCCATTCTCAAACTTTCTACCAATTTGAAGTCCATGCAACAAATTGCATATATGAATTGAACTTCTGGTATCTAATTCCCAGGTAGATGTATCACATACGGAGAAATTGCAAAGTGTTATCATATAACAATCTTGACCAGCAACCACTTGCTAATTTTTTCTATTAAGTCTATTTGGGTCAAGAGAATAATTTCTCTTTGGGTCTGACTAATTAGGGTCAACACTAGACTCCTCATTTCTAGATCCTAAATGCTTACCACTATCCAACAGTGAATGGAGTAGACTTACTCTAGCCATTTTATTTATCTAAAAAAAAATATGAAACCTTATTAGTACCTGAATTAATTAACCTTAAAGACTTAGACTTTAGTCTAATGGTTCTCCCACTATTTTTAATAAATTGATAGCCGCTACCTCCAATTCGAGGAATTACACTAACTCCTTAGTGGGTACTGAAATCCACATAGACTACAAAAAGGCTTGAAAAAAGCTCTGGCAAACCCGTGTGCATCTACAGGTAGATTTATAATCAATTATTTTTTTAAATAATTTTTAGTATTTAGATTTTACACCAGATACCAAATCAGTAGGCTATGGCCTCTACTGAAAAGGTCTGGTTAGGTCCAACCATTAACATGATTGACTTCGATGCATCAAACCAATGATAATCAGGCCTAAGGAAAGCTCTGGCTAACCTAATCACCATTAAGAGAGTGTGACCTAATCATCATATGATGGATAGTAATTTCAAGATCCAAATAAACTCCAGGTGCACCTCCAACATCCATCCAAAAAATTAGACACATTACTATTCATCTTAATGGGAGGCATGACCTGATTATCTTCATAACTTAGTCATTTTAAGGATCTAATAATTTAGAAAATTTAGATAACTTATGATTTAAGGGAAGAAAGGTCATGGACCAAATTTATTCCATTGACTTCACTAAGTCAAGTCCTTCCACTGACTTCACCAAGTCAATAGATTAGGACTATGATCAATTTAGGTCCATGGGCACCTTATTCAGTCTTACTGATTGAAATCAATCAAACTGATTTCTAATGATATGGGTCAGTCCAAATCACCAAGTGATCTAATCAAGTCCCAATCAATCATGTCGGCCAGGTAAGTGAGATTAGTGAAAGGGATATGCCATTAACTCGATAAAGATCGAATCAGTGCGAGTAGCTCTCAATTAAAAACCATTAGTCTAGACTACCAAACTTACCATAGACACCAATCGATTAATTAGGTTTAATCTGATCAATCTAGCAATTTCAGGCTTAACCACATAGCCATGAATCAAGTCCATCTTGGTCTAGTTAAAGACATGGACTTATCCAACTACAACTATTGAAGTTGATTCTAGAGTGTCCTTGACCTAATCTAATTCAACACTTGGTTAGATTTGATCAATTACTCTAGATTAATCCATTCTTTAACTAACCTTAGGTCTAACTCAATTAATGAACCTAATTCATCTAACCCTTTAACCCACAGTCTTATGATTATGTCTTAGAATCTTTAATTCATAATTCTATATTCAATAAACAATACTTAATTCTTTTAATTAAGTTTTAGGCTCATAAGTTGGGGTTCGGTATTTCAAAAATAATTTTTAAATTTTGAAAAAATTTTATTTTCTATTTTTCAAATGGGTCGACTCATTTCAGAAATGGGTCGGCTCATTTCTCAAATAGCAACCTATTGCTAGTTTTTAAATAAAAAATAAAACATACTAAAAATTAAATTATAAATTATCTTTTAGATCTAATCTAAACATATTCATATTTAACTTTCTAATTGAAATAATTTTAATCATAAAAATTCTTTCACTGTTCATCTTAATGAATGAGTTCACGGTGGCACCCCTACCGCCATAAGGGATCCCCACTGAATGTAAGGATATGGCCTTTAAACCATACTTATCCCTTATGACCGGATGGCTTGGTGGATCATTCATCCTCAATTACTAAGCTATCTAGATCTAACAGATCATATATGTAAGCATTTAACTTTTTTAATTAACATATTAGAACATGTCAAGCAACCCTTGCTCTGATACCACTGAAAGAAAATCGAGCAGGGTTTTCAGCATGCAATTCAAAACTTTTTCAAAATTTAATAGCAGCGAAAGCTAGAATTAATCAAATATTAATCTGCTTCATGCATTGATCTAATCAATTAATCCTACTCAAGATCTAGACATGCTGATATGTAATTTAAAAATATAAATACGATCGATCAGCAAATCAAATTTACTGACCAATTCAAGTTCATAACTTGATATCTTTGCATGGGTAGATGATCTCCACGATTTGAATCCACCAAAATAGGCCTCTAGTGTCACGCTGTAGCCGCACACTCGTCCGACCTCTACGGTGTTAGATATATATGCCTTAGAAGCCAGAATTGGCTGACACTTATAATACACTTCTAGGTGCAAAATTATAATTTTGACTATAATCAATAAAATAAGTTATTTTCTATCACATATATGTATTTAGTATTTGTGATACATCCTTTGAGTTAATGGTAATGATAATTCATATTCTCAAGAGTTGAAAATTTAAGACATGAATAATCATTATTAACTCATAAAATGCTTCCGACTATAGGATCATCACAAGGATGGTGATTGATCCTGAAGGTTGGTGTACAATCACTTCTCTTTAGTTGATGAGTCTTGAGTCTACGGTGTGGAGACATCGAAGCGAGAGTATAGGTACTCGTTAGAGAATGAGGGCACTGAGCGTGACCACCTCGAGTAGTCATTAGGAAGTCTACCTTCTCGTCAATGACTGACTCGATGCTGCAGTGGTGTGTCTGGTTCTTTGATCTGAGGTGCATCGATAGTTCATCTTGAGGGTGTTATAGTTTGACTACACCATCACTCGATCTCCTAGCCATTCGGAATCCTGAGGTGTATGTTGGCTATAGCATGTTCATTATAGAAACTAGATTGCATCAAGATGGAATTTATCTACCTCGGTGGTAGAGGAGCAGTCCTATGATGATCATGAGAATCAAGTCTAGAAGCCCATGGTCATGGTAGAGTGAAATAATAGAAAGAGTTTCTATTTAGGTTTTCACATCAGACTTGAATCGAATGATTACATCATATGACAGAAACTAGGGTTTGACGAGTTCACCTTAACCCTAATCTGATCGGAGCTCAAGATAGAAGAACTTAATCACACAGGTAGCTGCACCAAGAGGTTCACATTCAGCTCTGATGGGTTGCCACCATATACTACTAGGTGTCACTGGTGGATTTTAGGAGCAATTAGAATGGTTTAGATGATCGATCATTCTAGCTGTTCGAATCAGAAAAGTTCTGATCCATCGAAAGGAGTTTCGATGATATCAGTGATAGAGATTATGACATATCCCATTACCATACGAAATTGAACCTAACTGAGTCACACAAATAATGTTTTAAATCTAGTGATCATCAATTGAACTGATCCAGTTCAATTGATCTGAATGAGATTCAATTAGGTTCAAGGAAATCGTGCTAGAACTCGATTGAACCTAATGTTCTTCTTTTACTATCATAAATAGTTATCCTGACTGAGCCAAAGGAGTTTGTGCTCAATCAGAGGCCTTCATTTGGTCTAACTGGAGCTTGTCTAGATCAAAAAAGGATTGTCTTATTTTATAAGATAATACCTGCCATTTTTGATCACCTGCCATTTCTCGTCGTTTGACTTTGGTCAAAAGTTGACCTTTGACCGATCAAATATTGACCATTGATACTTTGACTTCTATCCACATGTCGTGCACCTATTGGATAGCTGGTGGGGGCTTGTCCTCCTGTCAGAACCTGGCAAGGAGGAGGGCGCATGCCACCCTTGGCGTGTGCCCAAGCTGGAGGCGCCCAAGAGTCCCTGTTGGACCGAAACTCCATCTCCTTTTTGGATTTCGATTAGACTCCTCCTAAGAACCAACTTTGACTGATCTTAGGCACCATCTAAAGATGAATCCAAGGGACTCTATTCCCACCAATCAAATTTAGATCTAATTTCACAAAGGGTTATGATTGGTTGGGAAGAAGAGGAGTTGGATCATGCACATTCTATAAATAAGACCTTGCGCCCAACTCAAAAGGAAATTGAATTCTCTATGCCCCAAGGCTGTTTGTCTCTCCCTCCTCCATGCCAAGCCCATCTTCTCCATCTCCTCTCCACACCCAAAGTAGTTTGGGATCTTAGTTGGTGCAATCCAGATGAGAGGAAGGCGACAGAAAGCTAGAAGGCTGCGCTGCTGCAAAGGACAACTGCTGATCTTCGAAAGGTATTTTGAAGATCCTCCAAATCAGATTCAGATCTAATTTTTGGAGACATGATAGAGAAGAAGAGGATCTCTAGATCTAGCCTAAGTGGATATCGGTAGAGGTCAGGCACTTGCATGGCTAGATCCAGAACCTTTCGCTGCTTATAGGATCATCAACGGGTAATAGGATTGCCCTAGGTCAAGGTAAATTAAATTTGATTTAATTTATCTAAATTTATTTTAATTATTAAAATAATAAATATTAGATTTGAAATATCTCAGATCTGATCTAGATCAAAAAGAAAAATTTTTGAAATATATCTCTTGATCCGATCAGATCTGAACGAACCTGATCTGAAAAATCAGGATTTTTTCTTCAACTAATATCAGAGCCAAGGTTCTAAAGTATTTAGATCTGATTTAAATTTATTTTAATTAGAATATAAATAATTTCAAATCTCACATGAAATGTGGTTAGATCTAAAATCAGAAAAATTAAAATTAAATAATTTAGATCTAAGATTAGAAAATATGCATGACTAGTTCTAAAATAGAATAGTTCCATAGAATAGTCTTGCATATTTTTAATTTAATTTAATTAAATAATATTTTAGATATATTTATTTATTATTTTTTGATATTATAATTATTATAATAATATCTAAAAAATAGTAAATAAAAATTATTTAATTTTAACATCATATGAGATATGATTGATGCATGTCTAGACTAGTTGTAGGATAGTTCTACATTTTTTTTGATAAGATCAATTTAAATATAATTTTTTAGATTATTATGAGATAATTTAAATTTAAAAATATGCATGACTCAATACATGAGATATATGCAAAATATGCCATGATTAGATCTAATATGTATATAAGATATATGATCTAAAACTGTTTTGTAGTATTACATGTTCTTGATTAAGGTGTTCCTCTTGGCCGTCCGGTTATAAGAATGAAGAAAGGGTTTAAAGGCCCTCTCCTCCCA